>CM020181.1:8376094-8407992 GCA_009805545.1 Oryza longistaminata
AGGAGCGGGAGGGCGCTCGCCTCCGCCGCTGGCGGCGGTGGCGGCGGCGGCGGCGTCGAGCTGCATCAGGTGAGGGGTTAATCGGTGTCTTCCTTCGAACTAGCCCAAAACCTCCTCCTCATGTGGCAAAAGTAACATCAACTGAATTGAATTCGTTGGCCCGCAGCAACAAGATGAACGAGACTGATTACTGCTAGTAGTAGATGATTTATTTACTTAAACATAGCAAATGGATGCACTAGCACTGATGAAATGTAGCCCAAAACCACAACATTTGCAGCGCTCGATTATTGCTGTCTTCTTTCCATGTTTTTTTGCCTGTCTCCTGGTGTGAAGTTCTGCTTTTAGTTTGTTCCGATTGTTTCTTCCATTAGTAGTGGGCTTTTTTTTTGGGTGATAGTAGAGCTTGGTAGTCTTCACTAAATTGATTTCATTAATGTTACTGCTGTCCTCAACTCTCAATCCAGCATTTGCTTTCCGGCTAGTATGAACTATGGATCTGTTCTATCTGTTATTCTATCAGTACAATTTGCACTGTCAGTGCTTGAGAGTTGAGTAAAAATTGTTGCTTATTGATTGGACGGGGTTACAAGTTTTTATTAAAAACAGACACAATCAATCTTTCTTGAAGGTTTCGAGCTGCTAACTTTGCAACCAATCTTCTGACTTGTAATGTTGTCTCAGTACTCATCTTTTGTGCTTTGAAGAATACATCAGGGTTTTACACTTTGTTCCTTGGAATTGGAAAAAAGGTGAATCCTTTTGCTTTGCAATGTACTAACTGACCAACATGCTAGTTCTTCAGTTTGCGGAATGTTCCTAGGGAGCGTGTTTGGCATGTCATGGAATTTGAGCTATTTACAACTCGTGTAATCCACATTAGGCATCACTTACATTAAGCTGCCTTTACATGATGCCAGCTCTGTCTGTGCGCATGTTCTCCTTTCTACAGTATCTGCATACATGTTCTGTATATTAACTTTTGACCTCATATGTGGTGTTGAGATGTAATATTCAAGCATTCAGCTAATAATAATATATCGGACATATTTAAACTTTGAAGAGATTTATCTGGCAAATGTGCAAAAGGTGTTTTACCATTTCCTATAGTCTTGTTTTCTGAATATAATTATTGTACCATATATAGTAACACGAATTTATTTTTGTATTTGTTCTATGCTAAATATTTTTCCATGACATTCAACCTCAGAATTCAGGTGGCTTTGGTAGGCATATTGCAGATTCATCAACGAATCATCAGAAGTTAAATCAAGCAAGGAATTGTACAGCACAACCTTTTTCTCCTGGAAGTTACAGAAGCTCAATTGGGGTATGTTTGTATATATTCTTATCTGCTGTGATCCTCTTGGCTGCTTTAATATTTTGGTTTGTGTGTGTTAGTAGGGGTAAGATTTTCTATCTTGTGATTCTGTTGCGTTTTTCATTACACATGTTTGTGTCTGATAGAGATGTTTTGGGAGTGGAACAGTACGCTTTATCAAGACAAGTCATTGAGTAGCCTAGCAGTCTAGCTAATGTTCCTCTGACTAAAAATAATCATGGACGATTGATAGTAATTAAATAATGCATTTGTGCATCGTTTTGTCTGCTCAAGTGCTCATTCTTTATTTAGATAAACAGAAGTATGAATTTATTTGCTAGGAAAAAGAAAGAACAATGAAGTCAGTCCCATAGTATTTTGCCTGCTGTCTATTGTAGATAACTTGAAACTTCTCTTTATTTCTTGATGCAACTAAATATGTTTCCCAGATGTAACAACCAGCACAACAAGCACATTCTCAAAAGAATGTTTCTTTTTTTCTTGTATTTTACAGGATTCCAGTATAAATCAAGCGATCAGTCCAGCTCGCTCTTTGGATATCAAGGGTAGATTCAGGGGGGGTGGTTATAACCTTAAGACATCAACAGAACTCTTGAAGGTTCTAAATCGAATCTGGAGCCTGGAAGAACAACATACAGCTGATATGTCAGCGATTAATGGACTAAAATTGGAATTACAGCATGCACAGGAACACATTCAAGAACTTAAGTGTGAGAGAAGAGTATATCGCCATGATGTTGCTTCACTGGTGAGGCAACTCTCTGAGGACAAACTTGTCCGGAAAAATAAAGACAAAGAGAAGATTGCAGCAGACATTCATTCCCTGCAAGATGAACTAGAGGATGAGAGACACCTTAGGAGACATTCTGAAGACCTCCACAGGAAGTTTGGCAAGGAGTTATCTGAGATAAAATCAGCATTTGTCAAGGCAGTTAAGGACCTTGAGAAAGAGAAGAAAACAAAGAACCTGTTAGAGGACCTTTGTGACCAATTCGCAATGGGAATCCGAGACTATGAAGAGGAAGTCAGGGCATTGAAACAAAGGCATGCAAATTACGAATACCAGTTTGATAAATCAGTGCTTCATGTATCAGAAGCATGGCTTGACGAGAGAATGCAAATGCAAAATACTGATGTCAAGGAAGACTCACTGAAGAAATCAACAATTACAGAGAGGCTAAGAAGTGAAATCGAGGCTTTTCTTATTGCCAAAAGATCGGTTAGCTTTAAGAATAATGACAACTACATGCATGATAGTAGGCCAAATGCTCAGTTACGTCGGCAATCCCTTGAGTCTGTCCATTTTAATGGAGCCACTAGTGCTCCTCAGCTAGCTGAAGATGATGATGATGATTCTGTTGCTAGTGATTTGCATTGCTTTGAGCTCAACATGCATGGAAGTAGCATTCAGAAGCATGACCATACAGGGCCTCGCAGAAGCTACACAGGCAACATGGATGCACCTAAGAGAAGAACAGAATACTCGCATAGTGTAGTTGGTGAGAGTTCACATATGTCTGACGTGCAAATTTATTCACAGGGTAACAAGGCAAGGTCCAGTAGCAGCAAACCATGGCATGCCACTAGAACTCAAGAAATCGACTCACAGGCCAGCGCTAGAACTGTTCCAGCAGAAGAGCAGAATGAGATCCCTTGCCCCCATATTTCTCAAGGATATCACAACGGCACAACATCGAAGAACAACCTGGGGGCTCATGCCGACTGTCTGGGGCAGGAATCCCTTGATCGTTACTCGCGAGCTAGTCTATTTTGTGATGGAACTACGTCGGGGGATTTATGCAACCCACACAGTCCATCGCGGCAGCTTGATTATCAGTCCACATCATTGGGCCATGAGATAGGTGAATGCTCAACAGAGCTGCCAGTGGGCATGAAGGAGAACACCCTGAAGGCAAAACTGCTTCAAGCAAGGCTTGAGGGGCGGCATGCCCGGTTGAAGGCGTCAGGAGGTTCGGTAACCAGCAGGAGAAAATGGGAGTGCTGCTGCCAATCTGTTGTAGTTTCTGCCACTCAGACACCCACCCAGCAAAGCAAAGGTGTAATATAACTATATAAGATGGCTCATGTAGGCTGTAGCTGCAGCGTTTTCTCCCGTCGTGTTGATTCAGTAACAACCATGTATATTGCAAGCTGCACAGTATGTTGAAATCTTAGTTGCATCTGTGTGAGCTCGTCTGTAAATCTGGACGGCTAGTTATCCAGGACGGTAGAGTTCAAGAACTCGACTTCCTCAGAAGGATTTTGTTTCTGCCATTTGTATATTTATTATCTGATCTTGCATGGACCATGGCAAGGGGCGGGTTGATTTGATGCATCAACTGATATTTCTTCGTGCCCCTGATGTGATTAATGATTCGTCGACTAAATTTTTGGCTTATGCTTATACTTATAAGTTAAATTTGAATTTTCTACTCAATTTTGATCTTTTCTTTTTTTTTATCGTAGTTTATTTTATAGGATTTATTTTTAAGTCGCTAAAAACATGTATATAAAAGTTTTACTCATAAATAATCTTTTATTTGCTAATAAGCGGTTCGGATAGGTATATGAATGAACGAAACAATAGGGTTGTATAAGTACAACATATGTGAAACTGGAATTGAATTGGATTGCACCTGCAACGTTACACACTTGCAAACAGAATTCGTGATTACCAGAATGTTTCTGAACCCTTGGTACGTAGGCTGTGTTTATTAGGGGTGAAAAGTTTTGGCGTATCATATCAGATATATGGACACACATACAATTAATTAAGCGAAATGAGCCAACCACAGAACGGGTCGTGTTTCACAGAGAAAGCAGCAGCAGCTCCTCCTCCGTGTTTTCCATCCTCGCGGTCAGAGCTTGACCGAGTCATCGTGATACAAACATCGTAACGTTTGATTTCACAAGTCTTCATGGTTACCTTATCGTCTGATGAATCTAAAACTTAAGTTGTCCAAGTAAATTGAGTTTTTTTAATATCAAATGTACGTAATTTTGAATCGCAAGAATAAAAATAAAAATGAGGATATATATTTATCTCATTGTTCCGTCGAGAACTGATTATAAGCTTTAACACTTGTTAACAACCAAAACATAATTTATGAGTAATTTTTATATGTGTATTTTTAGCGACTTAGATCTAATGCTGAAAAATAAATTATGACAAAACAAAACATCAAAAGAAACTCTAAAATTAAGTTTTAGAATTAAAATTTTGGCTAAAACTCGTAAGCTAAGAAGCAAATGATAGAGTCGTATCATTGATCGATACAATTATGTAATAAGATAAAACGGTAGTACTACAGAGAGACCTCACTAGTGACGTTGACCCCTTCCGACTAGCTGGTGAGACAAGCGGTGTGCTGGGGCGGTAGTGGCGGAGGCGGTGCGGATCGGGCATTGTTGAGTGGAGGTTGCGAGAGGGGGTGTCGGGAGAAGGAGGAAGATGGAAGGGGTTTTAGGGTTTGATTATCCTGCACGAATCCTTAAATAATCGGATGGTCTAAAATTTACAGGATATCTACAGGGGATTTTCTTATCAAATGGTAAATAGATAGCCCCTATTTATAATACTACATCCATTCCAAAATGTTGCTACCTAGATGTTGCTACCTAGGTAGCAACATTTTGGGACGGAGTAAGTACACACCTTCCTCCGCCGTTTAGGGCATCCACAATGTGCTCCCAAACCAGGTAATAGGCAATATTTTAATCTTCATACCCGGTAGTAAGCATTGTGGAACCAGTAGATAGCTACTACCAAGTAAGAGCACTACAACATAAATAAAACAACATCGATTCTTTTGGTATGTATTGATCCTCATCTCTCTCCCTTCATGCTATTGGTTGGTGATAAACTTTATATTATGATGGGACCCACCTTATTACTAGTTATATATTGTGAAACTTTTAACAACAAATACCTACTTTTAATAGGTCCCACCTTATTTACTAGTTGGTAAATATACATTGGTGATGCCCGTATAGTAAGCTCGGTTTCCACACTGGCACACTACAATTTTCACGTAACCGGCAACATTTTTTCACCGCCCATTTCTTGTTTTACCCCTAGACCCTGATTAGCAGAGTAATTAAGCAAAATGGGCTAGCCACAGAATGGGTCGTGTTTGTAGTTTCGTAGAGAAAGCGGCGGCACTTTCGTGTTTTAGCGAGTCGTTGTGATACGAACTTTGCAACGCTTGTTTTCAGGAGTTTTCTTGGTCACTGTATAGTTTGAATCTAAAATTTGTCCGAGTAAATGTGTTTTGTAATATCACATCAACTGCTATAGAACAAATATTGTCCAATTAGATATTACGAATACACGATTTATATATTATTTCCTTCAACTTTTCTTTGAATATTTCTAAATTTTCCGCTGCAGTGCGTGCGGCATCCACTAGTATGTATAATACATACACACCTTCCTCCGCCGTAACGTATAGTAAGCACGGTTTCTACGTTGGCACACTGCAATTTTCACACAATTAGCAATGTTTTTTCACTGCCATTTCTTGTTTTACCCCCATGACCGCAATGAGCAGAGTAATTAAGCGAAATGGGACAACCACAGAATGGATCGTGTTTGCAGTTTTATAGAGAAAGCAACAACACTTCCATGTTTTCCATCCTCACGGTCGCGGTTAGAGCTTAATCGAGTCACCGTGATACAAAGTTCGTAACATGGCTTTTATTTTCAGGAGTCTTCATGGTCACTGTATAGTTTGAAATCTAAATGTAGTCTGAGTAAATTGTGTTTTCTAATGTCAAATGTACACCGCTTTAAATATATTAAGTTGAGTATATACTAAGTATCTCCACAAATTTTGACAATTTGACCCTTTGCAAAAACTATTTTTTTACAAATGAACTGCTGCTAAAACTTATTTTAAATCTAACCATTTTGCTCAACGCCAAATCATGTGGCGCTGAATTTAGACACCTCAGCGCCACGTCAGCTGGCGCTGAATGCCGTGCCACGACGGATGGGAGACTAAGTCAACGTGCCAACGTACATTCAGCGCCATGCTATTTGGCGCTGAGGTGTCTAAGTTCAGCGCCACACGATTTGGCGTTGAGCAAGAGGGTCAGATTTGAAATAAGTTTTGGCAGCGATTCATTTATAAAAATAGTTTTTGCAAAGGGTCGAATTGTCAAAATTTGTGAAGTATCTCATTGTTCTGTCAATGGTTGATTTATAAACTGCAGCGATCATTGACAACTCAAAATTTAATTTTGTAAAATAAACTATGATAAAGAAAACATGAAAGTCAACTCTTAAAATTATGTTTTAAAGTTAAAATTTTAGGTACGGCTTATAAGCTGAAGAACAAACGGTGAAGTTGTATCGTCGATCGATAAGATAAAACGATAATACCTGTTATAAAATTGGATTTATCCATGTAATTTTAATAATTATATATTTTTGATACATAGACACCTTCCTCCGCCGTAACCGTGTATGGTAAGCTTTCCACAGCGATACAATGCAATTTTCACGCAAATGGCGACGTTTTTTCACCGCCCATTTTCTATTTTACCCCCACGACCACGGCTAGCAGAGTAATAAGCAAAATGGGCCAACAACAGAATGGATCGTGTTTGTAGTTTGACAAAGAAAGCACTTCCGTGTTTTCCATCCTCGCGGTCATGGTCACAGCTTAATCTAGTCGTTATGATACAAACTTCCTAACGTGACGTTTGTTTTTTTTTGGTATTCATGATTACCGTATAATCTGAATATAAAAGTTTTTGGAATAAATTGTGTTTTGTAATGTGAAATATGCACTGCTTCAAATAGATTAAGTTGAGTATATACTGAGTATCTCATTGTTTTGTTAACGGGTCATTATAAGCCGTAGCACTATTCCCCGCAAAAAAAAAAAAGCCGTAGCACTAATTGACGACTTAAAATTTAATATTGTATAATAAACTATGATAAATAAAACATGAAAATTAACTCGAAAATTAAAATTTTTGTTATAACTTATAAGTTGATGAAGCTTAATAACAAAACGTGTATCATCGATTAAGTTATGCATAAGATAAAACGATAAAACCTATTATAAAAAGGGGAATCTTCGCATAATTTTAACGCGCAAGTAAATTCGGATTTTATAACTGTAATATATACACATCATTCTCCGCCGTAACCATGTATAGTAAGCACAGTTTTCATGCCGGTGCACTGCAATTTTCACGTAACCGGCAACTTTTTTCACCGCCCATTTCCTGTTTTACCCCCACGACCATGACGAGCAGAGTAAGGCCCTGTTTAGTAGGGGTGGGCATTCGGTCTAACCGAAAATTTCAGTCTCGGTCTTCGGTCTTTCGATTTTTGAAAAGTGAAGACCAAATTTCAGTGCAAAAATGTCAGGACCAACAAATTCGGTCTCGGTCTCGCTCCTGACCGAAATTCAACAACATTTTCATATATGCAAAGAAATAATAGAAATTTTCAACACAAAAATCAAAAAAAAATCTATAAGCACTTATGAGTAAAGACTCTTATTAGGTTGCATGCCTAGAAGAAGTAGAGATGTGAAAATTAGAGTTTAATCCTATTAAACATAGTGGGTTGTAGGTTGTATTTAGACATTTTTTGATAATTCAGTCTTTTCGGTCTATTCGGTTACCCGAGGAGACTAACCGAATTGACCGAACAAAATTTGGTCTTTCACTACGTAGGACCGAATTGATGACCGGATTTCTCGGTCTTGGTCTTTTTGGTTTCGGTTTGGTCTTTTTCTGCTGACCCCTACTGTTTAGTTCAGGGGTGAAAATTTTTTACGTGTCACAACGGATATACCGTACGAACACACATTTGAGGTATTAAACGTAGACTAATAACAAAACAAATTACATAATTCCGCCTATAAACTGCGAGACGAATTTATTAAGCCTAATTAATCCGTCATTAGTAAATGTTTACTGTAGCACCACATTGTCAAGTCATGGCGCAATTAGTCTTAAAATATTTATCTCGTAATTTACACGCAACCTGTGTAATTAGTTTTTTTAATCTATATTTAATACTCCATGCATGTGTTTAAATATTCGATGTGATATGTGATATGGTGATTTTTTTTGGTTAGGAACTAAACATGGCCTAATTAAGCTGTGTATAGTAAGCCCATTTTCCACGCCGGCAGACTGCAATTTTCACGCAACTTTCACCGCCTATTTCCTTGTTTTACCCCCACAACCACGACGACGACGACGACCAGAGTAAACAAGTCTTATTATAAGCACCCCCTCTCCTTCCTTTCCATCTACCTCCCTCCTCCAACGAAAGCCTTCCTTCGCCCTCCCCTCCTCCTCGTCGCGGGGCTAGGGTTACGCCCCCTCCTCCTCCTCCTCCTCCTCGTGTGGGGGCATGGCCGGGAGCGAGGCGGAGGCGGCGCAGGAGGCGGAGATGGACCCGGACTTCTCGGGCGGGGGCGGTGGGGGCCCCAGCTTCGAGTTCGCCTTCAACTCGGTCAACTTCTCCGACCGGGTGCTCCGGATCGAGGTCGTCGCGGGGGACGACGATGACGACGACGACCACGCGCCCGGCTCCAGCCGGGACGGCGGGGCCGGCTCGCTCTCGGATTGGGCGCGCCACCGCAAGCGCCGCCGCGAGGAGCTCCTCAAGGAGAGAGGTGCGTTGTTGAAACCGCCCAAATTAAACGCTTGTTTCGTTAATTTCCTTTTTAATTTTCGAATTGTGGACGATCGTTTTACGTTGTGGAGGGAAAATTTCGGTGCCTTTAGGTAGTCGATCATATATATTTAGGTGGTCAATGAATAGCGATCAGCGTAACGGAGAATGGATGAAAGGGGATTTTATTTTTCTCCTTCCAATTTTTAGATGCTCTCGTGTACTTGTAATAGATACCTTTTCAGAATTTGATATTTTGTTCTAGGCCGTTGGATAATTGGTGATGCAAGGGATACAATTGTGCAACCTAGAAATTTTGGAAGAACCTGTAATCTTGTACTAATTGATTATACCTGTAGGATGATATGGGTAAGAATAATTCATTTCACGCATTGTATGGATAGGAATGGTTTATGCATGGATCCATGTAGCATACTCGCCTCGGGTTGAGGGGACAATGTGGTCAATTGTTTGAGATAAAGTGAGGTTATCTAGAGAATTGGTTGTTGCATAGTATATAAACGAGGGATAACGCCTTTGTAGTTCATACTTCTGGTTGGGTGCACGCACTAGAAGTATGGAACTGATTTTGTTGAAAATTTGATCATGAATGTTGGAAATTGTATCATGCAATGTGGCTATTGTGGGCATATTATTGAACAACCCTTGGTTATCTTGGTTATATGTTTGTAGCTTATAATATAGTGATTAGTTTTATTTGATTTTCTTAGATTGTGTTCCAATGTTCCCCCATTTTGTGTATACCTGTACTTTTAATGAGTACCTTATGTAATAATGTGTGCATATTCAGTTGGTTATCATGCTTCTTCTGGTGACCAAATCAGTTCCCACTGACTGAAATTTTTTGGCTAGCTTATGTGTCAAACAAATGGGCCAACACTCTGTAGAAAGAGCTAAAGTGACTGACAACAAGCCAAATCCTCTTGATACCTAGAGTTCTCTCTTTATTTTTTCGTAGGTTTCTATGATGTTTTTTATGAAATTCGGAGACCTGCATAAGTCCTACTGCACTTATGCATCTTGTGTGAGGGCATTTTGTGCTACACAGTCCACAATGTATACAAGATACTTTGCATGAAAAATGGGTTTAAGGGCTATATACTGCTTTGCAAAGTGATTGTTAGTTTTCTGTTTCTCCTTAGGGACTACCTATACATTTGTCGACAAATTTTTCCCCAAAAATTTAACAGATGTAATTATAGTACAATCGTAGTGTAATTCCACTGTAACTTATATGTAATTACACTGTAACTTACATGTAACTACAGTGTAACTTATATGTAAGTTTCACATAATTTTGAATCGTTAGATCTATTACAAGATTTGTTTTGGTGAGGAAGAAAACAAATCATAGCACACACATATGTGAAAGAATTTGTTCCCACGACCTCCATTTTACCGAAATAACATGTTACGGAGAGATTTTTGAAAGTTACATACAAGTTACACTATAGTTACAGTGTAATTACATGCAAGTTACAGTGTAATTACACTACGATTGTACTGTAATTACATCTGTCAAATTTTGGGGGGAAAATTTGTCGACAAATATATAGCAAAATCGTTTATATATTTGATCTAAATATTTAAGGAGACATTGGTGCTCAAAGTATTCAAAGTTTGACTCAATGTATGTATTTGACACAACATGTTTTATCATCGACTCATGTCTGCAACTCATATATCAAGCATGTTTTCCTAAGCACTTCAGTACCTATTGCTGTAGCTTTTGGGATGTGTAGCTATTCATTTTGTTATAATGTTACACCATGTATTGGGCGTCGCAGGGGTGGGGGTTGGCTCACCGATTGACATTTGGCATAACATGCTGCTAACTAAGCTTCTAATACATAAACTATAACCAAGATTCATGTTATGTTTCAGTTCTAGTGTCTCAAGTCTCAATTGAATTTCACATTGTTCCGACCATTAATATAATGGACAGGAGTTCTGGCTAGTGTGTCAATTCCTCTTTATGATGCTTATAACAGTGGATGTTATATAGAAAAGATTACCACTTGCGGTGACAATCCATGCAAGTATCTATATCAAATCATATGAAGCGCCAATTTGTATCAGCATATTTCTGTGACTGAAAGAATTTTATTTTGCTTATTTTGCATCACAATTAGGTTGGACAAGACCAGGTTCCATGTCATTGGAGCTATCCTATTTACTGCTCAGCAAGGTGTTCTGCACCCTACGGCCGTTGTGAAGACCAGAATGCAGGTTGCAGAAGGAGGGCTTTCACACATGTCTGGCTTTTCTGTTTTCAGAAGGATATTGAGAAGTGATGGCATCCCTGGTGCTTTCAGAGGCTTTGGCACCTCAGCAGTTGGAGCACTGCCTGGCCGGGTCTTTGCTCTGACTTCGTTAGAGGTGTCCAAAGAAATGGCATTCAAATACTCTGAACATTTTGATATGTCAGAGGCATCAAGGATTGCTGTAGCTAATGGTATAGCAGGTCTAGTGTCAAGTATATTCTCAAGCGCATATTTTGTGCCATTAGATGTGGTGAGCATTCATTCCCACTCTTGTGCCATGTTCATAACTTCTCCGTTTGCCCGTAATACTTTGATGTTCAATAATCTACTGTCACTGTTAAAGGATCTGCTTTACAATGATGATTTTGGTTCACCAAACTTGTAAACATATCAACCAAAACTTTGATGAAAACTTGCCTTTTGGCTGGTGAATTTTGTAGTGCATGCATATACGTGTTGCCTATTGATTTAAAGCCTAGTGACTCTTGAGATTCCTTCTTTGACTACTTAAGTTTTATTCACTCCACTTTCCTTCTGACCATTTCCTGTTATCACATAATTCCTTTTTGTAAGCTCTTAAATCTCTATTTCTTCATCTGGCAAGGGCTAATTGTTTTCATAATAATCTGGATCTACTATTTTATAGTTGCTCTCACATCTCAACAAGTTCAAACAGTAGGATTTTACTAACTAGTTGAGGACATCTATATTATTAGATAGTTTACACGGCATCTTTGTGTTCTGTAGATTTGCCAAAGGCTCATGGCTCAAGGACTACCAGGGATGGCCACATACAGAGGCCCATTTGATGTGATAAGCAAGGTTGTCAGGACTGAGGGGCTCCGGGGCCTTTACCGCGGTTTTGGAATCACCATGTTGACTCAATCTCCAGCCTCTGCCCTTTGGTGGAGTGCATATGGTGGTGCTCAACATGCCATATGGAGGTGTGTTAGTTTTTATCCAAAATTTGTTGTTCATTTTGGTTCAAAGGTTTAAATTGGTAGTTCCTTTCTTATTCAATATTCTCATCATCAACATAGGAGCTTGGGTTATGGAATTGATTCACAAAAGAAACCATCTCAATCAGAACTAGTTGTCGTTCAAGCAACTGCTGGAACAATAGCTGGTGCTTGCTCATCAATAATCACGACACCAATCGATACCATTAAGACACGACTTCAGGTAACTATATATATTTTTCTGAACACATGGCTGTTTTATCTTTGATTATTTGTAGATATATTTTTTAGTGAACATTTATTTTGTTACCTGTATAACTGCATTGATCTTTCTGGTGGAACCGTGAAACAATAATGGTAGACTTTATGCCACGGTCAACATCTTCATGATAGTACTCTGGGTTGGAAATCAAACTCACCTTTGCAGTGTTAGAGAAGTCACAGGAATTCCTCTGGCTGCACTTTCCTCAGAGCTTCTAGTTGACAAACCCAAAGAGACATACTTATGCTAGCAGCCTTACTGTTAGATATGATTAGGCGGTGAAGGACAAATTATGCTTTGCGGTCCAGGATAATATGAGAAGTCATTGGCCTTTTTGCAACATACTGTGTAACAAGGTTCATGTACTTCATCACTGATAGCAACCAATACCTCAATGTTATAGGGAGAAGTACAGAAGTTCTCTTCAAATAAGTTATAGGTCGTTTGTTTAGCTCTAACATGAGTAATACACATATGATCTTTTTATGGTTCTCCATGTCACAAGTCATTTGGCTGTTCTGTTTTCCAACCACTTTCATGTGTATTCATATTCTGAATTTCATTTCAAGGCTATCACTGCAACATGTTCTGTTTTTGTCCATCATAGTGGCTGATGTCAGTACTAATGACATGATTCTGAGTAGGGGTGAAAACGGTAACGGTAATTACCGGCCGACCGGCGTTCGTTTTCGACTTTCTACCGGCCGAGCCATATGGAAATGGTAATCGACCGAAACAAAAATGGAAATGGTAAAAATTATGGAAATGAAAACGGAAATGGTTTTGCTGTTATACCGATCGTTTCCGTATTTACTGTATTCTTGCGGAAATTACTTGTTTTCCCCCAATATTGATCCGTCTGTGGTATTTTACAGGTGATGATGGACCAAGTATGGACTCACCTTGGAGTGGTGGGGTGAGCACACCAGTTCTAAGAGTAAAGAACATTTATATCAGTTCAGCGATTCTTGCAGCAAAAAGTCCTTTCTTTTTCAAGGTATTCTGGTCACCTTATCAAGTGAATTTGCACTGTACTCTACTCGGTTTGCTGTCAGCTTCCTAGTTCCTAAAAACTGTAATTTGTTGTTCTTAGCTTTTCTCAAATGGCATGAAAGAATCTGATGAGAGGCAGGCAACCCTTAGAATTACTGATTCAGGTAATGCGATACCTCTAGTTAACTCAAACTTTCTTCCTAACTTATTATAATTTGTGTTGCAGTTGTGCTATTATTCTGCGTAATATTCCTAATTTATACTATATTGTAATGTAATATTGATTTTAGGTTTTATGGTGAAGGTGGTTTCTGCTTCTCCTCTTTTTGTGTCTTTGATATTATGATTAGTCTCTTTTTCTTCATTGGCTTCACATATTAAATAGATGTTTTGTCAATCTATCTGCCTTCATGCATGCACAACTTCCTTGATCATTTACAGAAGTCAAATGATCAATAATTTTCTCTTGAACTCTTTCCATATGCCTCATTATCTTCATTTTACTTGGAACAGAGGAAAATGCCCTTATGGAGCTTTTAAGCTTTATGTACAGTGGAAAGTTGACATCAACTGACCCTACTCTTCTACTGGATATTCTGATGGCTGCCGACAAGTTTGAGGTTGTTTCGTGCATGAGGTACTGCAGTCAGTTGCTCACAAGCTTGACTATGACTACAGAATCTGCACTACTCTACCTAGATCTTCCATGCTCCATTTCGATGGCTGCTGCAGTTCAACCTCTGACAGATGCAGCCAAGGAATATCTTTCCAACAAATACAAGGATTTGACTAAGTGAGTGAGCTTCATTGGATGGAACCTTTTTTCCTGTTCGAGGATTAAGCCGAGCGTAGACATTATTGTCATGAAACCACTGTAAGGGGACACTCAAGAGCTTGGTTTCTTCTCTTTTCTTTTTTCAGGTTCCAAGATGAAGTGATGAACATCCCTCTTGCTGGAATTGAAGCCATCTTGTCAAGTAATGACCTCCAGGTGGCATCTGAAGATGCTATCTACGATTTCTTGATCAGGTGGGCTCGCGCACAATACCCTAAATCAGAGGAAAGGCGTGAGATCTTGAGTTCTCGTTTGCTTCCGCTCGTGCGATTCAGTCACATGACCTGTAGGAAGCTGCGGAAGGTCCTAATATGCACCGATCTGGACCATGAGCAAGCAACCAAGTGTGTCACTGAGGCACTTCTATATAAAGCTGATGCTCCACACAGGCAACGTGCTCTCGCAGCAGACGTAACAACCTGTCGGAAATTTGCAGAGCGGGCTTACAAGTACAGACCTTTGAAAGTTGTTGAGTTTGACCGACCCTACCCACAGTGTATAGCATACTTGGATCTAAAGCGCGAAGAGTGCTCCCGGCTCTTCCCGTCAGGTCGGATGTACTCTCAAGCCTTCCATCTTGCAGGGCAGGGCTTCTTCCTCTCAGCACACTGTAACATGGAACAGCAGAGTACGTTCTACTGCTTTGGTCTCTTCTTAGGGATGCAAGAGAAGGGCTCAATGAGCGTGACAGTAGATTACGAGTTTGCTGCAAGGACAAGACCGTCAGGAGAGTTTGTGAGCAAGTACAAGGGTAACTACACCTTCACCGGTGGGAAGGCGGTTGGTTACAGGAATCTCTTTGCGATACCATGGTCGACGTTCATGGCTGACGACAGCCTCTTCTTCCTCGACGGCGTGTTGCATCTGAGAGCTGAATTGACGATAAAGCAACCCACTGTCTAATGTACTTCTGCCAAACTCAAGTTGGCTTTGCGCTCGAGTGGGTGTTAGTGCGAAACATCACATGCTGCAGATATCCTATTGTTTTTTTTCCCCTTCTTCTATGCTTAAACCCTTTTGTTGATAGAAACTTTGCAAATGACAAGTGGAAAAAAAAAGGACTAAAACCGGTCTCTTTTACTGGCATTGTGGAAGAAGCTTATGCTGCTCCAGTCGATTGTGAAAAGGTTACCATACCAGCTGAAGATATGATATATGAGCACCTCTCTTACCAACTTTTTTTGATCTGACTCCATATATGGATGATATTCTAACTGGCCGTATTATCACATGTTCTTAAAAGTGGCATTAAATTCACATTCTTGACTTATGAATAGTTCTAAACATGCTGAACCAACCAAATAGTGCCCTGAGAAGCAAGTCCTTTTTGTATCAAATGTGTAGTGTACTGCGTGTTCTTTCTTTCTTTCTTGTTGTCTCAGAGACCAGAGAGAGAGGGTTTTAGGCAGGGGGTCGCTGCACGGCGATCGGCGAGGCGGCGACGCCTCAACCATCGGCGGAGGTGCAAAAGCGAGATGCCATCTGCATATGCTCCTCCCTGTCGGTGTGCTTCTGATGCAACTACCACAAGTGTCATGTATCACTCAATCCTACTGTACCTTGCTCCGAATTAAGCTGTTTGTGATTGGCTCAACTGGCCGGCCTGCAGGCTGCAACAACCGAGACAGTCTCATCTCACGCGATTATATCCACGAAAAATCCACACAATATTTAAACTTAACTGCATGATGTATGTGATCGATACCAATCGGCGATGCTGAACTTACGCCAGTAACTAATATATGTTTTTCGTCCCTTGATCAGCAGTAGTACGTTACTTAGTTACGGACGCCGTTTCTGACGGTGCAACACCAGATGTCTGCTTCAGTTTGTGGATGCTTGTAGTGGTCAAACTGAGTTTTAATATGGGAAAGCAGCAAATCAAATGATCAGCTCGCAAATCGCAATCTCACAGATTTAGTCACGTTTGTAGTATCGATTAGCTCAAAAATAATTAGGGGAGAAAAGCAGAGACGTTTCATATGCAAGATCATGCATGGGGCGTGCGACGAACATCACCCCTCTAACTTAAATTTCAGTATTGGCCTTTTAAATTGCTAAGGATACATATTTTTATCCATAAATCATTTTGAGTAAAATACATGGAGGGTCATCCAACTTGTTTAGGTGTGTCATATAGGTCACTCCACTTTTAATATGCACATCTGGATCATTAATGTAAGTTAAGTGAGTCATTCAGCCATTTAACTATCCACATGAGCACACCTCATACATATAGCATGTCAACTAGGGTTGAAAAAAAAATGTTTAGGCATCCGCCGCCATTGCCTCATAGGATTTTGCCTCCATTGTTATTTAAGATTGTACAATAACTCGTAAAAAAAAAGCATAGTGAAATGATTTGGTTCTCATATTTAACATGCCATGTGTACAAGATATGCTCATGTGGATAGTTAGATGAACAAGTGACTCACTTGACTCATATTAGTGATCTAGATGTGTATTTTGAAAGTAGAATGACCTACTTGACACACCTAAACAAGTTAAGTGACCCTCCATGCATTTTACTCAATCATTTTTTTATAGCAAATAAGTTGATTGGCGTGTAATTAGCCCTTGGCCAACCAAATGGGGCTTAGGGGCGGAGGTAGAGTATGGGAAGGGGGTGCTCGGGAACCCGGTCAAGAAAATTTTTAGCTATACCTCACATATTTTCATCATGTGTACACACTCTCAATACAAATTTAGATATCCGTATCAGGTTAAACTTGATCTAAAGTAAAATAAATTAAGCAAGAGGCACCCTCCTCCATTTCATTCTAACTCCGCCCCTGGGGGCTAAGTCTTGAGAACCACATTGAAATTCACAAAGGCTATGTTGGTTCATTTTTATTTTTATTCCGGCCCATTTCAAAACACACACTCCTATATAAAAACTAAACCGAATGAAATGGAGGAGGAAGCAATAAGCAAACTGATCTTTGTGAGGAGTGATTTTAGAAAATAAAGACCCAACTACAATTCCAAGACATAATATAACAGGTGTGGAAACAATATGCATATTACTCATTTACTCCCCTGGATCAAATTGAAGAGCTGCTACCCTAGTCTGTGCTGAGTGAAGTTGTACTATAGTCGTTAATCCCCTTAACTCGAGCTGTACGTTTGTACTTAGTTTTAGATAACGACGTGCGTTCGTACCTGAACCTGAATGAGGGGTGAAGTGTCGTCCGGGCGTAGGAATTCATTGGCCGGGTGGATCGGCACCAAATTTGAAGACTTTCTTCAGATCTGCACAGCTAGCTTATATCTATATTTATTAAGGAGACAGCTTATGCATACAGATAAATTTATTTATGAATGCAAAGAATATACATAGCATATAGCATGAATGATTGATTGATTAATTAATTCCTAAGCAATCATATGACAGAACAAGAAGAATTTTTGGCAGGCAGGATATACATATTTATATATATATACCGAGATGTGTTGCGATGAGAATATGAGATGAGCAGACGCATATTTGGAGGCATGGAGTCACGCGTGCGTGTCGCTTTTGCCAGCAACGAACCAAATATATCTGCTACTTTCCAGAAAAAAAGATAATCATGTAAATTATGATACTATATTTACATTAAACACATTTAAACAAACATTAATATGTAACTTTTTTTATTTAATTTTTTTTTATTTTTATGGGTATTGTTGGTTAAATAGCATTTTGAAGATCGCGCCAGGGGTTTATAATGCTTAATTTTTAGGAACGGAGAGAGTAGGAGTATATGTTATGTAACATGGGTTAATAGTTAATAGTTAGCTAACTACAAAAAAATTGCTCTTAAGTAGCGGCGTCATTGCGATTTTCGTGGACGGCAGAGGGGCGCACGCACAACGTACTACTTACGACTTTCGCTTGCTATGGCGATGACGTTTCGTTTGCCACGGCCTACTGTGTGGTGTCATGGTAGTGATTTCAAACTTAAATGCCTCAACGAACAACGATGGCGGGTGAATTTTTGAAGGACATGCCGCACATGTTCTCATTCTGGGGACTGTAGCTCGACATGCGGACTTACAACTTAAATTGCAAAATGAAAGATATTAATATATAAACCGTGCACGCCGGTGTTTAGGGAATTTTGAAATCTTGAGTACTCCTCCGTCCTAAAATATAAAGGATTTGGGTGGATGTGACCGGAGAAAAGCTAACGCCCGGCTGTATGCGTTGGCGGCGAGCGTTTCCCCGAAAGGTTAGCCTAACTACTAAGTTATTAGTAGATAATCGACGGTAAATTAATTAAGATAATATTTTCTTTTTTTCGGAAGCTTTTTTTAGCTAACAAATTAAAAAACTTTCAAGTTAAATTGACAACTTCTGAAGTCAAATTGTAAAAGACTTTCAACTTAATTTTTGAAAATTTTAACTCGAATTTTTAATGGTAAGACAAATTTGAAAACTTTCAAAACCCAGAATTGAAAACATTCAAGTACATATTTGAAAATTTTTTAAATTAGATTTGAAAAAATATGAAAAACTTTTGAGCTCAGATTTAAAAACTTTCAACTCAAAATTTGAAAACTGTTGACTTCCGATTCGAAAAACTTTCAACTCCGATTCGAAAACTTTCAACTCGCCGATTAGAATAACTTTCAAATCAATTTAAAAATTTCAACGTTACGATTTAAAAACTTTCACCCAAAATATTTTGGACAAATAAGTGTGGCTCAAGATTAAAAAAAGTATTAAAAAAAACAAAAAAGCGAAAAAAATGAAAAGAAACAGCGAAAAAAAAGAAAAAAACATGGGCTGATGGGCCTTTTGGCCGGGAGCAGCTGGCGCGCGGCCAACCTAGCAACGCCCGGAGTGACACATTCTAGTTATACGACTCTGACGGGCAAGAATATATCACATCCAATTTAAAAATCCCTTATATTTTGGTGATGGCGGGAGTAAACTTGATACTTATTTCAGACTTTTGTTCTGTTTATGGCATTCACAGTTAGGATTTGCCTTCACTCTTTTTTAAAAGAAAAATCCTAGATACCCTACAACTATAGTACTTAGATAGTTGAAGCATACACTACGACTATAATATCTCTTTTCGCTTTCATTTTAGCTTTAATTTTTAGCTCTCTCATTTGTCACAAATAAGTTTGTTTTTAGAGTAATCCAATTACATCATAGTTTGGGTGAAAAGTGGAAATAATTATATTGGAAATAGAATAAAGTAATCGAACTAAGTTTCATTGTGATTTCATAAAATATGGAGTATTTTAGTTTGGTCCTTTTGCTTTTTGTAATTGGAATGTGTGTGATTTTTGATAAAAATAGACTATTTTGGACGAATGTAGTCACTCCCTCTGTTCCCATAATACCATAATATAAGGGATTTTTGAGTTTTTGCTTGCTATTGTGTTTGACGCATTGCGTTTACTTCAAAAAACTTTGAAAATTATTATTTATTTATTTTTGACTTACTTTTATTATCCAAGTATTTTAAACACAACCTTTTCATTTTTTTACATTTGGGCAACCAATTTTTTTTTTAATAAGACGAGTAGTCACAGTGCAAGAAAAAACTCAAAATCCCTTTATCTATGGGGAAAAAAAAAAACCGGAGGGAGTCAATGCCTTTAGATATTCCGGTATGAAAAGCTATGGACCAGTGAAATATCTGGTGTTGTAATTTATAGATTCTCATATAAACCTCATATTTTCAGAAGATACTTCAGACTTATGTTTTTTCCCTTTTTATTTGATAATCTTTGGTACCAATTCATGAAGACAAGCGGCTCACCATGCATTACAAAATCGCCATCAATTGGCATATTTGTTCCTAATACTACCATTTCATGAGCCACCCACATTCAAATTCAGAGATAAAAGATACCCAGCTCTGAGGAATCTTGTCCAAGTAAATTCTACTTTAGTCGACCTGCTTCTCTGAGCCGTATATTGGGGTTTTCAGGCAGAGATTGTTGTGGCTTGCTTTGCAGCTGCAGCAAACATGGAAAAATTTCCTTTCTCCTGTTTTACTGTAGGTACAACCCAGCTACTGTTGCAGCTAGCTGCCAAGCAGCATGCCAAAAAGCCCATTTGCTAACTGAAAGATTTGGGTCACTTTTTCATACAAGGTATAACACCTTCGCTTGGAAAAAAAAAATAGGACACTTCATCCAGCATTTTTTCTTCCTCACTGTTTTGTATGCCATAGTACAGCTCTTGTTTAATTTCGTCACCATTCTCTTCTTCTCACTCACCACCGTGGCCTAAACCGGTTTGGGTTTTGGATTAACTTCTCTTGGTAATGGGCCACAAAAGGCCCATAAGTGTCAATGAAACTTGATCATCATTTCAGGGAAAGGAAATAAGTTCATTTAAGTCCGCATTTAGTTTCGGAGTTTTATGCAAATTTCGTGAACATTCAAACATCTGTCACCGTAAATCCTTGGGTAAGTATAATGAATAAATTCGTTCCCGAACTTACAAAACCGATGTGTACCCAATATCTCATAAACAGTAATACGGGGGTGTCGGCGTCTTTGGCTGATGTGACGGGATGTGAGGTAGCATTGGGACCGGCACTCATAGGCACTTGTGCTTCATTGATTCTTCAGTCTAGAACAATAAAAAAAATTTGGTTGGGACCATGCCAGGACACATCATCTCTTCACAGCGTCATTATGTTGCTCTATAACTATGTCTATGTTATTCTCACTGTTCGTTATTGTCCCTTTTTTTCCTTGGATTAGGTATCAATCGGGCAGGGGAAATGAGGTAGGCGGGTGCGCAAGTTGTGGGCAGTTGGGGTGGTCTTTGCAGGCTGGGAGGAGGAGGGATGTGGATCTGGGTAGGATTCATCCTGCCCGAGGTCATTGCCGTCGGAGACCGGCGGTTAGAGCGTCACGTGCTTAAAGCACCAGCCGGCCGACCTCTCGCTTCGGGCTTGCCCCTGTCGGCCATTGCTCAGATTATTCGCTAGCTGTCTGCCATCCCTTCCGGAGTCGAGGGGGCCACCTGCAGACTGCCTCCATGTCTTTCCGTCTGCCTCCCATTAACGGCCGCCCTTCTCCCCCATGGCCTCATGGAGTAGGTAGAGCTCGCGCCCAATGCAATGGAGGGGTCCAATCATCAATGTCGGGTCCGGCCTTTTCCGGCCCCGGCACCCATCGGATGCCGACGGCCACCCTCCTCCCATCGGCTGACGCCCCATGTCCACTCGGCCACATCCTGCTCCCAGCCTAGATGATTGAAGAGAGGGGAAAGAGGGAAGAGAGGAGAAAGAAGAGTTGGCTGGCTTGAACAGTGGGGGTCTGGCATGGGTCCTCACGCTGACTAGTACAACGATCGGAGTCAAAGCGCCACGCGACGGAAATCGGAAGCCGTACAGGCCTTGGAATGAAAGCTGACACGATTTTATCGAGATTGTGGACAGGCTATACTGGTATCTACAGTTCAGGGGTGAATTTTAACGTCGACGTCAGATGAGGGATCCTAAAGTGAAATTATTTCCTTAGGGAAATAAAACAGTAAGGTCCAAAGCGCCTTCAACCTGTATATTGAATGGGCTCCCTCGGTATCTGTTCGCCATGCTGAGCTACAACTTATGGAGAGTGGTTAAACTGACTTGTTTAAGCAGATTTCATCTAATCATACAAGGTAATAAGCTTATCTCCAAGGTTATATCTTAAGCAGGTAACATGAAATTATGCTCTTATATACTCTCGTCGCATATAATCCCTATGTGGCGAAACACATTCTAGTTGGAATCAAACAACTAGTAGTAAAACATGTACGCAGACGGCCACTTAAATAAAAGAAAGGGTTTGTTTCTAAAAGAAAAGGGAAAGGGTTTGTTGGAGAGCTATGACACACAAAAGAAAACAATTCTTCCTGGCTATGTATGTTATATACCACACATCAAAAGAATTTGGGGGAGCTAGGAGTCATGCATATACAGTTACAAACTTGTTCGCTTTCCTTCTTCTTACATGCTTCGGAAAAACATCAAGGTTCAGGGTCTTCAAGATATCATTCAGATTATATAGTGTGACGGTCCTTATCACGGTCGCCACCAAGCAAAACCAAATCTACATCTCCATCGCGGGCAGGAATGCAAATAAGTTACGGCCGCAGCAGCAGCTTCGACGCAACTGACCAACTGCCTGATTGTAAGCAGCTAGACATGGCAACTCCTGTCCTGGATTCTCTCAGTTCAACTAAACTGGAAAATGATTTGTTCCTCAGAAATATCAATTCAGTTTACTTGAAGCAATTGCATAACCAATATTTCACATAGTTTAATATGTTTTGGAAATGCCATGTTGCCTGGATACAAGTAAACAAGATATATTTTCTCATTTGACACAATCAAGACACAATGTACCCAGAAAAAAAAAGAGAAGAAATTTTGGCATAATGCCTATTTTTTACAGATAATGAATTATGCTGCTTGGAATCGCAAATTCATATAATTTGTTTGGTCTGTTCGATCAGAAAGTTCTTCATTCTACACCTGGATTTCATGTATTTTTCAAAGCATTTGCTGGTATGCCATACACTTCCCTAAGCAGCGCATCAATGTTTTGGATCAAATTATAGTGTCAGAAGTAAAATGAAATTGATACATACTTTTGTTAACCTTTGCTATGGGAAGCCTGATAAGAAACCTGCATTATTGACAGCTAACAATTGCCTCAAAGTAAAAACCTTTTTCACCTGGAATTTTTCCTGATCTGCCTTCAGAACATTGGTTGTTGAAAGCCAACAACTTGTCATGTCACTCAAGTGTCCTGATCCCACAGCTTTAAGGCCACTCTCCTAGTAGGTACTAGTCTTAATTAGACACTGGTCCTTTGCTAGCCCAGTAGTAGTAACAATATAGCATGTTCTCTCATCCTAGGATCCATGTCCCTAAATGCCTGAAATTATATATGCTACCCCCCACTCCTCCACCAAGCCTTGTGTGCCATTTGGCAAAATCTGGTGTCCTCTTTGTGGTATTACATGGGTAGCTTACCATGACACAACCGCAAGTGGGATCTCCACTTGTGATTTGTCAAAATTCTGGACCAACCTCTGGGAGGACAGCAAGTTGGAGCAACGGTGACACGCTAACATCCGGGATGTACAGCTTAACACTGAGCTTTCCCCCCCAATTCAGTTACCGCGAATCCGAATGGCAACTCAACTTTACTTAGGCCGGTTTAGTTCCAAGTTTGGAAAACCCAAAAATGTCGTATCGAACTTTTCTACATCAACAAACTTTCAAATTTTCGTCACATGTTCCATTTCAAACAAACTTTCAATTTTGGCGGTGGACTAAACACCACCTTAGGAGGCAAAATTTCTTACTATAACAAAAATAAACTTTACATGGTAATACGTTATCCTCCTGAGTTTTTTTATAACTCATTTGCATATTACGTAAAACAACACTCGCTCTTACGGAGTGGAAATTCCTTACTCGCAGCGGAGAACCAAACACGCAATCGAGAATCATTTTCGAATTTTTCAGCGACTATTTGGTGATTCTTTTCTTTTTCCGCGGTCATGGACTGCGCTTGGATTGCGTGCGAGGTAAGATAGGGACAGAGAGAATCCGGGGGGGACGCTTTTTGGCGCAGACACAGGCCACTCACTGATATCAGAGACTAGTTTCAGAGATCGCCGGCGTCACCGTTGTATAATCCACGGATCTACCCTGATCCACTGTAGCAGCAGTGACTCCTGCGGCATCTGTCCGGCACAAAATGTGTAGATCTTTGCTTACTTAATTACGGGGTCCCATTTCTCTCTCTCTTCATATATACTCCCTCCGTCCCAAAAAAAAAAAAAGCGCAACCCTGGGTTTCCGTGTCCAACTTTAACTATCGTCTTATATAAAAAATTTTTATAATTCGTATTTTATTGGTTGTTAGACTGATAAAACATGATTTAATATTTTATGCCGTGACTTGTCCTTTTTATTTCTTTTTTATATAATTTTTTCAATAAGACGAACACCGTCTAAACGTTGGGACACGGACTCACAGGGTTTGTCTTTTTTTGGGACGGAGGGAGTATATACAGGACAATGAATCTCATCCGGCGTAACTCTGCAACATATGCTCTGAATACTTGGGCTGTGTTTAGTTTTGAGTCCAAAGTTTAGTTTTCTCCTGGTGACCAACTCTCCGGAGATGAACTTGGACGAAAGTTGTGTGTGTAATGACAGGTTGATGTGTGCGACAACCACTGACCTGAGTTTGGCACCCATACATTATGGATTAACACACAGCCTTTGGCTTTGCTGTCCTAATTCTAAATTCTCACATTGACCTCTTGGATCTTTCCTTGTGATCTTTTTGGTAAGTGCATAGTCTCTTTGGGTTGGTGGATGGTTCTTGGGTGGGTGGTCAGATCAGATGGGACCAAGCAGATTTGCGTGGCAAATTGGAATTTGGGGATGTTTGTTTGTTGTACATTCAATGTGTGTAGCAACAATGGGCCAGCGGTTTTAATGAGCAGAGGTGTTGGCAGGCTTTAGTTACATGGTGTTTATGCAAGAAGTAGCTTTCACAGACAACCAGGAGTTGGTGATATTGTGATGTGGCAAGGGAGAGAATGAAAATGGGGCAAATGCACAAATTTGGTTCTGCTTAAATGGAGAAGACACACCAATGTTATGTAAAATGAAGTAATGACAGGAAATCACAAGTAACTGAGGGTAGTGAGAAGAATTTCAGAAGGTTTAATTTGGAATTTAGGATTTTTAAAGAATTTCATCACAGATACGAATTAGTATATGGAATTTTCTCATGTGGTCATTTCGAACAAGAATATGAACTACTAGGAATCCCATTGAATTACTAAACCATGCAGAATTTTGGACGATTTTAACACGACGTTCAACTGCTTGAAATTAACTTTGTACTCGCCAAATCTTGCAGTTAATATTTTTTTTGAGGCTTCATAACAACTCGAAAGATTTGTCGCGTTTTGGGAATTGCCTTACGATCAAGTTTGGGTTCTGTGTTTAGTTTCATTAGAAGTCGAAGAAAAAAGTTAGACTTAATTAATGTTGTGTAAGAAGTTTGAAATGTGATGGAAAAGTTGGAAGTTGAACAAAAAAGTTGGACGTACACAAGGCTTTGGTACGCTAACTTTATTCTTATAATTCTCATGCTTTTCTATGTTTCATCTAGCGGTGCCGTTTTTGAAAAAAAAAAAAATTGTACTGTGGACGTATTCAATGTATATTGTTATGGTTGTCGGTTGATCGTGTTAGAATACAAGTTGTAATAAAAACTTGGATGAGGCAATGAAGCAACAGTGCAAGGTAGAGAAACAAACTACAAGGGAGAGACGGACGAGGTTTGAAGAGTGACAGTCATGCCATACTGACCTCGTGAAGGTTAGACCTGGCATCTGCTCAGGGCCCCCAGCTCTCCGGACACGCCGCCGGCGGCGCGCCATGTGCGCCGCGTCGCACAGCAGCGCTACGGCACCATGACGGTTGCGCACCGGCGCGGGCGGCGCCGGGCGTGCGTGTCCACCACCACTCTTGAACGCAGCCTGCCGCAGCCGGTACGGTCGCGGCGCGGGCGCCGCCACGGCGCTCCTGTCGACGACCACCCTTCGCCGCAGCCAGAACGCCACCGGTCGGCACGCTCCGCGGCGCGTGGCGGAACCCGGCCACGGGCGCCACGCCCAGCGCGATCGGTCTGGCGTTCGGCGTTCCGGCGGCGCCAGCGGCTCCCCGTCGCCGTACTCGAACGAACATCCGGGTCGTTGGGGTTCCAGACAACACCCTGACGCGGCGGTGCGTCATGCCGGAGACACCGCCGACGGAGTTTTCCAGACGCGGAACCGCGTGGCGGCGTAGCGGCTGAAAAGGTGGAACGACGGCGGGCGCGGGTGGTAGTGAGGTAGGCAGGCACCGCGCGGCGAGCGCGAGGCCAGAGCGGCGAGCGGACGACCCCGTGGCGAGGCAGCACACCGCCCCGAGCACCCGCCGCCTCCGCCGCGTGCCCCGTATACGTGCGCTTCCGATTAGCGCTGCTGCTGCTGCTGTCTGCTGTACCTGGTGCCGCGGCGGCGGGCTTGGAGCGGCGGCGCCCTGCGTGGGCGGGGCCAGCGGCGCGGTGGCTTCTGAGCGGCGCGTCGTCCTCTGCGCGTCGCCGGCGCCCGGGCGCGGGTTGAAAAGCCCAGCCCCGTTAGCGGCCCCCCCCCTTGGCGCCTTTTTTGGGGGCTTTTGGTTGGCGGCGGGGAGGCTTGTCGGCCTGGCGATGGCGAGGAGGGTGATCAAGGTAGGCTTAGGGGAGTGAAGTGATCGGTTTTTGGTGGCTGTAGCTGTCAGGAGGAGGAGGACTTGTACTGTGTACTAAATATAAGTCCGCCTGAACAGGTGGGGCCAGGAGAGTTTAACGGAGCGGGAGCGGGGAGCGGGAGAGGGGGGAGCGTCGGTGTGGGGGAGATGACAGGTGGGGCAGGTGGGCAGAGAGTCACGTTCTGCCACTGCGCGCGGCGCCATGTTTGGTCTGGGCTGTCTGAGTCTGACTTTGGGCGCTGGTACGTTGGCGGTTGGGTTGGTGACGTGGGACGGTGGTTTTCTAATATTACAGTAACGTTCTTTCTCATCATCATCAGAGGTAACTACAGGTGGAGTACTAGGTATACGTGTATTGGGATATGCTGGTTTCTCAACTGCAATCACTGACTTCGCAGCACCGACATTTATTATATTTTCTCTGCCACCGCACGATTATAGTGGCAGATTTAGTAATAATACACTGTTTTTTCGATAAATATAAGTTTTACGAAATACCTATCTATATTCTTTAACAATGAATCCGACCACTGCAGCTCTCATCCCTTTTAACACGCGTTTTAATCATTTATCTTGTTAAAACAATACTAGCTTATCATTTTTTGTTTGTTTTAATCGTTATAAAGTATAGTGACTTATATTTTCTATATTTATTATCACTTTAAGTAAGATAATGATTAAACACTGCTTAAAAATTAACTTACGTTAAATATTAAACGAGAGTACTGACCGCACATGTGTTTTTTTTTGCTATAGCTCGTTAGCCTTCTCAATGCATTTCGAACCCCTGTAAAATTATGTCTGTTTTTACTTCTTTTATTAAATGTCCTGAGAGAACTGCTAAGTAGGGCTTTTATGACGTGTACCAGTGGTGAGCTAAGTGCATTTGAGGCGACAGGAAGATTGTTCTGTACACGTGCAATACAGGCAATACTATTCGGTATAATAACTCATGTTTATTTATGATAATTCCTATAGTAGAAATCAATCGGCTTGTCATAGTAAAAGTTGGTAATAGTAAAGAATTTTTATGATCAATAAGAACAGGTATTATACGCCCAATGCGAAAATCCAGATAGAGTCTCTAAACAAAAGCAATGCAGGTACGATTTTGCTATAATATTTGTCGACAATTTTCTCCAAAACTTTTGACAGATGTAATTTACAGTATATCATGTGTAATTACCACTGTAACTTGCATGTATACGACGGTAACTATAGTCGGTTAACTTATATGTAAACTTTTAATAAATTCTCTGTAATATGTTTATTAGGTTTGTGGGAAAAAATCCTTACACATATGTGCTATGCTGTGATTTTTTTTTCTTCCTCAACCAAAACAATCTGTGTATAATTGTAACGATTCAAGAATTAGTGAACTTTATACTACAGTTTACTTGTAGGTTACATGCAGTTACAAGTATAATTACATATAGTTATACAGTGTATTCACTACGATTGTACTATAATTACAGTCTGTTAATTTGCTAGGAAAAAAATTTTCGACATAATGTATGGTGGTCGCCATGCAGGTTATGCATTGCGCAATCAAATTAAATGGCAAAGTTCAACAGATCATCTTATTTCCCCCATACAAAAATTTGCAGGTCGAACAAGCTAGTTCTCACAATGTCATGATGGATGCATCGCAGAATTTTCCAAACCACATGCATTCTAACTTTCAAGCTCGCAATTGATCGATTCTATTTTTGTTGGCGTGTAAGTTTATTGATGTAGTTGAAGTTGTCCAAAATATAATTGATTAGTTGCAGGGTGCTAATTTTCCATCAATCAAGGTGATATCGATGTCGGTGACAAGGTGATTAATTAGGAGGGCAAGGCGATTAGTTGACCAAAAGAGAAGATATGAACCGATTGGCACATACGCATGCATGCCTTTGAGGACAGAGTGAGAATCGTAAGCTGCGGGTGGGCCGGTTAGCGTGGCTGGTCTCTGTCCTCCCCTGGGCACATCGATCGATGCATACATGCATACATACATGCATATGGGGAGTGGTGTGTTAATTAACAAAGTGTGATCCATATAATCATTAACTTCAATTAATGGACTAATGTTATGGCCGCACGCGAGAGTAGTATCTGGCTAGTAGCTTAGCTAATCGGTCGTCGGATCTCTTGTCGCTTGTGGTTAACCATAGCTCTCATTAGTGGCAATCTGTAAGTACGGTATTTTAGAGGAATTCATCTATCACTCGTATGCATGCATGCTGAGAGTGAGGCAGCCATAACACACATTTGACAAATGAAACCACTAATTCTAACTTGTGATCTACACTTGGGCGCGCCCATGTACGCAAGATCCCTCAAATCATTAGATAAAATAATTTATTACACTGTTTCTTAAATTATATGTCCATTTGGAATTTTTATTTCTCGAATTTTACCAACGTTTATATTTAGTTCAACTAACTTTAAACTGGAAGAGAGTATCCCCAAGGGCTGTGTCCACGTCTCCACAGAAGAGTCGGAACTTCTCCGCTATGAAAAAGAGGGTAACTTCATTGTGTGGTGTATATTAATTAAGTATTGACTAATAACTTTTAAAAATGATTAATAATTTTTTCAAGCAATTTTTTCTATAATTATTTTAACAAATCACTTTTTTACCATTTTGAAAATTGCACGTATAAAACGAGAGAATAGAAAAGATAAAAAAAGGCAGTGCCGAACGCACTCCTAAATATGTTTATGTAAGAAGAATATTTTAAAAGCCATTATGTTGTCTAATTTTATAAAAACTTAGAGAAATAAGAATATTAAATTCAAAATATCTTTTTAAAAAACTAACATCTATTGTTAACCGAATGTGATATGCCAAAGTTTTTCTAAAAATGATGTATATTACCATACAGTTCTCCTCTAGATTATTCCCTCCGTCTCTTCAATATCAGGGATTTTAAATATTTTGCTTGTATTCGTTTTGATCACTCTTTTTATTCAAAAATTGTGCAAATATAAAAACAAAAGTGTGCTGAAAGTACTTTGGATAATAAAGTAAGTAAAAATAAACTTTTCTATTTTTTTTTAATAAGACGAATGGTTAATAGTACAAGTATTTTATATTAGGGGGACGAAGGAGTATATTTACACAAATACCTCTTATGTAAATTACTATCTTAATTGATTGATTAATTCAGTGCGGTAATGTATTCGTTTGGAGAAGAGCGTGGGAGCTGGAAAGGAGGAGTTGAGAATTGGGTGCATGGCACTTCCTGACTGATCACTGATAGCCTGACGCTTTTCTTTTTAATTTTCTTTTGTCTCTTTTCTCTCTCTTTTTTTCTTTTTTCGATCTGATTCTCTTGAGCATCCCTATGAAGTTCTGATCGCTTGCTTGCTTGCCTTTTGCTTTTACTTGCGGACGTTGGTAAAGTACCTCGCTTTAATTTTGGATTTCTTTTAACCGGCCAGTAATTCTCTGTCGGCACGATAAATATTATTTCCGCCGTTATAATAATAACCTTATGTTTTATAGCTTGCTTCTTCTCTGTTTAATTTTGAGTATCTGATTTCTTGAGTGTATATACGCAAGGAATTTCCCATCATCAAAGAATATATAAACAAGGAATTAATTAAACAGGGAAATGAGAGATTTTTTTTTTAAAAAAAACTTGTACGTGGGAGATACTTGCCGAATTTGCCCCGTTTTAGCATTTAGGTCGCCTTTTATTTTGGATTGCTTTTTCTACTTGTTATGGATATGATCGTACCCGTATTATTTAAGGGAGTGTAATGGGCAGATTCGGTACTGCTAGCTGAGTTTAATCGTGGTAGTAATAAAATTATACTGTATTTTTAGGGGGATTTAGAACATTTGGTTTAACCATCAGCGTAGAGTGTGACAGGAGATTAATTAATCAACTACTCCCTGGCTAGCTACCATATCATCTGATTAATTAATTAGGCGTGCATGTACAATGCTTTCATGGGTGTTTTTGGCCTAAATGGAATGGAACGGATGCTGAATAGCTAAATAGACAAATGATCTGACAATACAAACGAATAAAATTAACTATAACTATTATAAGGTTAAAAATAAACTTTAAATAATATTTTTAAAATATTGTATGTACTAATTTTTTCTAAAAAATACATCATTATGAGCTCGGAAAGTGTACGTATCTTATATATATTCCATTCCATTAAGATAAAAAACATACCTCAATGTATGTTATACACGTTCCGGAGTAGGAGTAAAAATAATTCAACTAATTCAGTATATATTTCTCCTTAACACTTAACAGATACAATGGATAAATGTGCACTCTTGTGATATTCTAAAAGATATTATCTGTCTAAAATATAAGATATGTTGACTATAAAATACATGAATAAAATCTCTTTATTTAGAACGGAGGTAGTATATTTGTTTTTTAACTTTCCTAGATATAATTTCTCAGAAAACTTTTTAATTATTTTTAAATTTTAATATAATCATCCATTATTTGTACCCTCAATAACTGTGCCATTGCGCTATTCAACCGTTCAACCGTATCAAGGGCAATGTGCAATGTCAGTTGGGTCCAATATTATGACTGAGCCCCTCTAAGAACGAAGCATATATATACTCCCTCCATTTTAAAATGTTTTGATACCGTTGACTTTTAGCAATATTTGACCGTTTCGTTTTATTAAAAAATTTGTAAATATGTAAAACATATGTGTACATGAAAGTATATTTAACAATGAATCAAATGATATGAAAAGAATAAATAATTACTTAAATTTTTTGAATAAGACGAATGGTAAACACGTACTAGAAAGTCAACGGTGTCAAACATTTTGAGAGAATACCATCACAGAGTACAGACAGCTCATATGAACAGAAACAGTCAGTATAGGTACAGGGGTACAACTCTCTTTATCTCACTGATTCTCGTCGCATCTACTCTAATAACTCACTCATCATGATCCTTCATTCATTCACCGTGTGTCGTGCGTACTACATGTCACCGATCTATCTATCGATCATTCGTGCGCTAGCCATGCAGATCTCTCTTTCCTCTGGCTACTTAATTTGTCTCTGCATATCTGCATGCATATGATTCTTCAATTTGGATAGCTAGCTAGAGTCCATGTGAGTGAGAAACAAAGCCTCAATCTCACATATCTGCTAGCTAGAATGCTAGATATATACCTCCTCCGTTTCACAATGTAAGACTTTCTAGCATTATCCTATTTATATAGATGTTAATAATCTAGACACCATATATATTAGATATTAATATCTATATGAATATAGATAATGCTAGAAAGTCTTACGTCGTGAACGAAGGAAGTA
>CM020181.1:8416250-8447079 GCA_009805545.1 Oryza longistaminata
GCGTTTTTTTGTTGTTCAGAGACTGAGATTATATACCAGCGAAAAAAAATCCACACAATAAATTTAAACTTACTGTATGATGATGTGAATCCGATACCAATCGGGCGATCTGCTGAAACTTACGCCATAATAATAATATGTTTTTTTTTGCATTCGATCCCTTGGATTCAAACAGCAGATGTTAGTAGACTGGCCCGTTCACTTTAGTTACGGGACCCGTTATTCTGGACCCGCTCCGCCTAGATGCCTGTAAACAACCAAATTGTTCTGCTGCCAGTTTATTCGTGGCAGCGCTTGTTAGTGGTCAAAAACATGAAAAAGTTTTAATATGGGAAAGCAGCAAATCCCAAATGATCAGGCTCCGCCCGCCAAATCGCAATTCTCAAGAGATTCAGTTTTCACCGTTGTAACGATATCGATTAGACTCAAAATTAATAGGGAAGAAAAAGCCAAGAGGACGTTTTCATAGTGCAAAGATCATGCATGGGACGCGTGCGAGAAACATCCACCCCTCTAACTTAAATTCAGTAATTGGCCTTTTAAATTGCTAAGGATACATATTTTTATCCATAAATCATTTGAGATAAAATTACATGGAGTCATCCAACTTGTTTAGGTGTGTCATATAGGTCACTCCACTTTTAATATGCACATCTGGATCATTAAGTTAAGTTAAGTGAGTCATTCAGCCATTTAACCTATCCACCAGGAGCACACCCATACATATTAGCATTCAACTAGGTTTAAAAAAAATTCTTAGGCAACTCCGCCGCCATGCCTTATTAGATTTTGCCTCCATTGTTATTTTTAAGAGTTGTACAATAACTCGTAAAAAACAAAGCATAGTGAAATGATTTGTTCCATATTTACATATGCCATGTGTACAAGATATGCTCATGTGGATAGTGTAGATCGAACAAATGACTCACTTAACTCATTTAGTGATCTAGATGTGTTATTTTGAAAAGTAAGAATGACCTACTGGACACACCTAAAAACAAGTAAGGACCCTCCATGCATTTTTACCAATCATTTTTTTATAGCAAATAAAGTTGATTGGCGTTAATGTGTAATTAGCCCTTGCGCCATCAAATGGGGCTTAGGGCGGAGGCTTAGATTGGAAGGGGGTGCTCGGAACGCCCGGTCAAGAAAATTTTTAGCTATAACCTACATTATTTCATCATGTGTACACACCTCATACAAAATTTAATATCCGTATCAGTGTATAAACTTGATCTAAAGTAAAATAAATTAAGCAAGAGCACCCTCCTCCATTGTCATTCTAACTCCGCCCCCTGGGGCGCTAAGTCTATGCAGAAACCACATGGAAATTCAGCCAAAGGCTATTGTATGTTCCATTTTTATTTTTTAATTCCGGCCCATTTTCCAAAACACACACTCCTATTATAAAAAACTAAACCGATGAAATGGAGGAGGAAGCCAATAAGCAAACATCATCTTTGTGAGGAGTGATTTAGAAAACTAAGAGCCCAACTACAATCCAAGACGATAATATAACAGGTGTGGAAACAATATGCATATTACTCATTTACTCCCCTGGATCAAATTTTGAGACTGCTTACCCTAGTCTGTGCCTGAGTGAAAAGGTTGTACTATATAGTGCGTTATCCCCTTAATGCGAGCTGTATCTTTTGTACTTAGCTTTTTAGATAAACGAGTGCGCGCTTCGTTAGCCTGACCTGAATGAGGGTGAAGTGTCGTCCTCGGCGTAAGGAATCATTGGCCGGTGATCGACACGCAAATTTGAAGACTTTCTTGCAGATCTGCACAGCTAGCCTATAGTCTATATTTAATTAAGGAGACAGTCCTTAATGCATACAGATAGAATTTATTCATGAATGCAAAGAATATACTAATAGCATATAGCATGAATGATTGATTGATTAATTAATTCCTAAGCAATCATATGACAAAACAAGAAGAATTTTTGGCAGGCTGTGATATACATATTTATATATATATACCGAGATGTGTTTGCGATAGAATATGAGATGAGCAGACGCATATTTGGAGGCAATGGAGTCCACGCGTGCGCGTGTCGCTTTATGCCCAGCAACGAACCCAAATATATCTGCTACTGTCGCTTCGTTCACACGTAAGGACTTTCTAGGCATTATCTATATTCATTATAGATATTAATGATCTATATATATATATGTTGTGTCTAGATTTATTAACTATCTAATATAAATATGGATAATGCTAGAAAGCTCTTACATTGATGTGAAAACGCGAGGGAGTATAATCTAGCGGCATTCTAGGCTAGCTAGATGATGTGAAGTAATTGACGGGCTTTTGTCTTCTCACTGCACATGGAACTCTATGCTAGGCTATCCACAATTGAGAATCATATGGCATGCAGTCATATGCAGAGACAAATTAAGTCGCCGAGAGGAAGAGAGATCCTGCAGTTGTGCGTACGCACGAATGACCGATAGATAGACTCGGTGAGCATGTAGTACGCACGACACCGGAGTGAATGAATGAAGGATCCAGTGATGAGTGAGTATATTAGAGTAGATCCGACGAGTAAATCAGTGAGATATAAAGAGAGTTGTACCCCTTACCTAACTGACTGTTTCTCTGTTCATATTAGACTGCTGTAGCTCTGTGAATGTGAATATCTCTTGCAAAATGTTTGAGCAGCCGTTGAGCTTTCTGTACGTGGTTTGACGGCATGTCGTCTATTTCAATAAATTTAAGTAATATTGATTCTTTTCATATCATTTGATCTTGTTAAATATACTTTCATGTACACATATAGTTTTACATATTTTACAAATTTTTAATAAAACGAAACGGTCAAATATGTGCTAAAAGTCAACGGTATCAAACATTTAAAATGGAAGGGAGTATATATATGCTTCGTTCTTAGAGGGGCTCCAGTCATAATATTGGAACCCAACTGGACATATTGCACATTGCCTTGATACGGTTGAACGGTTGATAGCGCATGGCACTTATTGAGGGGTACAAATGAATGATTGATTATATAAAATTTAAAAATAATTAAAAAGTTTTCTGAGAAATTTATATCTAGGGGAAAGTTATAAAAAACAACTATACTACCTCCGTTCTAAGATAAAGAGATTTATTCATGTAATTTTATAGTCAACATATCTTATATTTTAGGACGGAGATAATATCTTTAGAATATCACAAGGAGTGCACATTTATCCATTGTGATCTGTTAAGTGTTAAGGAGAAATATATAACTGAATTACGTAGAATTATTTTACTCCTACTCCGGAACGGTGTATAACATACATTGATGTATTTTTTTTATCTTAATGGAATGGAATATATATAAGATACGTACACTTTCCGAGCTCATAAATGATGTAATTTTTTTAGAAAAAATTAGTACATACAATTTTTAAAAATATTATTTAAAGTTTATTTTTAACCTCTATAATAGTTATAGTTAATTTTATTCGTTTGTATTGTCAGATCATTTTGTCTATTTAGCTATTCAGCCATCCGTTCCATCCATTTAGCCAGAAAACACCATGAAAGCATTGTACATGCACGCCTAATTAATTAATCAGATATATGGTAGCTAGCCAGGGAGTAGGTTGATTAATTAACCTCCTGTCACACTTGCTACGCTGATGGTTAAACCAATTTCTAAATCCCCTATAAATACATATAATTTTATACCTACCACGATTAAACTCGCTAGCAGTACCGAATCGGCCCATTTACACTCCTTAAATATACGGGTGACGATCATATCCATTAATCAAGTAGAAAAAGCAGATCGCAAATAAAGGCGACCTAAATGCTAAACGTGGGCAATATTGCGGCAGAGTATCTCTCCACGTACAGTTTTTTTCTTAAAAAAAAATCTCTCATTCCCTTGTTAATTAATTCCTTGGTATTATATATTCTTTGATGAGGAAAATTCCTTGGTATTATGCACTCAAGAAATCAGATACTCAAAATTAACAGAGAAAGCAAGCTTATAAAACTATAAGGTTATATATTATAACGCCGGTAAAATAATATTTATCGTGCCGACAGAGAATTACTGGCGGTTAAAAAGAAATCAAAATTAAAGCGGAGGTACTTTGCCACGTCCGCAAGTAAAGCAAAAGGCAAGCAAGCAGCTGATCAGAACTTCATGATGCTCAAGAGAATCAGATCGGAAATAGAATAAAAAAGAGAGAGAAAAGAGACAAAAGAAAATTAAAAAGAAAAGCGTAGGCTATCAGTGATCAGTCAGAAGGTGCCATGACCACATTTTGTCAATCCTCCTTTCCAGCTCCCCACGCTCTTCTCCAAACGAATCACATTACCGTCACTGAATTAATCAATCAATTAGTAGTATTTACATAATGGAGTATTTGTGTAATATACTTCCTTCGTCCCCTAATTATAAAAGTACTTGTACTATTTAACCATTCGTCTTATTAAAAAAATAGAAATTTTATTTTTACTTACTTTATTATCCAAAGTACTTTAAGCACAACTTTTGTTTTTTATATTTGCACAATTTTTTGAATAAAAAGAGTGATCAAACAGTACAAGCAAAATGTTAAAATCCCTTATATTAAGAGACGGAGGGAATAATCTAGAGGAGAACTTATGTAATATTACCATCATTTTTAGAAAAACTTTGGCAATACACATTCGTTAGACATAGATGTTAGTTTTTTTTAAAAAGATATTTTTAATTTAGATTATTCGTTATTTCTAAGTTTTTTATAAAAATAGACAACATAATGGCTTTTAAAATATTCTTTCTTATAACATATTTAGGGTGCGTTCGGCACTGCCTTTTTTTTATCTTCTTCTATTCTCTCGTTTTATACGTGCATATTTTTCAAATGGTTAAAAAGTGTATTTTGTTAAAATAATTATAGAAAAATTGCTTGAAAAATTATATTAATCTATTTTTAAAGTTTATTAGTCAATACTTAATTAATTATACACCACACAATGAGTTACCTCGTTTTTCATAGCGGAGAAGTTCCCGACTCTTCTCGTGGAGACGTGGACACAGCCTTGGGATACTCTCTTCAGTTTAAGAAGTGTTGAATAAATATAAAACGTTGGTAAAATTCGAGAAATAAAAATCAAATGTGACATATATTAAGAAACAGTGGTAATAAATATTTTATCTAATGATTTGAGGGATCTGCCGTTACATGGGCGCGCCCAACGTGTAGATCACAAGTAGAATTAGTGGTTTCATTTGGTCAAATTTGGTTTATCTGCTCACTCTAGCATGCATGCATACGAGTGATAGATGATTCCTCTAAAATACGTACTTTACATGATTGCCACTAATTGAGAGCTATGTGTTAACCACAAGGACCAAGAGATCGACGACCAATTAGCTAGCTTAGCTAGCAGATACTACTCTCGTGCGGCCATAAACATTAGTCCATTAATTGGAAGTTAATGATTGTATTATGGATCACACTTTGTTAATTAACACACACTCCCCATATGCATGTGTATGTATGCATGTATGCATCGATCGATGTGGGCCCGGGGACAGGGACAGCACGGCTAACCGGCCCACCCGCAGCTTCGATTCTCACTCTGTCCTCAAAGGCATGATGCGATGTGCCATCGGTTCATATCTCTCTTTTTGGTCACTAATCCCTGCCTCCTAATTAATCACCTTGTCACCGACATCGATCACCTTGATTGATGAGAAAATTAGCACCCTGCAACTAATCAATTTATATTTTGACGACTCAACTAATCCAAATTGAAACTTACACGCCACAAAATAGAATCGATCAATTGGAGCTTGAAAGTAGAATGCATGTGGTTTGGGAAATATATCTGCGATTCATCATCATGAATTGTGAGAACTAGCTTGTTGCGACCTGCAAATTTTGTTGTATGGGGGAAATAAGATGATCTGGTTGAACTTTGGCATTAATTTGATGTGCGCATGCATACCTGCATGGGACCACCTATACATTTGTCGATAAATTTTTTCCTACAAATTTAACAGATGTAATTATAGTACAATCGTAGTGTAATTACACTGTAACTTATATGTAATTATACTGTAACTTGCATGTAACTACAGAGTAACTTGTAGTATAAGTTCACGTAATTTTGAATCGTTAAATCTACAAGATTTGTTTTGGTGAGGAAGAAAAAAAATCACAGCATACACATATGTGTAGGATTTGTTCCCACAACCTAATAAACATATTACAGAGAGATTTTTAAAAGTTACATATAAGTTACACTATAGTTACGTGTAATTACATGCAAGTTACAGTGTAATTACACATGATTATACTGTAATTACATCTGTCAAATTTTGGGAGAAAATTTGTCGACAAATATATAGCAAAATCGTACCTGCATTGCTTTTTTGTTTAGACTCTATGGATTTCGCATGGGCGTATATAACCTGTTCTGTAATTTATCATAAAATTCTTTACTAGTTACCAACTTACTATTGACAAGCGATTGATTTCTACTATAGGAATTATCATCAATAAACATGAGTTATTATACCGAATAGTATTGCTGTATTGCACGTTGAACAGACAATCTTTCCTTCGCCTCAAATGCACTTAGCTTCACACTGTACACGTCATAAAAGCCCGAGCTTAGGCAGTTCTTCAGACATTTAATAAAAGAAGTAAAACAGACATAATTTTACATGGGTTAGCGAAATGCAATTGATGAAGGCTAACAGCTATAGCATAAAAAAACACATGTTGGCGGGTACAGTACTCTTCGGTTTTTAATATTTAACGTAGTTAATTTTTAAGCACGTGTTTAATCATTTATCTTACTTAAAATGTATATATAAATATGGAAAATATAAGTCATATACTTATAACGATAAAACAAACAAAAATGATAAGTAGTATTGTTTTAAACAAGATAAATGATTAAACGCGTGTTAAAAATGAACTGCATCGGACATTTAAAAATTAGATAGGGTATTCGTAAAACTTATGTTTATCGAAAAAACATTGTATTATACTAAATCTGCCACTATATATCGTGCGATGGAGGAAATATAATAAATTGTCGTGTTGCAAGTCAATGCATTGAAACACATATCAATACAGTATACTAGTACTCCACTCTGTATTACCTTGATGATGATGATGAAGAACGTTACTCTAATTAGTAAAACCACCGTCCACGTCACCACCCAACCCAACGTACCCAGCGCCCAAAGTCAGACTCAGACAGCCCAGACCAGACATGGCGCCGCGCGCATGCAGAACCGTGACTCTCTGCCCACCTGCCCCACCTGTCATCTCCCCACACCGACGCTCCCCCCCTCTCCCGCTCCCGCTCCCGCTCCGTTAAACTCTCCTGGCCCCACCTGTCAGGCGGACTTATATTAGTACTACTAGTACCAGTCCTCCTCCTCCTGACAGCTAAGCACCAAACCATCACTTCACTCCCCTGAGCTCACCTTGATCACCCTCCTCGCCATCGCCATGGCCGACAAGCCTCCGCCGCCGCCAACCCAAGCCAAGGCCCAAGCCGCTACGGCTCGCTCACCCGCGCCGCGCCGGCGACGGCGAGGACGACGCGCCGCTCAAGAAGCCACCGCCGCTGGCCCCGCCCACGCAGGCGCGCGCCGCGTCCAAGCCCGCCCGCCGCGCACCAGGTACAGGCAGCAGCAGCAGCAGCAGCCGGCTAATCGGAAGCGCAGTACGGGAGGCACCGCGCGGAGGCGGCGGGTGCTCGGGCGCGGCGGTGTGCTGCCTCGCCACGGGGTTCGTCTCGCTCGCGCTCTGGCCTCGCGCTCGCCCGCGCGTGCCTGCCTACCTCTACTACCACCCCGCGCCCGCCGCGTTCCACCTTCAGCCGCTCGCCGCCACGCGGTTCCGGCGTCGGGAACTCCTCGGCGGTGTCCGCTATGACGTCACCGCCGCCGTCAGGGTGTGTCGTGGAACCCCAACGACCCGATGTCGTTCGAGTACGGCGACGGGGAGGGGCCCGTGGCGCTCGCCGACGCCGACGGCGACGTCGCGCTGGGGTGGCGCCCGTGGCCGGGTTCCGCCACGCGCCGCGGAGCGTGCGACCGGTGGCGTTCTGGCGCGGCGAAGGGGTGGTCGTCGACGAGCGCCGTGGCGGCGCCGCGTCCGCGACCGTACCGGCGCGGCAGGCTGGCGTTCAAGGTGGTGGTGGACACGCACGTCGGCGCCCGCCCGGCGCGGTGCGCACCGGCATGGTGCCCGTGAGGCTGCTGTGCGACGGCGGCGCCATGGCGCCGCGCGGCGGCGTGTCCGGGAGCGTGGTGGGGCCCATGAGCAAGTGCCAGGTCTACCTCTTCAGAGTCAGATGGTTAGTGACTTCACTACTCTTCACTCTCCCTCTAGCTTGTGTTTGTTTGTCTACCTGCATTGTTGCTTCATTGCTCATCCAAGTTTTTATTTGAACTTGTATTCTCACGTATCAACCGACAACCATAACAATATACATGAATACGTCCACAGGTACAATTTTTTTTTTTCAAAAACGCATGAACATAGAAAAGCATGAGAATTATAAGAATTAAGTAGCGTACCAAGGCTTGGTTTAGTTCCCAACTTTCTGTTCAACTTCCAACTTTTCCATCACATTTAAACTTTCCTACACACATAAGTTTCTAACTTTTTTTGAAGAAACTTTTTTCTTCAAACTTCTAATGAAACTAAACACAGCCCAACTTGAATCGTAGGCAATTCCAAAACGCACAAATCTTTCGAGTTGTTATGAAGCCTCAAAGAAAAATATTAACTGCAAGATTTGGGAGTGACAAAGTTAATTTCAAGCAGTTGAACGTCGTGTTAGAAATCGTCCAAAATTCTGATGGTGTTTAGGTAATTCAATGGGATTCCTAGTAGTTCATTTCTTTGTTCGAAATGACCACATGAGAAAATTTCCCATATACTAATTCGTATCCTATGAAATTCTTTAAAAATCCTAAATTCCAAATAAACCTCTGAATTCTTCTCACTACCCTCAGTTACTGTGTTTTTCCTGTCATTTACTCATTTACATTAACATTGGTTGTCTCTCTCAATTTACAGAACCAATTTTGCTTTGCCCCATTTTCTCATCTCTCCCTTGCCACATCATCAATATCACCAACTCCTGTTGTCTGATGAAAGCTACTTCTTCTGCATAACACCCATGAACTAAATCCTGCACACCTCTGCTCATTAAAACCGCTGCCATTGTTGCTACACACATGAATGTACAACAACAACATCCCCAAATTCAATTTTGGCATCGCAAATCTGTCTTGGTCCCATCTGATCTGACACACCCAACCCAAGAACCATCCACACAAACCCAAGAGACTACTCCTACCAAAAGATCACAAGGAAAGATTCCAAGAGGTCAATGTGAGAATTTAGAATTAGGACACAAAGCCAAGGCTGTGTTTAGATCCAAAATTTGGATCCAAACTTCAGTCCTTTTCCATCACATCAACCTGTCATACACACACAACTTTTCAGTCACATTATCTCCAATTTCAACCAAAATCTAAACTTTGGATCCAACTAAACACAGCCCAAGTATTCAGGGCATATGTTGGCAGTACGGCCATGAGATGTCATTGTCCTGTATACTCCCTCCGTCCCAAAAAAAGACAAACCCTGGTTTCCGTGCCCAACGTTTGACCGTTCGTCTTATTTGAAAAAATTATAAAAAAAATTAAAAAGACAAGTAACGCATAAAATATTAATCATGTTTTATCATCTAACAACAATGAAAATACGAATTATAAAAAAATTTTATATAAGACGGATAGTTAAAGTTGGACACGGAAACCCAGGGTTTGCTTTTTTTTTTGGGACGGAGGGAGTATATATGAGAGAGAGAGAAATGGGGACCCTCAGTAATTAAGGTAGCAAAGACTACACATTTTGTGCCGGACAAGATGCCGCAGGAGGTCACTGGCTGCTACAGTGGGATCAGGTAGATCCGTGGATTATACAACGGTGACGCCGCATCTGCTGCCTGATTATCAGTGAGTGGCCGGGACGCCTGTGTCTCCGGCCAAAAGCGTCCCCCCCGGATTCTCTCTGTCCCTATGCTTACCTCGCACGCATCCAATCGCAGTCCATGACCACGAAAAAAAAATGAATCGGATGTTAGCGTGTCACCGTTGCTCCAACTTGCTGTCCTCCAGGGTGGTGTGCCAGAATTTTGACAAATCACAAGTGGAGATCCCACTTGGGTTGTGTCATGGTAAGCTACCATGTAATACTACAAGAGGACACCAGATTTTGCCAAATGACACAAGCTTTGGTGGAGGAGTGGGGGTAGCATATATATTCAGGCATTTAGGGACATTGGATCCTAGATGAGAGGAACATGCATGATTGGTACTACTACTGGCTAGCAAAGGACCAGTGTCTAATTAAGACTAGTACCTACCTAGAGTGGCTTAGAAGCTGTGTGATCAGGGACACTTAGTGACATGACAAGGTTGTTGGTTTCAACAATGTTCTGAAGGAGATCAGGAAATTCCAGTGAAAAAGGTTTTACTTTGAGGCAATTTTAGCTGCAATAATGCAGGTTTCTTATCAGGCTTCCATAGGCAAAGGTTCAAAAGTATGTATCAATTTCATTTTACTTCTGACACTATAATTTGATCCAAACTGTTGATGGCTTGCTTAGGGAAGTGGTATGGCATACCAGCTAAATGTTGAAAATTCATGAAAACCAGGGTGTAGAAGTGAAGGAGACTTCTGATCGATACAGTACCAAACAAATATCTGAATTTGCATTCCAAGCATGCATAATTCATTATCTGAAAAAATAGGGCATATTGCATAATTTCTTCTCTTTTTTTTTTTCTGGGTACATTGTGTCTTGATTGTGTCAAATGAGAAATATATCTTGCTTACCTTGTATCCATGGCAACATGGCATTTCAAACATATTAAACTATGTGAAAATTGGGTTATGCAATTGCTTCAAGTAACTGAACTGAATTTTCTGAGACAAAATCATTTTCAGGTTTAGCTTGAACTGAAGGGAAATCCAGGACAGGAGTTGCCAGTTTCTAGCTGCTTACAATCATGCTAGTGTCAGTGGCGTCGAAGCTGCTGCTGCTGCCGTAACTTATTTGCATTTCCTGCCGCGATGGGAAGATGATGATTTGGTTTTGCTTGGTGGCGACCGTGATAAGACCGTCACTATATATAATCTGAATGATCTCTGAAGACCCTGAACCTTGATGGTTTTTTCCGAAGCATGTAAGAAAGAGAAGAAAGCGAACAAGTTTGTAACTGTATATGCATGACTCCTAGCTCCCCAAATTCTTTTGATTGTGTGGTATATATACATACATAGCAGGAATGGAATTGTTTTTCTTTTGTGTGTTCATAGCTCTCCAAAACCCTGTTCCCTTTTCTTTAGAAACAACCCTGTTCTTTATTTTAAGTGGCCGTCTGGTACATGTTTTACTACTAGTTGTTTTGATCCAACTAGAATGGTTTCGCCACATAGGATATGATATGATGCGACGAGGAGTATATAGAGAGTAATTTCATGTGTTACCTAGTTAAGATATAACCTTGGAGATAGCTTTTACCATTGTATGATTAGATGAAATCTGCATTAACAAGTCATTTAACCACTCTCCATAAGTTGTAGCATCAGCATGGCAACAGATACATGAGGGGAGGCCATTTCAATATACAGGTTTAATGGGCTTGGACCTTACTGTTTTATTTCCTGAAGGAAATAATTTCACTTTAGATCCCTCATCTTGACGTCGAGTTTAAAATTCACCCCTGAACTGTAATACCAGGTATAGCCTGTCCACAAGCTCGTAAAATCGTGTCAGCTTTCATTCCAAGGCTGTACGGCTTCCGATTTCGTCCGCGTGGCGCTTTTGACTCTGATCAGTTGTACTGAGTCAGCGTGAGACCCATGCAGGCCCCACATGTCAGCAGCCAACTCTTTCTTTCTCCTCTCTCGTTCCCTTTTCTTTAGAAACAACCCTGTTCTTTATTTTAAGTGGCCGTGTGGTACATGTTTTACTACTAGTTGTTTTGATCCAACTAGAATGGTTTCGACGAGGAGTATATAGAGAGAGAGTAATTTCATATGTTACTTAGTTAAGATATAACATTGGAGATAGCTTTACCATTGTATGATTAGATGAAATCTGCATTAACAAGTCATTTAACCACTCTCCATAAGTTGTAGCAAGGCAACAGATACACGAGGGGAGGCCATTTCAATATACAGGTTTAATGGGCTTGGACCTTACTGTTTTATTTCCTGAAGGAAATAATTTCACTTTAGGTCCCTCATCTTGACGTCGAGTTTAAAATTCACCTCTGAACTGCAATACCAGGCATACCCCAACTTACAAAACCGGTATCCCCTGAACAACAAGATGCGGGACTTAAAATGAACTTATTCCTTTCCTGAAATGATGATCAAGTCCATTGAACTTATGGCCTTTTGGCCCATTACCAAGAGAGGTAATCCCAAAACCCAAACGGTTTAGCCTACGGTGGTGAGTGAGAAGAGATTTTCTTTGATAATGGAATAGAATATTCCGGCCTTTGCTCAACGAGCTACAGCCAATTATTATAGAGTAACACACAAAATAAAAAGTTTCTCACACAAAAAAGAAGACACCTACCAACCCAAGATAAGGAGTACACAATTATTAAATTCTGTTTGTGAATCTCCATCCAAAATTGGTAAACAGTTGCATAACCGTTGCCTCAAGATTACGACATGCAACTTTTAAACGCTCGCCCTCTTCATCACACTTTTGTAGCAGTGCCCAAGACCTGAGCCAATGTATTGCCCTGAAAATTACCTTGCCCTATGGTGACGAAATTAAACAAAATTGTACTATGCATACAAAACAGTGAGGAAGAAAATTGCTGGATGAAGTGTCCTATTTTTTTCCAAGCGAAGTGTTATAACCTTGTATGAAAAAGTGAACCCAAATCTTTCAGTTAGCAAATGGGCTTGTTTGGCAGTGCTGCTTTGCAGCTAGCTGCAACAGTAGCTGGGTTGTACCTACAGTAAAACAGGAGAAGTTTTTCCATGTTTGCTGCAGCTGCAAAGCAGCCACAACAATCTCTGCTGAAAACCCCAATGATACGGCTCAGAGAAGCAGGTCGATAAGTAGAATTTACTTGACGAAGAATTCCTCAGAGCTGGGTATCTTTTATCTCTTGAATTTGTAATTGGGTGGCTCATGAAATGGTAGTATTAGGGAACAAATATGCAATTGATGGCGATTTTGTAATGCATGGTGAGCCTGCTTGTCTTCATGAATTGGTAGCCAAAGATTTATCAAATAAAAAGGGAAAAAGATAAGTCTGAATTATCTTCTGAAAATATCGAGGTTATATGAGGAATCCATAAATTACAGCACCAGATATTTCACTGTCCATAGCTTTTCATACCGGAATATCTTAAATGCATTGTACTCCCTCCGTCCCATAATATAAGGGATTTTGAGTTTTTCTTGCACTGTTTGACTACTCGTCTTATTCAAAAAAATTGTGCAAATGTAAAACAAGAAAAGTTGTGCTTAAAATACTTTGGATAATAAAGTAAGTCAAAAATAAATAAATAATAATTCCAAAATTTTTTTGAATAAGACGAGTGGTCAAACAATACAAGCAAAAACTCAAAATCCCTTATATTATGGATATTATGGGACAGAGGGAGTACTACATTCGTCCCAAAATAAGTCTATTTTTTATCAATCACACACATTCCAATACAAAAGCAAAAAGACAAACTAAAATACTCATATTTTATGAAATCACAATGAAACTATTCATTACTTTATCTATTTCCAATATAATTATTTTCCACTTTCACAAACTCTGATGTAATGATTACTCTAAAAACAAACTTATTTGTGACAAATGAAGAGAGCTAAAAATAAACTTAATATGAAACGGAAGAAGTATTATAGTCGTAGGGTATCTCAAACTATCTAAGTACTATAGTTGTAGGGTATCTTAGATTTTTCTTTTAAAAAAAGAGTGAAGGCAAATCCTAACTGTGAATGCCATAACAGAACAAAAGTCTGAATAAGGTATCAAGTACTCCCTCCATCACAAAATATAAGGGATTTTAAATGGATGTGATATATTCTTCCCGTCAGATTCGTAGTACTAGAATGTGTCACATCCGGGCGTTGCTAGGTGGCGCGCGCGCCAGCTGCTCCCGGCCAAAAAGCCCATCAGCCCATTTTTTTTCTTTTTTTTCGTTGTTTCTTTTGTGATTTTTTTCGCTTTTTTTGTTTTTTAATACTTTTTTAATCTTTAGCACACTTATTTTTTTCAAAATATTTTGGGTTGAAAGTTTTTAAATCTTAACTTGAAAATTTTTAAATTTGATTTGAAAGTATTCTAATCACGAGTTGAAAGTTTTCAAATCGGAGTTGAAAGTTTTCGAATCGGAGTCGACAGTTTTCAAATTTTGAGTTGAAAGTTTTTAAATCTGAGTCAAAAGTTTTCATATTTTTTCAAATCTTAATTTAAAAATTTTCAAATATGTACTTGAAAGTTTTCAAATCTGGGTTGAAAGTTTTCAAAATTTGTCTTACACATTTAAAATTCGAGTTAAAAATTTTCAAATTAAGTTGAAAGTTTTTAAAATTTGACTTCAGAAGATTTCAAATTTAACTTGAAAGTTTTTAATTTGTTAGTAAAAAAAAAGCTTCCGAAAAAAATAAATATTATCTTAATTAATTACCGTCATTATCTACTAATAACTTAGTTAGTTAGGCTAACCTTTTCGGAAACGCTCGCCGCCAACGCATACGCGGGCGTTAGCTTTTCCGGTCACATCCACCCAAAATCCTTTATATTTTAGGACGGAGGGAGTACTCAAGATTTCAAAATTCCCTAAACAGCCGGCGTGCACGGTTTATATATTATTATATCTCTCATTTTGCAAATTTAAGTTGTAAGTCCGCATGTCGAGCTACAGTCCCAGAATTAGAACATTGCGGCATGTCCTTCAAAATTCACCCGCCATCGTTGTTCGTTGAGCATTTGAGTTTGAAATCACTACCATGACACCACACAGTAGCCGTGCAACGAACGTTCATCGCATAGCAAGCAAAGTCGTAGTAGTACGTTGGTGCGTGCGCCCCTCTGCCGTCCACCGAAAATCGCGTGGACGGCCGCTACTTAAGAGCAATTTTTTATAGTATAGCTAACTATTAACTATTAACCCATGTTGGACATAACATATACTCCTACTCTCTCCGTCCTAAAATATAAGCATTATAAACTCTGGCGCGATCTTCAAAATGCTATTTTAACCAACAATACCCATAAAAATAAAAAAAATTAAATAAAAAAAGTTACATATTATGATAGTTTGTTTAATGTGTTTAATGATAAATATAGTATCATTAAATTTACATGATTGATCTTTTTTTTCTATTAATAGTCAAAGTTAAAAATGTTCGATATGTCACTATGCTAAAAATGCTTATATTTTGGAACGGATGGAATATAAATAATAGGTTAACTATAATGTTGACTCTGTTTATTTTTCTTCTCTCTATTTCTCTCACATTAAATATCTTTAAGCATATGTAAAGCAAGCTCTTGCATGAGAGCTATAACTTCTCTTTTTCTTGGGCTCTCTCTTTTACTTAAGCTTATGAAGCCATTGTTTCGCTTATTCGTGGAATAAGCGTATATACGTGTTCTTAGCGATATAAAAGCAAATGCTGAAAAATAAACTTCGATGAAAAAAACTTAAAATCAGCTATAAATTTAAGGTTGAAAATTCAAATTTTGACTGATAGGCATAGGCATAAGCGAAAAGATGAGGCTCTTATTTTCTTATATTTTCTTGGTGGCTCCGTCCAATATTGGGTGTGTTTAGTTTTTTGGGTGTAAAGATTTTAAAGTACTACCTCCGTCCTATAATAGATGTTGCTTTGACTTTTTCCTTGTGATGTTTGACCATTCATTTTATTTAAAAAATTAGTGCAAATATAAAAATAGGATAAGTCATATTAAAGTACTTTTGATAATAAAGCAAGTCACAAAATATAAATAATAATTCCATAATTTTTTGAATAAGAGGAATGATCAAACCTTACAAAGAAAAACTCAAAATGACAACTATATATATTTTAGGACAGAGGTATACGTAAGTATCCTATTTTACTGCTTGTTTCTGAAAAACTTTACAATATGTGTTGGCAGTGTACGAAGCAAATAAAATGATTGGACTAAAGTTACTTAATTCTCTCAGGTGTAGGAAAGTTTCGGAGAGCTGCCCATCATGGAAAAGCTGTCGTGGTTAACTGGCTCTCCTTGCTAATACTAAGTCAATAGTAAACCACGCTTTATTTTGACTTCTTCCATGCATGGGTTCGTTTCCATTTCTTATACTACCTCCGTTTAATGAGCGACCAGATAACGACTTCAAAATTATCTGTGCTTTCTAGTGGTGTTTGGCTAGCCAGACTGGAGTGGATATGATGCAAATAAACTGTATTCTCTTTGACTATCTACCTAGCTAGCTATCACATATATATATAATATACGTAGTGTCATCATACCAAGAAAACCGCAGTTAAGCATGTGAAACATTTTATCAATCGGGTGAGTTTCTCTGAAGAAGCTGCCACACGGTGATGCTGATGCCTGCCTATATATATATGCTTTTAAAATCAAGGAAACAACTAACGTTCCTATCACAGTACTATCACTCTTTGATATCGTCGTTAATTATATTAGTACAGCACTACAGCTCCTCTTCTTGAACAAGCAGCAGATAGCTATCCTGGTCCATTCCTAGTGCATGCATGTCTGCATGTCTTGGTCAGAAAGCTCTTGCCTCGAACGTGTCCATCGATGCCAAGGTGTGCACAAGAGTGCATAATTTGAATTGTACACGTTTCCTGATTTAAGTTAAACTAAATATATACCGAGTATTAACTGACCATGACCAAGTTTCAGGTCAAGTGATAGCGACATTAATTATAATTCAAGATCATCTCTCGATCCTCAGAGTCAGAAGTCAGAACACTGCAGGTCTCTCTCTGATTCTCTCACTTGCAGCTTGGTCGCCAAGCAAGTAATTAAGCACGAAGCAAGTGTGCAGCTTCCAGCTTAATTACCTCGGCTGCTCGCATGCATCCTATATAAAGCCTCCAGTAACTGCAACTCCTTCAGCAAAAGAAAAACATTCCGTAGCCAGTTCGATCGGTGCTCATCAAGTAGCTAAGCTATTTAAGCGAGCATTAAGACATACACACTGTCACTTACGTACTAGTTGAGCTAGCTTTGCTAATTCCCCTCGTGTTAATTTGATTATTAGCCATGGGAGGCAAGAAGAAATCCGGCTCTGGTTTCTGGTCGTCGGCGGCGTCTTGGTTCGCGTGCTTGGGCGCCTCAAAGGCGGCGGCCGCGGGCTCCGGCTCGGGCGGCCACGCCGGCGGGATGGTTGGGGCGGCTAAACATTTCTCCAGTGCTCACAAGATAAACTTTGGTTAACTGTTAATGGTGCATGTTATCATGTTTGTACTTTGTACATAATAGAGTTATTATCTGTTGAATTACTGTAGCGCAAATATGTGTATATATTTAGGATTTATAAGGTCGTTGTTTGTAAAAAGAAGTGTTCGATTAAGGGACGGTCAAATAGGTCCTGAAGTTTCTATTTCGAATAAAATAGAAAGAGCCAGGTGAAGATGTGAATTGGGCTCTTAAATCCGAAATATTGACTTATGGCAAACGATTTTGTTTACCCAGGAACTATGCGCTGCCGCTGACCCTGCCTGAGAAAATGCATTCTAAACTGAGTACAGCCTCAGCAATTTTTCTCTTGCAACAGCTATTACACACCAACTAGAATCATTAAATTTAAACTCAATTCAACAGATAAGCTACATCATCGTACAACGCAACCTACAACTATATATACATCAACTCAAATAATCCTCCACTACTATGTATCAACAAATCTTCATAACAAGCCAACAAATTATCCACAACTACGCATCAACTCACAACAAAATAATTCACCATAGATCAACAAATCGTATATTAACTTGAATTCAACAAAGATCACATCGAGCCAACAGATCCATCGGTAGAAACTGTTGCCTCCTCACCCTCGGGTCCGTCAGCTGCCATGGCCTGGATCCACCGATTACTATGGCCGCCCTAAGCTTCTAAAAAAAGAACTATACGTTTCATATATATAGAGAGAGTGGTGGTTGGGGGGGGAGGGAGGAAGGGGTAGATCGAGGAGTGGGCTTGTGGCTGCGGAGGTCGGCACGTCCTCAAATCCACCAGTGTGGTCGACGTCTTCATTAACGAGGAGCCTCCTATATATATGCTAGCCCCTTGCGTTCATCCTCGGCTCCGAGCGATCAAATTCTCTACCAGGGAGGCCGTGGCTGCTAGATCTAGTGAGCATGGTCATCCCTTCACAGGAAAGGGAAGGGGAAGTGGATGGTGCTCACTATTATAAATTGGCATAACGCGGGCAACAAGAACATTTTCTCATAGGAGGCTAGCCGCGCCGCTTGTGACTAGATAACATAGGCCGGTGAAAATGGACCTTTTTGCTAGCGGGCAACCAATTATCTATGAGAAATCATTTTCGTTGGTAGATGACTTAGCCTAGCCACCTATGATGATTTTGCACCAATTTTGAATTTCAATTACCATTCATTTTTTCTCTGCAAATTTTGAATTTATTATTCAGATTACTTACTATAAATAGAATCAATGGGGATTTGATTAGGCAACAATCAAGATACAATTGTGATACAAAATTGATGGTCAAAGTTTTAAAAGTTTTGACCGAAACTTGTCCTAAACATTGAATATTTATGACCGAAGAGAGCATAAAGCTTGGTAGTCAATCCTCTGTTCTTGTTCAGCCGTGTTCGCAATCCCACGTGCACCATTCTGGGTTTTTGGGGCATATGCTGGACACTGAAGTAAAGTTCAGTTCCTCTGATCTTGTTCAGCCGTGTTCACTATCCCACGTGCACCGTTCTGAGCTTTTGGGGCATATGCTGGACACTGAAGTAAAGTTCAGTTCCTCTGATCTTGTTCAGCCGTGTTCACTATCCCACGTGCACCGTTCTGAGCTTTTGGGGCATATGCTGGACACTGAAGTAAAGTTCAGTTCCTCTGATCTTGTTCAGCCGTGTTCACTATCCCACGTGCACCGTTCTGAGCTTTTGGGGCATATGCTGGACACTGAAGTAAAGTTCAGTTCCTCTGATCTTGTTCAGCCGTGTTCACTATCCCACGTGCACCGTTCTGAGCTTTTGGGGCATATGCTGGACACTGAAGTAAAGTTCAGTTCCTCTGATCTTGTTCAGCCGTGTTCACTATCCCACGTGCACCGTTCTGGGTTTTTGGGGCATATGCTGGACATGAAGTAAACTTCAGTTTGATGGCTTCAGTTCTAATATCTTCCATTTCATTTAGGTGCTACTCTCAATTTGCTCGCTGTTGACGGATCCAAATCCTGATGATCCATTGGTTCCAGAGATTGCTCACATGTACAAGACTGATCGGGCCAAGTACGAGTCCACCGCAAGGAGCTGGACCCAGAAATATGCTATGGGCTAGAATGGTTAACAATAAGAAATGTGAGATATGCCATTGTATTGCCTTGTATTCTCCTGTAACTCTTTCAACATTTAAGAAACAGCAAGAATCAAATTGAACTCTCGAGTTGTTGTATGGAATCCTACTATAGATGTTCAGCTATTGTAAATTATGTAGTGGGTGGTTCTATTGATTGTTCGATGAGCACTTGGAATGGTACTTTTATGTTCCTGAGTAACTCTAAAAAAATGTTCCTGAGTAACTGTGACAAAATTTTATGTTCCTGAGTAACTGTGACAAAATACTCTGTATTGACCTCCTGAAAGGCTGAAACCTATCTTGGACTGTTAAGTGTTCTATTAATTTCATTCTAGAATTAGAAATTAATAACTAGCACTATTTACTGTTTTATTAGTTTCATTCTAAAATTTGAAAGTAATAATTAGCAAGTTTGTAACTGACGTGGACTCTTTTTTTTTTTCGTTTAGTTACAACTAGCTATAATTTCAAATGTACAGCTTCATTTTTTGCTTATTGGTTTATCAGTCGCAAATTAAAATTAAAATTTTAAAACCTAATTTTAAAGTTAATTTTCAGGAGCAGCACAGTTTGTTACTCTCGCGGCGGCTCAAGTCAGGGTTCGCAAAACCCGGTTATCACGGGTACGCACGGTAATTTTTTCAGTTTTTGAAATCACGGTATGTCTCGAGGTTACCGCAGGGGTCTGGTAACCGCGCTGAAAATGGCAAGGGGAGCCCTGATAACCGCGCTGAAAATGGCAAGGGGAACCCTGGCTCTTGATCGACTTCCTGGCCAGGGGAGTCGATTAGCTTAGCGCGGCGAACAAATCTCTCGATGATCTCGAGGATACAGTGTTGTTGTGCGACAGTGCATGATTTTTTCTTGTTCTTTTAATCACACATGCATGATTTTTTTCCCAATTTTTTTATGTTGACTTTTTAAAATTTGGTTAACACTTTTTAAATTTTGAGTTTAAAAATATTTTTAAAATTGAGTTGAAAGTTTATCCAAGTTAAAAGTTTTTAATCTGGTGGTCAAGTGCTCATCCATGGCCGCCATGCTCTTCATCATACCACAGGTACCTGGCTTTCATGTTTTTGTTGTTCCTCTGCACGAGATGACGCCGATGACCCACATGATATACCCAAGTCTCATAGTTGATGTTCCTGACCATGTTAGCAAGTTAAACATTCAATCGAGTAGACATGTCCAACAAAATCAAGTTGGTAATAGAGGGCATACATGCCTCATGTACACCTGTATCCAATTTGCTCAAAATTATCCATCCTGCAGTAGGAAGGGCATTACCACCGAAGCGACCTCCTACCAGCTCAACAATTACACAGGATAAATTGTATGGGCGGGAAAACATCTTTAATCAGACTCTTGATGCCATGAATAACTTTACTATTCATAGTAGAACACCATCAGTTATTCCTATAGTTGGTCCTGGTGGAATTGGGAAGACAACTTTCGCCCAATACCTATACAATGACAAAACAATAGAGGCACACTTCTCTATAAAGGTCTAGGTTTGTGTGTCTACTAATTTTGATGTGGTTAGGGTCACTCAGGAGATCTTGAAGTGTATAGATCATACTGAAAATGAGGGAAGCAGTGGAGTGCATGAATCATCAAACTTGGATCAGCTCCAAAAAACCATTGCACGAAGACTGGAATCCAAAAGATTTTTACTTGTCTTGGATGATATGTGGAAATGTGGCAGTGAAGCTGAGTGGGGAAGCCTACTAGCTCCATTCAGAAAAGGGTATGCCAAAGGTAGCATGGTTCTAGTCACAACTCGATTTCCATCTATAGCACAAATGGTAAAAACAACTAAGCCAATAGAACTACAAGGTCTTGAGAATAGTGAATTCTTCTCATTCTTTGAAGAATGTATATTTGGTCATGACAAGCCCGAGTATTATGAAGACAACATAATTGATATTGCAAGAAAAATTTCTAAGAAATTGAAGGGTTTCCCGCTAGCAGCCAAAAGTGTTGGTCGATTATTGAAGAATCACATTTCACAGGAACGTTGGATAGAAATTCTTGAAAGAAATGAGTGGCAACATCAGAGAAATGACGATGACATAATGCCAGCACTACAAATTAGCTATGACTACCTTCCCTTTTATCTAAAAAAGTGTTTTTCTTATTGTGCCCTTTACCCTGAGGACTACCATTTTAATAATATGTCGTGTCGCGAGTGCGGCGAATGGCGATGGCCAAGTAAAAGGCTCTCGCGTCGCCCTCCCCACGGGTGACACGAGAGGCGACGCCGCCGCCGTCTTCTTCCTCCTCCCCCCTCCTTCTCTGCCTCGCCGCCGCCTGAGCGGGCGCCGGCAAAGCCGCGCGGCCGCGGGGACAGTGGTGGCGGGGCTTCGCCTCAGCGCGCGCTCTCAGCCGGTCGACGGGGAGCTGGCCGGGCGGCGACGTGGCAAACCGTCCGGATCCGCCGCCCGCGCCGGTCCGGCGGGGCGGGCGCTTGTGGCGGGGCGGAGTTGGTGGCGGCGGCGACTGGCGTGCGTGGTGGCGGCGTACTGGGCCGGCGGCGGCGGAAACCCCCGCCCAGATCCGGGCCGTTTTGGCCGGATCTGGCGGGCGCTGGCGCCGGGCGATGGCGGGCGGCGGGAAGCAGGCGTGCTGGCGGGGGAAGAGGCGGTGGCGGCGCAGCTGAGGTCGGGGCGACGCGGTCGGGCGCGTGTGAGTGCGGGGCCGGCGAGGATGGCGACGCGGGGCAAGCCTGCGGCGGTGTGGCGCACCGCGGGCTCGCGGCGACGTCGGCGGCGGTCAAGTCGCGGGACCACGGGGCGACGGCGCGGTGGAAACGGCGGGATTCCATGCGATGGTGGCAAGCAGCGGCTTGTCGCGGCGACAGCATGGTGGTTGGTCGGCAATGGCGGTTGTTGGCTGCTGTGGCATTGGGGCTCTCGCGACGGAGGCAGCGGCACGCGGACTCGTGGCGACGTTGCGAGTAGCGCTGAACGACGGGCGATGGGGCGCGGCTGGCTGGCGGCGGGAGCCGTCGGTAGCAGCGGCGGGTGGTGGTGGGAGGTGGCATGGTGGCCTCGGTCGGGCTAGGCCCGAGGAGTGGCAGACGGTTGGCATCTAACTGGCGCGGGAGAGTACGGAGGAGGGGCGAGATGGTCTTTGGCGCGAGAGGCGCGGCCGATGGAGGGAGGCCGGAATGGCGCGAGAGGCGCGTCCGGTGGAGGAGGCCGGTTTGGCGCGAGAGGCGCGGCCGGCAGAGGAGGAGGCGACCCTGGTGCGAGGAGGAGATGCCGGTGGGCGTGGCACGATCTTCGGCGCTCGAAGGCTGGCCGGCGGGGGGCGCCGGTGCGGGGGTCCCACATGTCGGTAGAGGTTGTGTGGTGGTGGAGCATCGGTGCGTCAGCCGTGGATTCGCAGGTGGTGTGCGGCGGGTGAAAACCCAGTCCGGCCTTGCCTGGCCGACAACGATGGTTAATTCCCCCTCGTGAGGGCGTTGTCGTGCTGTCTCACCCCTCAAGGGCGGTTGCCGGGCGAAAGCCCAGTCCTGGCTCCTTTGAGCCCGGACGAACGGCGGCGGCGGTTTTTTCGTCTCTTCTCTTCTTGAAGACGTCGTTTTGGCACCCCCTAGCTGTAGGGCGATCTCGTCTGTGTTCCTTTGATGGTTTAGCGGCGGCCGGTCACGCTTAGCGGCGGCCGTTCCGGTGCTAGCCTCCTCTTGGTCGTGTGTGTTGGCGCTGTCGGTGTGTGGGGGGTGTTATATTTTTTTCTTTTTGCTGGTTATGACCCTCCAGGGTTATAATCTTGTAATTTTTTCCTACTCTATCAATAGAACTTCGCACCGTCTCGTGCGAGTCGTTCGAAAACCATTTTAATAATATAGAGATTAGTCATTTTTGGGAAGCATTAGGCATCATAGATTCTGGAAGTCATAAAAATAGAGCTGAGGATATTGGATTAAAGTATTTGGACGAACTAGAAGGTAATGGTTTTCTTGTGAAGAAAGTTGATGATAGGACCGGGAGGCAATATTATGTAATGCACGACTTATTACATGAGCTAGCACAAAATATTTCATCACAAGAGTGCATCAATATAAGTTCATACAGTTTCAGGTCTGATAACATTCCATGGTCCATTCGTCATGTATCCATCACCTTACAAGATAACTATGAGGATAGTTTTGAGAGAGAAATGGAAAATTTGAAGAGAAAAATAGACATAGGAAATTTACGGACATTGATGCTTTTTTGGAGAAGGCAATGCAAGCATGCTTATCCTTTTCAAAGATTTATTAAAAGAAACAAAATGTCTCCGTGTTCTATTCATGCATGCAAACTCGCTCCAATCTTTCCCGCACAACTTTTCCAAACTGATCCACCTTCGGTATCTAAAGTTGGAAATACCTTATGACGTAGAACTGTCTCTACCAAATGCAGTAAGTAGATTTTATCACTTGAAATTTTTGGACTTAGGGTACAGTAAATGTATTTTGCCAAAAGACATCAATCATCTAGTCAATTTATGCCTCTTAAATGCTAGAAAAGAACTCTGTTCCAATATTCCTGGGATTGGCAAGATGAAGTATTTACAAAGGTTGGAAGAGTACCATGTTAAAAAACGGGACATTGGGTTTGAACTAAGTGAGCTAGGGGATTTGACAGATCTTGAAGGTGAACTGAAAATATTTAATCTTGAGAAAGTGGCAACAAGGGAAGAAGCTAATAAAGCAAAATTGATGTCCAAACGGAATATGAAAAAGTTGGTGCTAGCTTGGGGTATGGTGCAATGAACCACAAGATCTGATGTTCTTGAAGGTCTTCAACCACCTTCTAATCTTAAAGCACTTGTCATAAAGAACCCAGGTGGTTCCATTGGTCCTAGTTGGTTGTGTGGTAATATTTGTGTAAACTACTTGAAATCTCTGCATATAGAAGGTGTATCTTGGGGCATTCTCCCACCTTTTGGTCAACTGATGCAGCTAGAGGAACTAACTTTGAACAATATTCCAAGCACGCGTCGGTTTGGACCTGATTTTGGTGGTGTTACACAAAAAAGTTTCTCACACTTAAAGAAAGTTGAATTTGTTGATATGCCAGAACTTGTGGAGTGGGTTGGGGGAGCTCATTGCCATTTGTTTTCAAAGATTACAAGCATCAGGTGTGAAAATTGTCCCAATCTCTCTATGCTGCTTGTGCCATCCTCTAGGTTCTCTGTCTCCTATGCACAAGACATAAACACCAGATGGTTTCCCAACCTGTGTTCTCTTGAGATTGAAAATTGCCCCAAGTTGTCACTGCCCCCTATACCTCACACTTCCATGTTGACATGTGTTATTGTCTCAGAGCGTAAGACAGATTTGTTGCGTCTTCAAGAAAACAAGCTGATCTCACATGGATACAGAGGTGCTTTGGTCTTTGATAACCTGGACAAAGTAGAAGATATGAGTATCGAAGAAATGCCACACGTTTCATTGACTGATCTCCAAAAGCTCAGCTCCCTAACAAGACTTGCCGTCAAAGGATGTGAAAGCATGTTATTTAGTGAAGTTGAAGAGGGTGTTATCTTCCCTTCAGTTCAGCAGCTCGAAATCAGTGATTGTCGTCTTACCAGAAATTCATTGACAAAGCTACTAAACCGTTTCCCAGCTCTTACTGAGTTCCACTTGACCTTCTCTTCATTTGAGGTTGGAGAGGAAGCAGTATTGCAACTCCCATCCTCCAACTTATTGAGCTATGTCAGAATCTGGTGCTGCAAGAACCTGGTTCTTCTTGTGGCGGATGGAGGGGGTCTCCATGATCTATCCTCACTCCAAGAAGTCGAAATTAGGGGATGTGGCAAGATGTTCGATCGGTGTTCCATGGTAGAGGCCGGAGCTCGGAGCAACAAGTTCTTCCCTGCTTCCCTCAGGGAACTCAATGTCAGCGACGAGTTGAGCATTCAGTCCATGGCTCTGCTCACAAATCTCACATCCCTCACTCATCTAACACTGATAAACTGTGATAACCTGACAGTGCATGGTTTCGATCCTCTCATCACGTGCAGCCTCAAGGAATTGGTGGTCTACAAGAAAGCCGATGACGAGATTCATCTGTACTCCGTAGCAGATGATTTGTTCTTAGAGGTGGCAACAAGGATGACGAAAGTAATACCTGCGGGAGGTTCCTACTTCCAACAGCTGGAAAAACTTGAGGTGGACAGCATCTCGGCAGTGCTTGTTAGCCCCATTTGCAGTCTCCTCGCTGCCAACCTCCGCGAGTTGCGATTCAGGTATGATTTGTGGATGGAAAGCTTCACAGAAGAACAGGAAGAGGCACTTCAGCTCCTCACCTCCCTCCAATGCCTCAAATTCCGGAAGTGCCTTCGTCTGCATTCCCTCCCCGAAGGGTTGCATTGCCTTTATTCTCTCTATAAACTAAATATCGCTGGATGTCCGGAAATCATGTCGCTGCCCAAGGACGGCTTCCCGGCCTCATTGGAACGTCTAAGAATACGAGACTGCAGCATCGATTTAATGGTTCAAGTCAAGGAATTAGAAGCATCAAACCCAGATTTACATATACGGCTCCACTAGCAAACTGACCACCCAAGGTAAAACAAGGTGCTCTCCCAACTCCTACATCTTTTTTCCCCATTTCGTCTCTAACCTTTCGAACTAACTAAAACTCGTTTTTTATTGTTTGTTGTTAATGATGTAGCTATCCAGCACCATTGCCTCATCTGGAACCTTTCAGAGTTCTTCCATCATCGTATAGCTGACAATGTAAATGCGAATTACACGACAACACATGAAGATAAAGAGCTCTGGATGGAAGAGCAGCCACTTTGGCTTTCAGACATAATGGATGTCCTTTGTCTATTATCCAATCAATGTTATATTGATCATTACAATTTTGGTAACTTACGTTCTCTGTCATTACACTTCTTTCCATCTCAAACTGCATGGTGAATTTTGGCAGGTTGCAGCTGCGTGATATCGAAATCCACCTGCGTGATTTCGAAATCCACCTGCACTTGTATGATCTGTACAGATCCAATAGCGACATTTTGCCAATCAGCCGTGCTGGTTTTTTTTAGAAAATAGATTAAACCGGCCTCTACATCCAAAATAGATACACAGCCAGGCCGTGCTGGTTAGTAAATATGCTTATGTCGTTTTGCTATTTTTTTCTTTTTGGACTGAAACTAGTATAGTATTGTAGAATATCCCGCTCTTGGTCTTACTTTCTGCTTATTACTAGTAGGGTGCTCGTGCGTTGCTACGGGAATTTTGTTGATCACGGGAAAACAAAATCTGGCAATCCAAAAGAAACTACAAGTCATAGTTGTTCTAAGATTAATTTAAAAGCAAGATATATGTTATAATTACAGAAGCGTAGTATAACCTTTTTGGCGCATAAAACAATCTCATGGCGTTTATTAAATTATAAAAAGCAACATAAATAGAAGACAGCTAATCTCCAGGTACGCTTTCTTGATGACCCTCGCACGGACAATCCACCATTTTCAGTGTATGTGATCCATTTGTACCTCGTGGAACCGAACGATTCTGCATGGGGAAGACAATATACACAACATGATAGCTTTACACAATCCATCAATACAAGAAACAATAGAATGAAGGAAGAGTGACCTCCATGGTTGCACGGCTACGCCATTCTCCATATTGTGTGCTAATCAGCCGTTCGGAAGAGACGTCCGTAAGAACGGGTGGATAGTTCGGAAAGAACGTGGAAATGGTGGCAAAGATTGTGGAAATGGTGGCTAGGGCTGGCAACAAGAGCTTCGGTTGCTGCTGGCGCAACTTATATGATGATTGTAACTAATCACGATTAGCGTGATCTTGCCATGCCGTCAAAAGCGAAAAAAGAACAAAAAATTCGTTGCCTGGTTGTTTCTGGCGTTGGACCGTAACAGTCAGATGTTATGTTTCTGGCATTGGACCGTAACAGTCAGATGTTATATGGGCCGATTAGGCCCATAGCTTGTTTCCTTGGCTATTTCTGGCGTTGGACCGTAACAGTCAGATATTATATTTCTGGGGAATAAGTTTATCTGAGGTCCCTTAACTTTACACCAAATCCGATTTTTGTCCCTCGATCGGAAAACCAGACACAACGGGTCCCTCAACTATCACAACCGATGCAGATCAGGTCCCTCGGCGGTTTTAAGGGCGGTTTTGGCTAATGTGGCGCATACGTGGCTAATTTGACTCAGTCTTCGTCCGACGTGGCATTGACGCGGCGCTTACGTGGCAATTCGACCCGGAAAAATAATAAAACCCGTGGGACCCACATGTCAGTCTCACATAGAAAATAATAAAAAAAATCAATCGTGGGCCCCACATGTCAGTCAAACTCACCCTTCCTCTTCTTCCTCCTCTCTCCCCATCTCCCTCTCTTCATCTCTCTCTCCTCTCTGCTCCTCTTCCGGCGAGAGCGGCGAGCTGGAGGGGGCAGCGAGACCGGCGCCCACCGGCGAGAGCAGCGAGCTGGAGGAGGAAGCCGGGGCGATAAAAGGGGATCGGCGACGGCGGTGGGCGGAACAGATCGACCCGGGGCAGCGGCAGGTCCCCCCAGAGCAGCGCCGGCAATCGAGATCCGGCAGTGGCGGCCGGGAGAAGGGCGGTGGCCGACGGGGAGAAGGGGCGACGTGCAGCGATGGCCGCCGGAGGAGGAGGAGATGCAGACATGCGGGGAGGCATGGCGGTGGCAGCCAGAGGAGGAGGACGTCCGCCGTGCGCTGCTCCCCTCGGTAGCGGCGGCGGCCTCCCCCCGGTAGTGGCGGCGGCGCGGGGGCCCTGGGAGTCGCCGAGGATGCTGAGGTCGACGTCGACGTCATCCGCGGCCACGGCCATGGCGTCCCCGTCCGCATCCGGCGTGCGCCACAAAACTGGTGGCATGGGGAGCGGCGCCTCAGCTGCTGCAGCGGCGGCGTCAATGGGGGGAAGGGGAAGCGGAAGCTCCTCGCTCCGGTAGGCTGCCGCTGACGAGCTCAGTGGTGGTGAAACGCGACGGATCGAGCGCCATCTTGGCGGCTGGGGGCCCTCCTCCGACCTCTGCTCTAGACCGCTGCCTTCGTCCTCTTCACCCGTCGCCGGCTGTCGTCCTCCTCGCTCCGGTGGGCGGTCACTGACGAGCTCGGTGGTGGAGGCGGGTTGCGGCGGAGGGCGGTCGCCGCTCCCTCTCCCGCTGGCCACCGCCGGCTGCGCACCTCTCCCTCCGTCCGTCGCCATCAAGCCCCCGCCCACGGCGCTCGGCCATCGCCGGCCTCCCTGCGTCCTCCCTCCCTGCCCGCCTCGCCGGTCTTTGCGCGTTGCTCCCTCCTCTCCTGCTGCCGGCCGCCCGCCGCCGCGCGCCGTTGTCTTCCGTGGCGGCTGGAGAGAGCAGAGATAAGGAGATGAAGAGAGGAGATGGGGAGAGAGGAGGAAGAAGAGGGGTGAGTTGGATTGACATGTGGGACCCACGTGGGTCCCATGATTTTTTTATTATTTTCTATGTGAGACTGACATGTGGGTCCCACAGGTTGAATTGCCACGTAAGCGTCACGTCAATGCCACGTCGGACGAAGACCGAGTCAAATTAGCCACGTAGGCGCCACGTCAGCCAAAACCGCTCTCAAAACCGCTGAGGGACCTAATCTGCACTGGTTTTAATAGTTAAGGGATCCGTTGTGTCTGGTTTTCCGATCGAGGGACGAAAATCGGATTCGGTGTAAAGTTAAGGGACCTCAGATGAACTTATTCCTATTTCTGGCGTTGGACCGTAATAGTCAGATGTTATATGGGCCGATTAGGCCCATAGCTTGTTTCCTTTATCAATTAATTCCAAGAGTGCACATAAGCAAGCAAAATATTCCATCAAAATATTCCTTGGCGGGTGTTGCAGATCTGCTGCTTGGAGTTAACCTTTCTAGTTTCTAATCAAGCTTAGATGTGCCACATCTGATACAGAGAGAGCTTCTTGGTAGTGTGAAGCTCTGGAGGTGCTTTAAAAATTCTTTTTTGAAATTCATCAGGGACAATCACGTTTCTTGCACAATATCAATTATTCTTAGACTAATAGCTCTTGAAACTCTACTGTTTCTGTTGCATCAGTTATCTGGTAGCATTTTCTACCAGCTGAACACACGATTCTACGTACATTTTAATTCCAATTTTCATGACAAGAGAATAATTCCTTTTGATGTAACCTACCCGATCTCCTCTCTGAAAGCATATTATTTGTTTAAATTGTAATCCCGAACGATCACAATTAAGAAATCACATCTCATTTTTTTTCAACCGGCAAACATTGCCCCTATCAATAAATTGCATGATCCACACTTTTTATCAGTAAAATCAAGTACAGAAATCACAAATGCCAGCAACACTTCTACAGGAAGACAAGAGCATGTTCAACCAGTGCCATTGGCAATGAAAAGGAAGCTTCTTGCATTGCTCCTTCCAGTTTACATTCACATCAAGGAACCAAATAGCTGGTAGATCAGAGTAGTAAAACACCAGTACTGGCTCATGGGTTATCTGCATGATGGAGTATAAAGTAAGTATAGTGCACTACTAGTATACAATAGCAATTAATATTTAGCAGAAAAAGAGTGTGCATATAGGTAAAGAAGGTATTTTTATTGAATTGTTTAACAAATTGGTCAGGAAGACGTGTGAAGAACAGATCAAAAGCATTGTTTCTTCCAGGGAATTGATTAAGTCAGATATGCTGTAGTAGGAGACTTTCCCTGCTCGTGCTTGTGGACAACCATTTGTAATGTTCCTAAGGTAATCAAATCAGCTATACAAAATATAATTTTCAACTCCAACTAATTATGAAACTTTGCCATTTAAATTTGCAGACAAACAAAAACAAGTTACATGTTACGTATACTGTATACAGCTATGGCCAACTTATATGTTTAGATTAATTATTTTTTTGGCAAATTTTGCTACAGGATATCAGGACTTTGTGGTTTTAGCTGTAGGGCACCGCACGAAGTCACTTTTGGGGAAAGACACTCTCAAAATGTGGTTATTTGCTAGGGGACACTCCATTCATTAAATTAATATTTTTGTGCTGACTAAGCAAGAAGAGGCCTACTTTTTTACATGGCATGACCAAATTGCCCTCATCTCTCTTTCTCTTCCTCTCTCTTCCTCCTTTAACAGCGAGGCCGCTACTGAGGCGTTGCAACGGTGCGTGGGGACGGGCGTGGGCGGCGGCGCGTGGGCGATGGGCGCGGCGTTGCAGCGGCGCGTGGGGATGG
>CM020181.1:8447570-8482836 GCA_009805545.1 Oryza longistaminata
GCCGCCGTGGGCGCTGTCGGTGCGTGCCGCCTCCCCCTGCGCCAAGTTGGCCGCCCATCCCAGCGCCGAGCTCGTTGCTCGTGGCCGTGGGTGGGGTGAGGACGTCATCGCTGGTGGAGGTAGAGGAGACAAGGAGGGAGGTTTGGGGTGGGGGAAGAATATGACAAGTGGGCCCGAGGGCATTTTTGACCTTTTACACTGTTTATCTCTCCTATTGAACCAGAAATTAATATTTTATTGGCTGCGGTGTCCCCTGGCAAATAACCACATTTTGAGAGTGTCTTTCCCCAAAAGTGACTTTGTGCAGTGTCCTACAGCTAAAACCACGAAGTCGCGATGTCCTGTAGCAAAATTTGCCTATTTTTTTTTGTCCATGTGAATCTAATAGTGGCCTGGTATAGATGGATGGTCGACAGCAGGGGAGAGCAGCAAAGCTGCTACACTTGGCCACTGCACCCTCTTTTGCTCTTCCTTGCTGACCACCCTAGGAGATGGATTACAGGCGAGGCAAGGGCTCCAGATCAATATCATCCAGAAAAAAAGTAGTATCTAAAAAGTAGTATCACAATACCCGTAATGGTGCATATAGTCCGTGCCAAAATCCCACTGAAAGTAATGTTTACTGCTGTCCAAGAAAAAAACACACGAAATGTTAGACTTGGAATATAAAAATTACAGAAAGAATGGAATTTAAGCAAGCATATTATGGATGGTTAATAGTCACATAATATACCTTTTCTAATCTGTGAGGACCTCTCTATACACAATATTTTTTGTGTATGCTGCTGTCTGTTTAGACAATTTCTTTCCTTTCTTCTCATTGTCCTTCACGCCAGTACGCTTAGACTTTTTCTTTTGTTTCTTGTCTTCTACCGGCATCGATAGTATTTTTATGTTTGTTCTAGAGGTTGCTCTAGACAACGTGACGTATAGTTGACCATGAGAGAAGACATACTCTGGTAAATAGACGCCTGCATTTGGAATTGTTTGTCCCTGCGCCTTATTGATGGTCAATGCAAAGCTCAATCTAACCAGAAATTGCTTCCTCTTGAAGCGAAAGGGGAACATCTCATCATCAGAAGGACATTGAGGTATCCGAGGAAGGAAAACTCTCTTACCAGCATGCTGCCCTACCACAATCTCTACGTCAATAGCATTTCTTCCGAACTCACGAACCACCAGCCTTGTCCCATTGCAAAGTCCGTTGGCTGGGTCAATGTTCCTCAATAGCATGATGGGGCAGTTAATCTTCAGCTTAAGCACATGCGGAGGTAGCCCATTTAGAGTTAGAGAGTTCAAGAATTCAGGTGGGTAATAGTTATAAGGGTCATCCTCTGGTCGGTCAAAGCTATGATATGTCACCACCTCTCCTCTAAACCGCCCAATCATTTTCATGTTAATTCGATCCACGAACTCATTCCGGGTGGATAGTATGGTCCTACATGTGATGTAGTTTGGGTTCGTAAGATTATCGTTTAGGTTGGGGAACACAGTATCAATGAGCCTTTCAAGGTCCGTTTCATTCTCTTTGCACGACATGCAAATATCCGTTTCACCTCCTCGGTGCCATTCCCAACTCGAAGGAGGTAGTCCGCAAACCACACGTCGCTCTGCACCCTCATATTGCGAACAAGCTTCAATTGAACCATACAATCCCAAAGATAGGACCTGCGCAGAGTGGCATCTGTTATCTGAGACCTAGCGCCCTTCCTAATGACCGGGAGCACCTGCCTAAAGTCCCCTCCAAACACAATCGTCTTCCCTCCAAACAGAGAACACGGACAACCCATTATATCTCTCATGCTCATATCGAGAGCCTCAACCGCTTGCCTCTTTGACATGGAGGCTTCATCCCATATTATAAGCGACGCCATCTAGAATTTGGAGCTCCCTGCAACACGGCGCAGTTGGTGCTCCAACATTCCTTCGGATGGCCCTCTCCAGTCATTCAAAGTCCAAAGTCCAACACGGCCCAGTCCGCCACCGCCCCTTTCTCACCCCTCGCCGCCGTCCCCGGCTCATGCCTCGCCGCCGCCTCATCACCTGCTGCCCTCTGCTCAAGCCTCGCCACCGCCCCCGGCTGCTCACCACCTGCCGCCGCCGCCGTCCCGTTACTCGCCGCATTCTCCACCTCCTCCGGTGCACAAGTATCCATCGCCACCGCCTCACGGCAAAGCTGCCGCACCCCCACCGCATGGCCACAGGAAGTTCCCACCGCCGTCTCCTCATTCAGTGAATTTGGCAATGGCGCCCTTGCCATCTTATTTCAGTGCCGATCCGCCATATAACTAAGCAGAGCTGATCATCAGCAGCTCTGATCGATCGGCGACGCACAGAATGGAGCATCGCCACATTGCTATCTTTTGGTATCTTTGATATGCAAGGCCATGATAAACACCTTAGCTAATTAAGTAAACTCGAGGTGAAACTGTTAGGCAAATAATCAAAAGCCCAGGAGCAACTCTCTGAGTGCGTTCGTGCTTTTTGTAACATTTTATCTCTTCCAAAATTTAACGAGAAAGTTACTGAGTAAAGTATGTGGTTGCTTTGAAATCATGGAGTTGATGTAATGTTGTTGCTTCGTTGTTTTGTTGCATGCATGTTGCCATGTTCTGTGCTGGTGGATGTGAATTGTGACACATGAACCATGCTTTATTTATGCTCATAAGTCATCACTATTACTTGTATGCCATTTACTGTGTATTTTCACTGGTGTATGTTGTAATATACTTGTATGCAACAGTTTATTGGAAAAAACAGCGGCAGGCAAACATTGAGATAAGTTCAAACATCTTAAAATGGGTATGCATCTGATGACAGTAAATTTCTATATCTACAAGTAAATTAATTAGGTCATAATTACATCCTTAGAAATCTTCATATATATGAAGGGCTACAGAACCATATTGGACCAAATTGTGTAGAATACCTTGCTATTAACAGACTCACCAGTTTAGGTTTGTTAAGTGGCAAAGAAAACATGGTAAAACAAAGTTATCATCTTGCAATACTGCAACTTGGAAATAGCCAGGAAAAGGAATAGCAGATACAACTCACCTAGTGTCAGATTGCAGCAACACTGCAACAGAAAACTGCATAAGGTTCACCAGGCCAAATCTGCAACAGAAATTTGCTCGGCTCATTAATCTGAACAGATATACAATTCAAGAAAATTACTTTTTAGCAAGATTAACCCTGCTATTGTGCATCACAGCCAGGGGCAAGACTGGCACCTAAATACATCTGTTCACAACTGAGCATGCAAGCTCCAACCTGTTTGGTTCTATAATGACTATAAGTGGTACTTTCAGATTCAGCATATGCAGAGACTTTTAACAGTAGGCTAGTATCGGTCTGAAATCCATTTCCTATTGATCCCCAACGAGCAGAAAAGAGCAGGCTGGTACTTTCAGATTCAGCATATGCAGAGACTTAAAACAGTAGGCTAGTATCGGTCTGAAATTCATTTCCTATTGATCCCCAGTGAGCAGAAAAGAGCAGGCAAGTATAGGTCATAAAAAATAAAGTGCATCGGTGTTCTCCCGACCATTTTAGTTTTGCAGCAAAAGAACCAGCGACCGCGGCTGGGGAGATCTGTTCGGGGGAGTTGACAATGAGATGGTGGCCAGCGGCCCTGAGTCCCGGCGGCAGAGGTGGAGTACAGACGGACGGCGAGGCGGCACTGAAGGAATAGTGATCGCTGGTGACGACGACGCACGCTACGACGGCGGCTGCTCGGCGGCAGAGGTGTAGTATGGACGGACGGCGAGGCGACACAGAGGGAATGGTGATCGCTGGTGTCTGGTGACGACGACGCACGCTACGACGGCGGCTGCTCGGCGGCAGAGGTGTAGTATGGACGGACGGCGAGGCGACACAGAGGGAATGGTGATCGCTGGTGTCTGGTGACGACGACGCACGCTACGACGGCGGCTGCTCGGCGGCAGAGGTGTAGTATGGACGGACGGCGAGGCGACACAGAGGGAATGGTGATCGCTGGTGTCTGGTGACGACGACGCACGCTACGACGGCGGCTGCTCGGCGGCAGAGGTGTAGTATGGACGGACGGCGAGGCGACACAGAGGGAATGGTGATCGCTGGTGTCTGGTGACGACGACGCACGCTACGACGGCGGCTGCTCGGCGGCAGAGGTGTAGTATGGACGGACGGCGAGGCGACACAGAGGGAATGGTGATCGCTGGTGTCTGGTGACGACGACGCACGCTACGACGGCGGCTGCGAGCGGAGAAGGGTAGTCGGCGATGAGGGGCTCGACCCCGCCGCAACTCCTCCCGAGCGGCACGAAGGGCGGCGGCGTGAGAGGGGCGGCGGAGCAGCGGCAGCAGGCGTGAGAGGGGCGGCGGAGCGGGGCGTTAGGCGGGCGGCAGTGTGGCGGCGGCGGGTCGGGGCCGGGGCGTTTTTTAGGGACGGTAGTGCGCGGCGGTGAGAGGGAGGCGCTGGTGGGTCTGATCGAGGTGAGGGGGGGTGCCGGTTTGTCCGCTACGTCTTAGATTGGTTCCCTCCCTCTACGTATTTTTTAAGTTGTATAATATGCGTGAAATATCAAATTTCTTGAAGTTGTCACGTGGCGGCTTAGGAATGCTCCACGGATATTGAAATATGTGACTAAACATTGATTTTTTTTTACAGGGTTTAATTGTTTAATGCAGGTGGCTTCAAGGTTTCTTAATTTTAAATCTATGGTAGAAATTCTTCAGTTATTAATATATTTCCAATTTTTATCTTCGCCGCCTCCTCGGCGTTTTTGCCGTGCGGTTGGTGCTGGTGGAATACGGCACTGCTGTTTGTAACGGTCGGTTGATCGGAGCAGTTAGTCGACCGTCATTTACCCATGTATGAAGATAGCTATGTTGCAATGCAAATGTCCAATAAATATCTACTTCACTATTTACTTGCTAATACATGTTGAGGAGGGCAAGAGAATGGAAGCGAATCGGACGAAATAGATTATCGTTTGCTGAGTTCCTATGAACGATCATCGACGTTGTCGAGAAGTAGACTTGTGGATAGATTGTGGCTGATTTAAACAAAGTATTATATGGATAAACAAGCCCATTATTCACATGTTGGGCTAAGAATAAACGAGGGATACACCTGCCAGTTAGGCAATGGCCAACAGGGTTCGGCCGAACCAAAAGCAGCCCAGATGGCCCAGAAATTCCACAGGCCAGTAGTTATCGACATCCAATGGCGGTTATGACCGTTTCTACCTAAAGCAACCGTCATGGACACTTGTCACAAGGAGGGAGAAAGATGCTCTTTGGATGCTTCATCATGCCACATGTCAAGAGGAGAGCAAAGATGCTCCTAGGATGCTTGGAGCATCTCCACACTCCCAAGGCACCTCTCCACCTATAAATACCCCTCCTCTCATTCATTCCCTCACACACTCAAGCAAGGATCAAAGCTCTCTACAAAATAGTATTAGTGCTAGTGGAGTAGTGTTAGAATAGTTTCCAAGTCCGCGGAGGCTTCGGGGAGTTTGGTAAAGGTTCTATAGCTTTTCCTTTCTTCTCTGTAAGACTTCCATTTATCAATATTATATTCTTCTTTATACAAGTTCGGTACTTTATTCCAATCATAGAGTATGAGTACGAGTCTTAGTTCATTCATAAGTAGTATAATATGTGTAGTTAAACCTTCTGGGATTTGCATTGATTCTGGTATAGTGTCTGATTACCGGGTCATAAGTCTGCTCTGGCTAGGCCGAGAGTTATGGTCCGGGGACTCAGGTGCTCTACACCGATTGCAAGGCTATAGAGTAATAAGTAGTAATTTAAGCATGGAGCTTAGGTTACCGCTTATTATTATTTGGGGGTATATTCTCTGGGTGATTTATAGGCCGCTGATGGTGACAGCTCAGTATGGGCGTCTCCCCCGCAGTTTATATTCCTACATACAATTTCCTGGGGTTGGATACACCTCCGTATCCTACTTCGGTTGGAGGGTTATGACAGGTTATCGTAAGAAACTCGGCAACCCGGGGTAACTTTGCGATGCATCGGGAGGGCATAGCTATGCTTAGGCTTAGCTATGCTGCATTGTTAAAGGGGTTATACTACATAGTGTATACTAGTTATAATATACTAAGATGTTGTATACTAGAAGTACAGGAATGGAACATATCTAAACTACTGCCACTTAGCTATAATTAGGAGATGTAGGAGTTAGATAAATCCTTAGTTGTGTGTCACTCTACCCTTAAGCTTAACTTACCCCAGCATAGACCTTGATGTATACAAGTAATATATAACTATTAGCATAGTACTCTCTTATCATATCTTCCCTTGGGATTAAACAAATACAGTACCTTAGAATACTCCCGAGTGAAATGCTACAATGGTATATCCGTGCGCTTGAGGATCACATCTGTAACCATAGGAAGGCGAAGACCGAGTGGAGGTCGGCGCGGACGCTGGCGGTGCGCCAGGAGCTCCGCAGGGACGCTGATGTGGAGGCGGTCGACTTCGACCCTGATGACGACGACCTCATGGACGAGGACGTCGCCAAAAACATGCCGGCGCCCGCCCCTCGCCTCTGCTCCACCATCGCGGGTGGCGGCGACGACGGGGGTGTAGAGGTCGGCCTTCATCGAGTCGACGACGTTCTCGCGGAGCTTCATCAGGCAGAGGGCCTCGTCGATGATCGATCCTGTTCCCGGCACCGGCGGCGGCGGCGGCGTGGGTGCCCCTCATCATCTCCTCGTCGGTCACCCGCTCCGCCGCCGGGCAGAGCATGCAAAGGCCGCCGCGGCGGACACACACGATGTTGCCGCGCATGATGCGGAGAGTTGGCGCCGGCCGGCAGCAGCGGCGTCGACGCCCCTTCTCTGTCTCTCTCTCACCGTGTTCTCTGAGTTGATAAGGGGAAATTTTGTCTCAACACCTAGTAGAGGAGAGAAAATCTTTTCGAAATGAATAAAATAGCGAAAATGGCAAAGTGGCAGTAGACGCACGCTTCATATTGGCATTTTATCGAATCACGTCTTCGGGATGGCATTCTAGCGAAACCGCGTTTTGAACATGGCGAAATGTCCATTTTCTCGTGGGGAACTGAGAAAGTGGGAATACGGTCGGGACGCCACTCCCGTCGGCGCGGGGAGACGAAAGCGAGAAAGACGTTGGTGCGGGTCAATATCCCATCGGCGAGACGGAGAGGACGACGGCGTTGATTGGCGGAGGCGGAGGCCTACCGCGTACGGGAGGGCGGAGGATCGATCGCCTGTGAGAGGGGATGATACGGGGATTCCGGGCGTGGAGGAAGCTAGGATGTCACGCCAGAAATTCATGAACTAGAATTTCTAGACTGAATGTGCATTAACCCTGTTCCAGGACCAGACAGGGTACACAATCGACAATTGTTGACATACAGATCCACGTCTTACAAAAATATAAAGATTACAAATGCAGCGGAAAAAAAAAACGAGCTAGACTTGGAAGCTTGACTTCAGCAGCGGGGCGATCCACTCCACAGGCAATCCTTGACGCAGCGATGAAACCAACCTCAACAAGACAGCTCCACTAGGAAGAATCTTCAGCTCGGTGTGGGGGAAAGAGAGCAAGACTGAGTATTACCCACTGTACTCAGCAAGTCATACCGGAAGAGGAGGTATGATGCAGGATATAACCAAGGAAGCTAGGGTTCATTTGCAAATAAAGCAGGCATTTAAAAGCAGTAATTGAAAACAGTAAAGACAATTGTAGTAATTAATCAATATTAACAATCAGTGTCCAACGCTACACCACGTTACAACAGGCCCAACCAACACACCTGAACTACACTAGTTCATTAAGCTAAACTAGGGGTGAGACTAATCACGGTGAATCTGGTTGATCGCCCATAACCGCGGGCATGGCTTTTCAAATAGTTTTACTCTGGCCAGAGGTGTACAACTGTACCACAAGACACGATTCCACACATGTCGCCATGCCCCGAAGTATCACCATGATACTGCAAAGGGGAAATCGTGACAAGACTCTCCACATAACCCTCCCCTAACCATCCACACCACGCTAAGGTTTCACCCCACCCCTAACGGGCAGTGGGCAGTCCCCTCGTGCGCCGCGGTGAATCCGGCAGCTGGACAACCGGACACACCGGCCGACCCAACTCCATCACGCCCACCCTCGCCACCGGTGCCTAGGAAAAGGTCGAGCTATACTTCAGATCAAGCAGTTACCCACTCCCGCTTGTGGTAAGCACGGTAAGTCTCCCAGGGTTTCCCGTGAACCGGTCCTTAATTGCCATGGGTGCGACCAGCAAAACCATGCACCCGTAGCCCGTGTTCAGTGTATTTTAATTAACTAACACCATTGCGGTGGCACCAATCCAAAGCTATGCTAATAGACAAAGTCTATGTAATAAATGTGATCCCCATTTTGTACTAGTTGAACTAAGCATGGCTAGCATTTTCCTAAACTAACATCTAGTCATTTTGATACCCAAGTTATCAATGGCATAAGGTAAACAATAAATGGCTGAGAATAAGACCCATCCCACATGACATTGTAAAAGGATGCAACATTTAATAGAAATGCGGGATATTTGTAAATTGGGTACAATATGATCAATTGTAATGCATGACTTGCCTTGCTCTCGCACTGATGAGACCTCAGCAACGTCTTCGAGAAACGCCGGATCGACGAAACGGCCAGTCTACGCGAACAAACAAAGCACACAAGCAAATCATGCTATAAGACTACTGAAACAGGAAACAAAACCATTTTTAATGGATTCTAGGATTTTTATAAATTTACTGAGACTTGAATGGACTTAAACAGAGCTCGAATGAATTAGTTATGATTTTTTCAGAAGATAACTGTGTTTTTACTATAAAAAGAAAAGCCTTATTGGTTTATTGCGCAATATATATTCCCAGATGATGTCAGCAGAGGGGGCGCCGACATGCGGGCCCCACTGGCAGCGGCTCAAAGGGGGTGGTCCACCGTGGCCAGGTCCACGGCCGGTGTGGTGTACCACGTGGCGTCGACGTGGCACCACGTGGCTGGCCACGCGGGCCATGGGAGACGGCCACGATCGGGCGAGGGCCGATCGGGCGGCTGGGGACGGGCGGCACCGAGGCCAGCCGGGGCATGGCGCACGGTGGCGACCGGCGACCGGCCGGCGGCAACGGCCGGCGACGCGGACGGCGGCGCGGTGCGACGGCACGCATGCGGGGAGCGGCGGCGCGCACGAGAGAGGAAGAGGAAGGGAGGAAAGGGGGTCCTCACCGAAGGGGCGACAGCGACCGGTGCGGGAGGGGAGGAGCGGCGGCGCAGGAGGCAGTGGCGACCGGCGCGGAAGCGCGGCAGCGCATGGGCGAAGCGGCGGCGAGCGTGCGGGGAGGCGGCGCATGCGGGAGAGAGAGTGGGAGGAAGAGAGGGGGTTCCTCACCGGCGAGCATGGCGGCCGGCGCGAAGGATGAAGGCGGCGGCGACGACCGGCGATGCGGGAGGAACGGACAGGCGGCGGCGACACCCTAGGCGAAGATGGAGAGGCGTTAGGAGAGGAGACGACGACCACGGCGCTTTAAACCCCGGCCGAAGATGGGAGGACAGCGCGACTCACCGGTGTGCGAGGAGATAGGCGCCGGTGGGATTCCGGCAACGTGAGCGGCGGCCGGGAAAGCTCTTCGGCGGCGAAGCTAACGGCGGCGGCGCTTGGCGCGGCGGCGGCCCTAGCGGCGACGGTATGTGGCCGGAGATGAGCGGCGGCGGCGAAGCTCGGCGAACGCGGCGCCGGCGGTGGTAGGAGGCACGGGAAAGGGTGGCGAGAGTGGGAAACGAGAGAGGGGGCTCGGGGGAGCGATTTATAGGTGTGAGAGGGAGCGGCGAGCCGGGAAACCACCCTACTGCGCCGGCGACGTGGGAAGGTGGGAGGGAGAGAGAGAGGGATTCAAATTTGAATCCCGGTCGGTGTGGGGCCGCGCGGTGCGGGGAGTGGAGGAGTGGGCGGCGACGTGGGCACGAGCGCGGGAGAGGCGCGGGATGGGCGCGGAGGAGCGGCGTGGGCAGCAGCGGCGGTTGCTGCCGAGGCGCGGGCGCGAGAGGTTAGGGACGACCCGACTGGTGGGGCCCCACCTGTCGGCACCCAAGGGAGGAGAGGAGCGGCTTGGGCCGGCCCAGCAAGAGGGAGGGCGCAGGAGAGAGATGGCCAACGGCCCATCAAGAGAAAAGGAGGAAGAAAAAAAAGAAAAAGGATTTTTCCTGGGATTTATATGCACCTTGGTGATTTTAAATTGTTAAAATTATTTCCAAGGCTTGAAAATTCCACTAAAATCTTGTTAATGCATTAGGGCATGGGGAACTCAAGAAAAATTCCACACGCCATTTTCTGATTATTAATTGCATTTATTAATTAGGGATTAGCTCTAGGTTCATTAAACAATTTCTTCGGGCAATTTATTAAACAATTTTTAAAGCAAGGAAAAGGGAAACTTCAGGGCGTGACATAGGATAAGGCGCCGTGGTGGGCCGAGGGGGAAGATGAGGATGGATGATGAATCAGAGGGGGAGGCGGTGGCGGAGTGCGGCAGCGCGAGCGTCAGGTCAGGGGCGGCACCGATCTGGGCGACGGACGGGACGGGGGCGCGGGCGCGCTCCGTGGCGATGTGCAGAGGGAAGGTGTGGGAAGAGGCAGCGATTGATTTGCTCGCGTGCGTGATTTTTGGCCGGTCACCCCGCGTGCGCGCAATCTCTCTCCCACAGTGTGACCCCGCGTGCGCCGGTACCGTTGGATCTAGAAGCGTTGGATGATTTGGACCGTTAGATTTGATGAATGAGTAATGTAGGTGTAAGAGTGAGTTGGTGAATTATAGGGTAGATAGACTATAGTTCGATTTTTATATTTTCCTCAATTTTCTACTATTAATGTAGGATTTTCTAGACAATGAGAGTACTAAACGTGGAGGCTTCTTTTTCTATTAATTTATTAAGTTAATAGATTTCTAGTATTTATTAAAGTACCACGTGGTAAGTTAGGAGCGTTTGTAGGAGTGTCATGTGGCGGTTTAGGATTATTTGTAGGAAGTTTAATGGATTTCTAGTATATAATAGATAGATAGACTAGTTTTCACGAGCCGAGCTAAGCCGAATCGGCTCGTTAGCCCCCCTTACATGCGCGAGGTTGATCCGACAGCTAATGGCAGTGGACTGAGATCTATTATATTATTAAAACAGCCTTGAAAGGAGGCACCACGTTCGCTGTGGAGGCTAAAAATTCCCACATTAATCATAGAAAAAGAAAAGAAGAATCCAAATAGAAATACAAATATAAAAATAGCTAACATTCGGAATTAAAAATATGCAGTATTGAAAGAGGAGTCCATATAGCAACCCAATACATGATTAATTAAAATTCGGAATAAAAATAAAATAAATTTTGAAATTAGAAAAAGAAAAAAAAACAAGAGTTCGAGAAGGAATACAATTTAAAAATATCTTAAATTCAGAATTAAAAAAGTCCATACAGGAATCCAATACAAGATTAATTAAATTTCCGAATAAAAAAATAAAAAACACCGAAATTAGAAAAAAGAAAAGAAAAGAAGAGTTCAAGTAGGAATACTGTCAGGGTTATGCATACCACATACCTAATAGTAGTTGACTAAATCTCGGCAGGACCCACCACATACCATGTCTTATACGGAAAAAACCTTCAGATATAGGAGGAGTTCCGCATAAGGAAGGATTAATAGAGTTCTACATGAAAACGACAAGGACTACTCGGATTGTATCTATATTGGTTTCTCTAGTTCTACTTAGACAAAGGGACACCTATGGGTATAAATACAAGGTCCCCTAGGAGGAGAGGGGACACAGAACAATAGATCAAGACACAAGATCAACATACAAGCCAACATGCGCCAAGACAAGACGCCGGATATCGACTTCAGAGATAAGCATAGCTAGTCCCCTACGGTGTCTACGGATACTGTCAGGAGAGACATAGCGATGTCTTTGATCTCGCCGGATGCAGATTCGAGGAGGAAGGCTACCCTGTTGTCGACTACGAGTCAGCACTTCAGACCGCCAAGTCGACAACAGTTATATAGGCTACCCCAAATATTGTACTGGTGCGATTATGGTGAATAAGAGCAACGACCGGCTTCGGCCAACAGGAGTAGGGTTATTACCTGACAATTCAGGGGCCCGAACCTATATAAAAATCCTCGTCCCCATCTCTTTTACCTAAGTCTCGCATATATCCTGGTACCAACGATCCCCATACTATGCAAATACCGTAGTCGTGACATCAAACGTCGACAAATACAATTTAAAATTAACTTAAATTTGGAATTAAATATAAGCAATATTGATAAGAGTAAATATAAGAACCCAATAGTAGATTAGTTAAAAAATCCGAAATTTGACGGGCCGTAGAGGAGTATAGTTGCATCGTTTGACGGAACTTCTAAAAATTAATAATAAACTCTAAAAACTACAAGGTCCAATTTTTAAAGGTTCGGAACTTCTAAAAAAATATAAAAAAACCAACGATAATTATGTTTGATTTTTAAAATAGCAATGGCAATAAAGAGAAGATGCAGTGGACGGTTGTAGAGGAGTATAATGGCAGCATTTGATGGGACTTCTAAAAATTATACAAAAGAACCCTAACAGGACGATAAACTCTAAAAACTATAAGTTTTTAAGATCCAATTTTTAAAGGTTCTAAGAAGAATGAATAGAAACGGTGGTAGATCAAGCAAGCTAATAAAGAATAATATGACAGAAGTAAGTGGTAGCAACTTATGTGACTTTTAAGAACTATAAAATTACAAACACGAGGATGATAAGATTTGGTCTTTCAAAATCTCAAGATATCGAGATAAATTTTTAATAAATCTTAAGTAAAATCATATTAAAAAATATATAATTTTATATGGGTGCTAGCCGCGCAATTGCGCGGGCAGTTTAAAAAACTCTGTCACGTATAACCAGCCCCAGACGCAACCACGGTGGTTGCATCCAAGCGAAGGATTTCATAATTAAGTCATTAATGGCCAATTTGGCTCTAATGGGACTTGTTAATTAATTTTCTCCTGATTCTTGCCAGCTAAACCCACCATCCTACACCTTACCCATGAGAGGGATGGGATGGCATCTCAATCTATGGGCGCCGGGCGGTTGATGAGGCAGACAAAACTGATCAATTTTCTTTTGTTGCATTGTGAATGAGCCCAAGCTAGTAGAAAAGGAGTCATCCGGACCTCGTCTGAAGTCCGGGCTCCTGCAGGCAGCATTATACCCATCAATACACAAACACAATCAACCCCAGGAGGCGGCCGTCGGCGTGGCGAGCTGGCTCCTCGGTAAGGTGTTGACGCAATTGTCCAGTGACTTGGTGGCGGCGTACGTTGCCAGCACCGAGCTAGGCCTTAACGTGGAGGAGATCAAAAGGGACCTCAAGTACACACACATGGCCCAGGGGAGGAAGGACATCAGGGACAACATTGGCTTACAGGGCCTTCTGCAGGATCTAAGAGCAAGAAAGCCGACGAGGCCGAGGATGCATTGGACGAGGTCCACTACTTCATCATCCAGGATCAGATTGATGGCACCCATGAGGTCATACCGGAGGCAGATGGTGGCCTCCGAGGTCATGCCCTCCACGGCCGCCATGCTCTTCGTCATACTGCCGGTAACTGGTTTTCATGCTTTTTTTGTTCTTCTGCACGAGCACGACATGATGGCGACGACTCGCAAGATACAGCCAACTCCCATGGTGACGTCGTTGACCAGGTTGGCAACTTGCCAGTCAATCGAGTAGACATGTCCAATAAAATCAAGTCAGTGGTAAAGGGCATATATGACTTGTGTACATGTATATCTAGATTGCTCCAAATTAACCAAACTGCAGGAGAATGGGATACATCCCTGGAGCGGCCTCCCACTAGCTCAACGATTACGCAGGATAAATTGTTTGGGAGGGAAATAATCTTTAGACAAACTCTTCATGACTTGACTAACTGCAATATTCCGAGTGGAACACTATCGGTTTTGCCCATAGTTGGCCCTGGAGGAATTGGAAAAACAACTTTCGCCCAACACCTCTACAATGACAAAAGAACAGATGCCTACTTCCCTATCAAGGTCTGGGTTTGTGTGTCTACTAATTTCGATGTGCTTAGGCTCACTCAGGAGATCCTAAAGTGCATACCTCACGATAAAAGCGCGGGAAGCGAAGCGGTGCATAACTCTTCCAATTTGGATCAGCTCCAAAAAGCTATTGCAGAAAGATTGAAATCACAAATGTTTTTACTTGTCTTGGATGATATGTGGAAATGCGGTAGTGAGGCAGAGTGGAAAAATCTAGTAGCTCCATTCACAAAAGGGGAAGCCAAAGGCAGCGTTATTCTTGTCACAACTCGATTTCCATCTATAGCACAAATGTTGAAAACAACCGAGACAATACAACTGCAGGGTCTCGAGGATAGTGAATTCTTCACATTCTTTGAAGAGTGTATATTTGGTCAAGACAAACCTGAGTGTTACAAACGCGACTTGATTGGTATTGCGAAAGAAATTTCAAAGAAATTGAGAGGTTCCCCACTAGCAGCAAAAACTGTTGGTCGTTTATTGAAGAACAACCTTTCCCATGAATGTTGGACAGAAGTTCTGGAAATGGATGAGTGGAAAAATCTGCAAAGTAACGATGACATTATGCCAGCACTAAAAATTAGCTACGACTACCTTCCTTACTATCTAAAAAAGTGTTTTTCGTATTGCGCCCTTTACCCTGAGGACCACCGGTTTAATAATTTAGAAATTACTTGTTTTTGGGAAGCAATAGGCATTATAGATTCTGGATATCAAAACGATAGAGCTGAAGCAATAGGATTGAAGTATTTGGATGAGCTAATAGGTAATGGTTTCCTCATGAAGGTAACTGATCGCAATAGTCAGTATTATGTAATGCATGATTTGCTACATGAGCTAGCACAAAATGTTTCGTCACAAGAGTGCATAAATATAAGTCCACAAAGTTTTAGATCTGATAACATCCCACAATCTATTCGACATATATCTATCACTGTACATCATAAATATGGCCAAAGTTTTGAGAGAGAAATGGAAAATTTGAAGAGAAAAATAGACATAGAAAATTTACGGACTTTGATGTTTTTTGGACGATACAATGACAATATGGCTATATTTTTCAAAAATATATTCAAAAAAACAAAATGCCTTCGTGTTCTATTTATGTTTGTAAACTCTATCAAATCTTTCCCTTTCAACTTTTCAAAACTGATTCACCTTCGATACCTAAAGCTTGAAGTACCTCATAACTTAGAAATGTCTTTGCCAGCCACAATATGTAGATTTTATCACATGAAGTTTTTGGACCTAGGCCATGGTAATTATATTTTGCCTGACGACATTAATCGTCTAGCCAATTTACATTATTTCCTTGCCAAAAAAGAACTTTGTTCCAATATTCATGGGATTGGAAAGATGAAGTATTTACGGAGGCTGCAAGAATTCCATGTTAAGAAAGAGCGCACTGGGTTTGAACTTAGAGAATTGGGGTATTTGAAAGAGCTTGGAGGAGCACTACAAATAAATAATCTTGAAAATATAGCAACAACGGAAGAAGCAAATGGTGCTGAATTGATGTTGAAAAGGAATCTAAAGACACTAGAACTAGTTTGGGGTGCAGAGCAGCAGAATAGTGGATCTGAGATTATTGAAGGTCTTCAGCCACCTTCTAATCTTAGAGCACTTGGAATAAGAAATCATGGTGGTTCCACTGGTCCTAGTTGGTTATGTGATGATATTTGTGTGAAAGGATTGAGATCTCTCCATCTAGAGGGCATCTCTTGGGGCACTCTTCCACCTTTCGGGCAATTCATATATCTAGAGGAACTTACTTTGATCAATATTGCTGGCATTCGTCAGTTCGGACCAGATTTTGGTGGTGTTACACAGAGGAGTTTCTTACACCTGAAGAAAGTTAGATTTGTTGCCATGCCAGAACTTGTGGAGTAGGTTGGGGGGAGCTCATTGCCATTTGTTTTCAAAGCTTGCAAGCATTGAGTGTGAAGAGTGTCCCAATCTCTCTATGCTACTACCACCATCCTCTGAGCGCTGTATCTCTCATGCACAAGACATAAATATCACTTGTTTTCCCAACCTATGTTCTCTTAATATCCGAAATTGCCCCAAGTTATCACTGCCCCCCATGCCTCATACTTCCACTCTAACGCATATTATTGTAAAAGGAGATCATCAAGAAGTGTTGCATTTGGAAGAAAAGATACTGAGTGTAAATGGTTATGGTGGTAGTTTGGCCTTCCATAACCTACAGAAAGTAGAAAACATGAAAATTGTAAAGATGTCACACATTTCATGGACCGATCTCCAGAAGCTGAACTCCCTATCAAGCCTTACCATCATAGGATGCAAAAGCTTGTTGTGCAGTGAAGTAGACGAAGGTGTTATCTTCCATTCAGTTGAGCAGCTCAATCTCTATAAGTGTCATCTTGCAGGAATATCCTTGGCAAAGCTATTAAAATGTTTCCCAGCTCTTACAAAGTTCGAGTTGAACAGGTCCGGTGAAGCTCAAGAGGTTGAGGAAGCAGAACTGCGTTTCCCGTCCCCCAGACTGTTGCGCTATGTCAAGATCTCTGGCTACGAGAACCTGGTTCTACCTATGGAGGTTGGAGGGAGTTTCCAGGATTTCTCCTCACTCCAAGAACTCGAATTTTGGCGTTGCGGCAAGATTTTCGCTTCGTGGTTCATGGTAGAGGCAGGAACTCATCACACTAGCAAGCCCCCTGGCTCCCCTTAAGGAACTCACTATTTACAGCGAGTCAAGCGTGCAGTCGATGGCTGTGCTCTCAAGCCTCACATCTCTCACTCGTCTGCGACTAGTTGACTGATAACTTAACAGTGGTTGGGTTCGATCCTGTCATGACAGGCAGCCTCAATGAATTGGTTGTTGACGTTAGTCCTGGCTTGCTTCAGAAGTTTGGCTCGGTCGTGATGGGCGCATGGAGCGGAGCGAGATGCCAGGAGGACGCCATTTTCTTCGGATCAAATAAACAGAAATAACAGACGCAATGCAGGTTGCGAGAGTTGCGTGGAGTGCGCGGTGTGCGTGTGTGTTCCAGAGTCCTGAAGAACCGGATCGTGGGATGGCGCGATTTTTGGGCATAGGATTCGTTTTTTTCCTGTTGAGTATATTTAGGAGAGTAGCTCCAGTTTCCGTTTTGTAAGTTTACAGTTCAGTTCAATGAAAGAAACCAGAAAATTGCCCCACAATTCCTCTCTCACTTTCGCTACTCTGAAACTCTGCTTTTCTCTGTTCTGAATCCCGTTCTGAATTTCTTGGCTTCTCTGTCTGTTGCTGTGCCGGACGTGCACAGTTTGCACGCGAGGTGTTCGATCCAGTGTATTGTCGCTAACATTGGTGATTTATAATAAGCCAGATATAGACGATAATAATCATCGCTGCTCCGTAGCAGCACATTTGTTCGCAGCGGTGGCAACGACGAAGGCAATACCTGTTGGTTCATTCCAACAGCTTAAGAAGCTTGAGGTGGACAGCATCTCAGCGGTGTTTGTTGCCCCCATTTGCAGCCTCCTCGCTTCCACCCTCTACAGGTTGAAGTTCACTTATGATTTGTGGATGAAAAATTTCACAAAAGAGCAGGAGCAGGCACTTCAGCTCCTCACCTCCCTCCGAAATCTAGAATTCTATGAGTGCCACCATCTGCAGTCCCTTCCCGAAGGGTTGCATCTCCTTTCTTCTATCTACACATTAGGCATCGTTGGATGTCCTGAAATCAGATCGTTGCCCGAGGAAGGCATCCCAGCTTCACTGAAAAAACTACTAGCAATGAGTTGCAGCGTCGACCTGAAGGATCAACTCAAGAGATTAGAAGAATCAAACCAAGATTTACAAGTATTCTACATCTGATCACCCAAGGTAAGACGTGATGTCCCAACTCCTTTGTTTTTTACTCTTTCATCTGCAGTTGTTCATATTTAAACTCTTTTTTACCTGTTCGTTGTTACTGTTGATCATCTAGCGAGCCACCACTACTCTCTTTTAAAGAAAAAAAAAGTGCAGATACACATTCTAAAGTCATTTGAACAATGATAAAAAATCAAATCCGATGGGAAAAAACAAGAAATTGCTAGAACATGTTGGACAATCGCCATCTTTTCTTACTGTGCGCAACAAGCCTAACCTTGGCATTATGGAAACTTTGCAGTAACTTTGCAGTAATTAGATCGTGGATGTTCTGTACGTTGCTTTATTGGGAGTGATGACCAAACCATTTGCCACACATAGCTTGTTTTTTTCAAGAGAATTACAGTTTTGATTAAGGAGCAACACCCAAATGATTGTGGAGCTAACCTCGTTTGTCTCTATTTCATCATATGTTATGTTACAGTTTTGATTAAGCAGTATTAGATTTAGATGAGAGCAACTGTAATTGTTTATGGTTCTGGTAACATAGTTTCATGGTCATTAGTAGGAGAATTCTTTGACCTTATTAACTTGTTCCCTTTCAGCAAAGCATTGTGGAATGGTGTTTTTTTTAGCCTATTCAGAACCAGTTTTTTAGATAATGGAAGCTTTATTAATCTCAGTAAATTTCATCAAGTGATACAATTATTCTGAGAGCACATTCGGCTTCTGCACCAAAGAGTACACACAGCCAACAAAAAAGAAACAAAAGATAAACTCATCATCCAAAATAGCAGAAACAAAAAGAACTTTAGGAGCCTGCTAACCGTAGACTAGAACGTCACCCATGTGCTGGGGTAGAAAACTACTATATGGCCACTAACTCTAATTGTTGACAAGCCGCAATGATAGTACCCTGCAAATTGACCTTCTGAAGGATAGCCTATGAGCGGAGCCAATGTGTAATAAAAAAGATAACCTGCAAAGGAGAAGATATGTTTTTTCCTTTCAAAAACCACATTATTTCTGCAAAGCCAAATAGACCAAATAGTGGTAGTTGCACCTAATAAGACCAAAGATCTCAAATTGCGTGGTTGTCTTCTTATCCAATGCCCAAACATATGAGTTGTACTATTAGATAAAACTAATATTCGAAGCAAACTGAATTAAAGACCAAACCGCGCGGGCAAAATAACAATCAAAGAACAAATGATTAATAGTTTCATCTTTGTGGCAGAAAGAACAAGACTTGTTTCCTCTCCAATTCCTTTTAATCAGATTATCTTTTGTTAAGATTACTCCATGGCGTAAGTACCATAAGAAGATCTTAATCTTTAGAGGGGACTTTGATCTTCCAGATTCTTTTGTTTATATTGGGAACATCGGTCTGCACCAACGCAAGATAAAGAGATTTAACCGAGAATCTGCCATTAGTGGTTAGATTCCATTTAAACTCATCTGGGTCGTGAGATAATATAATATTAGCGATGCGTGAGAGAAGGTGATTCCACGCTACTAACTTAGAGCCAGTAAGGTCCCTGCACCAAGAAAAGCTTAGAGGACTGGTCTGGAAAATTTCTGAAATAGTTGCATGTTTATGCCTAACAACGTTATAGAGACAAGGATATTGTTCTCTTAAACAGGCATTCCCCCAACCATTTATCTTCCCAAAACCGTACTTGAGAGCCATCTTTGATGTTGAAAGAGCCAAACCTAATAAAATCATGCTTGGCCTTCATTAGACTAGCCCAAAAGTGTGAGTCTCCTGCTTTCCACTGAGCTTGAGACAAAGGCTGTGACCCCAAATATTTGTTCCTTAGCATTTGTTGCCACACACCATCTGTAGTGAGTAGTTTATACAACCACTTGCTAAAGAAAGCCGTGTTCTTAATTTTAAGATCTTGAATTCCCAACCCCCCTTGGTCTTTAGGATGACATATGATGTCCTACCTTGCTAGTCTATATTTTCTTTTGTGTCCATCCCCTTGCCAAAAGAACCTTGATCGGAAATAATCAATCTTATTGATCACTCCTTTAGGTATTTCTAAAAAGGACATCATATACATTGGTAGGCTGGTAAGCACTGAATTGATTAGTGTTAGTCGCCCTCTAAGTGATAAAAATTTGCCTTTCCAACTTGCCAACCGTTTATCAAGCCGTTCAATCACTTCCTTCCACTCCGAATTACAAAGTCTTCTATGGTATACAGGAATGCCAAGGTAACGGAATGGAAAAAGAACCAACCTCACATTGAAAAAGGTTAGTATATTCAGAACCAGTAAAGGAGCGTTCGCGAAAGAAAAAATACCAGTTAAGGTAAAACATATTGGACAGGATACTGACGTGGTAATTTTTTCATGGGCTCTTGATCACTTATACTATCACCCAATTTATGTTAGGGAAAAAGAATTTATTCTGGGGTATCAACCCCTCCATCTTGTACTGACTGCCGAGCATTATCTGCTTATCCAGATATACTGGCGTCGGCTCAGTACAATCCTGCAGAGTTTACCATCTAGAAAAGGGTAAGGCTAGGAGCGATCACCCGCCCGCCCCTCCCCTATATGCTCCATCACTCCCTCCTCTCCCCCCTTCCTCCTCCTCTTCTTCTCTTCCTACTACACCTTATGAATTCAAATTTAAAATTAAAACGGGTATGTAAACTTTTGACTTATAAAATTTGGGTCTATAAACTAATATTTGAATTCAAATTCAAATTTGAATCGGGTATATAAACTTTTGACTTATAAACTTTGGGTCTATAAATTTTAGGTGTATAAACTTTAGATGAATAGAAATACTATATATAAAAAATATTTAAATTCAAATTCAAATTTGAATCGGATATATAAACTTTTAACTTATAATTCAAATTCAAATTTGAATCGAGTATATAAACTTTTGACTTATAAACTTTGGGTCTATAAACTTTAGGTGTATAAACTTTATATGTATAGAAATACTATATATAAAAAATATTTGAATTCAAATTCAAATTTGAGTCGGATATATAAACTTTTGATTTATAAACTTTGGGTCTCTAAACTTTAGATGTGTAAACTTGAGGTGTATAAACTTTAGGTGTATAAATTTACTAAAATAGGAAAGTAATGGGATGCCAAAAAAGGAAACTAGGTGGAGGGAGGGGATCCGAGTCTGATCGCCCCTCGCAATCGATCGCCAGGTAGAAATCTCCTCTAGAAAACGTTTTACATCCTGCATATTTTGGAGATCTTTGCATTAGCTAAATCTGCTTTCCTTCAGTTCAATCTACAGAACAGTTGTTGCAATCTGATGCATACTTTCCCCAGGTACTTGCTTCCAAGACAAAAGTGGTTCCCATCCAAATTGCAACGGAAAAACAGTTCATATCTTTATATACTATTAACAGAGCCGAGAAGGAATCCTCCATGTACCATCTGCTGATCTGCACGGTCAGTTGGTTCTCCGTTCCCCCTTCTTGTTCCTACTGAAGATCAAGCACAAAAAAAATAATAATAATAACAATCCTGGTGACTCGACAATCTTGTTTGAGGACACTTTGTAATCTGTCTCATGGTGCCATGTATGCGTATAGGTCTATGCAGATGATCCAGTCATGCATGTAATTGTCCGGAGGAAATCATGATTCTCAACGGAGTATCATGTCATTGCGACACCGGAGAGGCGAGCAAGAGGCGTCAAGGTTGGGAACAGAGCCGTCTCCGCCGCCGTGGTAGCTCGCCGTCGTTGATCCGGCGGGCCCGAGCTTGCCATTACTGAACCCGGCGAACCTGGCCTCGAGGCTGCTGGCTAGAAGAGGGGAAGAATCACGATACCATTGGATTGAAAACCAAAGCATCGGTTGACTGGTGAATACTAGCAAAAAAATTGATGCTATGTTCAGACCATATGTTATCTGATATCTCATATGTGAACAATATCACTGAATATGAGTATATGCATTGGTTTGGTGACTATATATGACAATGTGTAATTGAAGCGTGTATCGTTTCTTCTTGTTTTTTTTTTTTTTTTACACACTTACACTGAACATTTCTGTAAACAGCTAGCTACCAAAGTATTAACAGCCCATGTTAGTTGACTGGTAGCAAAAGGATGATGTGCTATATTCAGAGCATATGTTTTCTCAAATGTGAACTGTATCACAGATTGTGCTTGCCCAAGCATATCCATGGATTGGTGACTATATGACAATTTGTAATTCAAGCGTGTGTTGCCATTTCTTTGGTTACCTGGAACATTTCTGTAAATAACTTCTATAAACTTCTCTCCTTTATTAATGAGCTAGGCAATCCTTTAGCCTACTTTCAAAAAAAAAAAAAGGCATCTGGTACTACAGGTTTTTTACATCAGTCACAACTATTAATTACTTCATCCGGTCATAAATATTTTATATTTGAAGACAAGATTCAGTCTAACTATTAATTTTTTTTACCATAAATTTTATATTAGAATAAATTGAATAAGTTGAAAGCAAAAGTATGCATACCTTTTTTGAAAAAACAAAAGCATTTGACAAGTTATTGGTGTTTAAAGTTTTAAAATATTAATTTAATCTTGTCCTAAATGTCGAATATTTATAGTTATTAATACAGATCTGTTAAAAAAGCAGAAAAAACCTAGCCAAGAGTGGGCCCCAGTTGGGCCAAATCAACAGCACAAAGCAGTGCGATGTCTAGAGCATGCAATCCATGGCAGCCAGAAGTGGCCCAAGATGTAGCCGGCATTCGGGTATTTTTCTCTCAACAATTCTCACATGTTCCGAAAGATTATATTGGCATGTAACTAAGAACGAATAAAGTATGATGAAATTGACTGGAATAGCAACCAAGACCTGATTTACAACATCTACTACAAATGTTTTGCAGGAAAAAGAACAACATCTCCTCCATATCAGTGTTTAACGGAGGATAAAATATTAATCGGCGACGCTGAGATCGTTTCTGTGCCCTCTTTTTCCTTCTTGTTTCCCAGCCAAAAGAGGTTGTCTTGTCGAGCATGATTAGTAAGAAGTGAACATCTTTAATCATTTATTCACTTTTTTAATCCTTTATTCCCTCACTGTTAGCGTTTGTCTTCTCTTTTTTTTTTTCCTTTATGGATGCCAAATTTCGAAAGAACAAACCACGGAACCATAAGCATAGAATCTCGCCTTTTTCTTTTTTCTTTTCTCCAACATGGGAGTGAAATGCCCTGAAAAGGGGCATGAGTGATACTATGATTAGCCAAAGCAACCATATTATTCAAGTTAAATATGGTTTTTAACGTTGATACCACTGATAAAGTCGGCCAGTAAGAGCATACCAGATTATGCAGAATTCCCGTGAGGCTTATGTACAGATGTACTAAATATATATTTCTAGTACCCATATGGCTGAATAAAGCTAATGCTTAGTACGTATTGAAGAAAAGGCTTCCATGTAATCACAGGTACTCAACATTAACAATCTTTGCAGCATGAGACAGCAGTGTGCAAAGAGCCGGCAAACCAACAAAGCAAAAGCAGTAAACTGAGGTAAAGGAGTGGCCAAGGCGAAGTATGGACCTAACCAAAGAAGCTTCGGCACCAGATATGATCCAGACTTGACAGATAAATGCCAGGAGGATGTAGGAATCACCAAGCACAAGCACATGACACAGGAAAGTTATACCCTCAAGTGTACTGCCTTAAAAGAACACAAGCATGAAGCATCACATGTACTTGTAAGGTAGCCGATGTCGAAAATAGTCAAGAATCAAGAAAAGAAAAGAAAAAACTGAACTGCTCAGTTAAGCAAAGAACCTTGAATCCTTGAATGCTTCAACACCCTTCAATCCTCATAACTCATGAGGGCACAACAAACAGTTGTCCTTTCAACACTCAATCCTCATAACTCATGAGGACACAACAAACCTAACACAGCAATTCCAATCGGCTGACAGAATACAGACTTACAAGCATTCCATCCATCTCTAATGAAAAATCCATTTACAGGTTTAGAGGTATGACGTCTATTAATTGGAACGTAGTCCAACCTGTCCAAACGAATTAACAATTAGTATCCTAGTAGCCTGAAACATAGTCCATTTCGTCATAAAGAATGATTAGTGCCCTAACAAAACCGGTGAAAACTGGTATTTGGTCAAAACTTCTGTACAGGCAACAGCAAGTGACTTGATGATTCCTCAACCTCTGGCTAGGTACACCTCAAGTTGCTTTCCTTTGCTACTCTGTAGTGAGCTCCCAGAATGGTAACTGTGCCTCCTGTAATCCATTGCTGGAGATTTGCTTCCAAAGGCAACTTGATGCAGCTGCAAGAAAGCAAACATACTTACAGCAAACGCTGCAGCGTTACCCAGAGCACTACCGATTTTGTCCACTCGAAATGAGTTCTTGGCCAAAGATAGACTACAAGATAACACATTCCCCATGATACTTGAACCGTTGCTCCCACTGTCCATTACATCCTCCCCTGACTGGTTATGAGTTGCACGAACATCTTCTGGTGAGATGAATCGACTCTTGTCACCAACTTCGCCTACGAACGCCAAGGCCTCATCAATGACTCTATACTTCTTCCCCTGATGTTCAGCTAGCCTCATGGCAAGGACTAGTCGGCTCTGTTCCAATCTAGCAATTGCAGCATCCTGCTCTGCCCGCTGTTGTGATTGAACGGTCTGTGGAGGAAGAACAATATTAACAACTAAGAAACACAAACTTCATAACCACACCATTAAGTAGGAAAGATAGAACTGAATTAGCTAAACACACATGGGACTGTGCATTGCCTATATGTATGCACAGGTTTCCAACCCACCACTCATAAAAGGACAGTTAGGCACTTGAGAATGTGGAAACTTATTTACAACCGTAACCAAATTATGCTCAGAACTAACTAAAATGGAACATGACAAAGCAAGAGCTACTTCACTCTGTTTCTTTCTGGTAAGGTACTACAGCAAAATTAGCCTCTCTTACATACCTCGGCCAATGTTATGCTGAACTTTTAACCAGTGATGAATGACTATAGAACAAACAATATCTTCAAGTATCATATTAATCATGGTATTATGCTATGAACTTTTATCCAGTGACAAATGACTACAGAACAAACGATGTTTTTTCTTGCCTAGACAAATAGCAAGCATCAACTAAACAACAACAAAAAAGAGAATAAAGCCATGTGGACTATCACTTTTTTAACATCCACACGCCTTCATTTCCAATCTATTTGCATCTTAATTAGCAAATTTATAGTCAAAAGCATATGCACAACCAAACACCCAAAGAAAAAGGCCAAAATCCAGCACCCATGACACGATATTAACAAACCACATAATTCAGCATAACTCATGCGCAGCAACTCAATGATCCTACCATGCGAACAGCATGATGCAATCAACATCCAATCAAAACATCGAACGAAGCGCCAGGTGGATCGCAACAGAAGCTAGCTCCCATCAAGAAATTGAAATCATTAGCCCCATCCCAAATTACAGTCTACAGGCCGCGCAATGAAAACGAAGCTAAATGATAGCCGCAATCACGTGAACAACGCACTCCCCCCAAGCCTGACAAGGATCCATTCCCCCCACTCCCCCATTCATTGCAACAACTCATACGTGGTCCTCCAGGTAACCAATCCAGAGCAAAAAAAAAACCCTAGAAGAACAGAGGAAGGGGAGGAGGCGAGCGCAATCTCACATGAAGGAACTCGAGGTGCTCCTCGAGGTCCTCGAGCGCCGTCCGTATGGCGTGCAGGCTCCTCGCCTCCGCCATCGCCTCCGCCATCGCCTCCGCCGCCGCGGCCTTCGCCGAGCCCACGCCCCCACCATCCCCCATCCCGCCTCCTCCTCCTCCTCCTCCCCCCTTCACCCCCTTCACGAACACGTACCCGTTCCTCCCCTCGCGCGCGGGCGGCGCCGACGGCTGAGACGGCGGCGGAGGCGGAGGAGGCGGAGGCGGCGGGAGGAGGAAGTGCGCGCGGGAGACGGCGAGGATGGCGTCGCTGAGGCGGTCGTGCAGGTCCCAGATCCGCTCCAGCACCTCCTCCGCCTCCGCCGCGTCCCATCTCATCTTCCCCCCGCTCGCCGCGCTAGGGTTTGCGAGGTCGCCAATGGTGGAGAGGAGGAGAGGAAGCGAAGCGAAAGGGAGGGAAAAAGAAGAGAGGAGGAAGAGGGGGAGAGGCGATGGTGATGGCGGGACGACCGATGTGGAGAGAGAGAGAGAGAGAGAGAGAGAGAGAGAGCTTTTTTTTTGGATGCAAATATAAATATCGCGTTTGTTTGGATGCGTTTGATTTTTACCTTTTCTTTTTTTGAAATGGGAACAGAATGATTTGGAATTTCAGTTGACAGTGACAAGTTGAGGAGCATAATCCTATGGACAATTTCAATTGGGTATAAAATTCCAGCTAGGATATTTCGATTTTATGAGTTTTATTTATTCTGATGAAATTCATGTAAAATTTGTCATATTATGCGATTTTTTTTTTGTGCGGTCCAAAAGAAGCTTCAAAAAAATATTCACGGAATGGAGGGACCTATAGGGTAGATGGATGGATTCGTCGCCCCCAGAGAAAAAGGGTGGAAAGTAGTACCATTTCGTTGGATCTGAGCTGATTTGCAGGCAGGTAGTTGGAGGCATCATTTAAATATTCAAAAATGGATTAAATATATTACTATCGAATAAATATTGCAGAAAATTGTGCCACGCTTGCTTATATTTAAAGTTGTGGACCTCTGTACACTTACGTGCAGGTTTGTGCTCATCATGACCCAACAAACAATACAACCCCACAATTCAAAAGCAAAAAAGAAAAAAAACACTTTTGAAAGAACTGTAATCCAGTATATTTAACTTGAAATTTTGACATTTTGACCCTTTCGTAGAAATTATTTTTTTTAAAATTACACAGTACAACGCAGACACTTGATCCATGATAAAAACTATAACCAAAAGTAGGCATTTACCTCAGCATCATGGGTCGCGCTGAGGCCCAACATCCTAGCGTCATGGGTCTAGGTGTTAAGATTAAAGGCTTAGCGCCGTATAGTTCGCCGATCTCCAGGAACCACCAAAACACCACTCACCACTACGACACACAAGATATCATATGCATTTAGATCTATTACTCTTTTCGTATTGTATTTCATGGCCTCATCGCTAATAGGCCTGATGTTATAATGTTGGGCCTCAATGCCAAGGCCTGTGGTGCTGAGGTGAACGCCTATTTTTAGTTATAGTTTTTGTCAAAGTCTACTTATAAAATAAGTTTGTCAAAAGAGTTAAAATGTCAAAATTACGGATGTTTAACTCGATGCATTCTAGGTTCAACTAGTGTTTGTAGCTAGAGTCACATGGACTGATGTAGTCATTGAGGATATGCCTAACAAATTTAGAAGAAATCTTAACACGTCTAGTAAAAAGCGTCATTCTTAGATGGAAAAAAAATAAATTATCCCTATGAAGAAAAGAAAGTCTTGTTTAGAGAAAGAAAAACATTTGAAATGGATTGATATCATGAATTGTTGTCGGGTCCCAAAACTAATGACTTGGATCCGACTGAGATTAATGTATCAATCCCTATATCAGTAAATATTGATATATACAATATAGCTGGTTCTTCATTGCATATGTTAAAGTTTACAATACTAAGGTTTTACAATAATAGGTACTCACTTAATTAAACATAAGTAAGACTATTACACAGCAGAAGTTTTTATACATTCTGACTAGGGAGGTATAACCTCTAAGAATTTTCTAAGTTATCAGGGTCATCGTAGTAATAATTACAGGGGTCCTCCTCTTGACCCAAATCTGAAAAAGGGGTTATAAGAGCAAGGGTGAGTATTCACAATACCTAGCAAGTTACCATGGAAATATGTTATGCATTGGCATATAGTAGAGTTCTTTGCAAAAGGTAGTAATAAACAATCTGGAAGTATTAAAGCAAGAGTTTGTAAATACGTAGACTTTAGGTTTCTAACCAGGGTACCATATGAGTCCCGGTACTTAATCCCGTGAGTACGGCTATTCGAATAGTTTCATGAATATTCTACTGCAGCAGATGTACGTTTTACCCGCGGTCCACGACTTGCTGATAATCATCAGCTTTAGTCATGGCCCAGTATAAAGTTATTAACGATTGTGGTACCTCTTCCATGAACTTATATCCTCATGTGCTCTGAACGTGACGTTAGCAGCAGCGAGAGGAGTTCTGGCGTTCCCGGGGCATTTAAGGGGAACTAATCGTATGACACCACGTCATCTCGATCAGGGTTTAGAATTACCATTATACTTATAATTATACTCGAGTATCATAAACCATTTACCTGTACATGGTAATGGTGAAATTTGCCCTTCGCGGCTATAGTTGTCTCCTGCTCGAGGACTTAAAAATAAGAATCACTATACAGAGGTACCACATTGCTAAATAACCTAATAACTAGGTATGTCCCCATTCTAGAAACTGCGGTCATACCCTTTCGTTTGACATAAGTACCTGGTAGTAACTATATCGATCGAGACAGTACTAGCAACCCAGAAATCATCCAATTCTAACGTACTATCCCAATCTAAGTGTAAGATATTTTAACCAGATTGTAAGCAAAATAAGAAATACTAAATTATCTGGGTTTCTATAATTAAATTATGCATATAAAATAGAGTGTTGAATAGAAGAGCTATAAATAAATAATTTGTAAAATATAGGCTTAAATGATCAAAAAGTAAATAGTAACTTGCCTTGCTCGATGTCCTAAGATTGGCTGATATTATCTAGTGTGTCAGAAGAATCCTCAAGACCTAGGGTTAGGCATATAGAAGTTCAATTTAAAAAGGAATTCAAATAAAATCCAAAAAAAGAAAAATAAAATAAAATGGAAAAAATAGCAAAAGTGGTCTCAAAAGATAGAGAATGATTTTAGGAGAATATTGGTTCAAGTTTCACTGGAATTGGATCTATATTTTAAAAGATATGGGCTTCTAAAGTTTGAAAATCAAATTAAATATGAAATGACATTGTGTGCGGGTCCCACCTGTCAGTCTCTCTCTCTCTCTTCTCTTCTTCAACCTCCAGCCGTTCCCCAAATACGGTCGGCGGTGCTAGGGTTAGCGATTTCGGCGGCGATAGAGGGGGAAAGGGGCTGCGGCCGAGGAGGGGAGGTAGCTAGGGTTCTCCGGCGATGGCGAGTGGCGGCGGAGGGGTTAATTTGATGTGTGGGTGGGCTAGCGGCTAGGGTTGCGGTGATATGGATAGGCCGTGAAGGTGATTGGGGTGGTGAGAGTTAGGCATAGCTCAGGGAAGGTTCCTAGAGCATTCATGGGGTACCTAGAAGGGTTTAGATAGCTTGCCGACCTTCGGGAAGGTGTGAAAGGCATGTGCCGACGAGCGCCTCCATTAGCGGCGGTCGAGCTCACGTCGGCAGCCAAGAGGGAAGTATGGCAGTGCAAACCGATTGCAAAAATGGACTCTAGGGAGTATGTGGATGGTTAAAACGGAAGAACTCACCGAGATCGGTTGAAACGACGGATTGCGGTCGGAAAAACTTCGCAGCGGCGAAGAACAGAGCAGAGCAGGGGCGGCGGTGCTCGGCTCGGTGCGACGAGGTGAAACTCGACGCAGAGCTTCGGTTAGGGTTTAGTATGCTAGAACATGGTTGAATATAGGTGTTCTATGGATTAGTTAGGGGGGAGGGTGGATGGAGGGGCGTGAAGTCGATCGCGCACAAGGTGTTCGACCGACGGATGGAAGTGGTTGATGGTATGGATTGGCAAAGCGGAGCTTCGGGGTTGTGGGGTTATGGTTGATGATGATCGATGATGAACAAGGAAGGGATTGGGGTCCTATTTATAGGCCAGGGGAAGCGGATGAGCTCGGGCACCATCAACGCCATTGATGAGCTCGGAAATTGGGCATGGCAGGGATGACAGAGGGCTGTGAGAGGGAGGGCAAGATCAATTTGAGTGGCGGGAGGCCACGTTCGAATTCTTACTGGCGAAGGATTGACTTGACCGCGGGTGAAAACGGCTGGCGACATGTTGGCGCCAATCCGAGCTCGACGTGCGGCGGCGGCGAGGGTTAAAACGGTCGGCACGGCGGTGGTTGGTTTGAATAGTGAGAGGGGAAACCACCGTATATCTTCAATCCAACCGTGCGGCAAGAATTAGCGCGATTCATCCCGGGTAGAAGCGAAATCGGATTCGACGGCGGCTTTGGTCGGGCGTGCACGGCGTCGAACGGCGGTTACTTGCGGCGGAGGTCGTCCCGGCTTCGTCTTCATCAAGATTGGTGCGGCGGCGGTTGCCTGAGATGCGTCGAGCGACTGGCGGCACGCCAAGGCGATCGGACACGCGCGAACGGCCCCGAAGCTGACGCGCGGCGGCTCGGCGCACGGCAAAATCGGATGTGGCGACACGCCAAGGCGATCGGACACGCGCGAACGGCCCCGAAGCTGACGCGCGGCGGCTCGGCGCACGGCAAAATCGGATGCTCGGGCGGCGCAATCAAAGGGGAGGAGAAGGCAAAGTGAACCACGGTTTTTGAGTGGGTTGTGGTCCCCAAGGATCAAACTTAGACTTTGCAAAGGTTTTGGTAGATGTTGGGCTGAGCTAGATGGGCTGGGCATTTCATCGAACATCTTAGGTGCGATGAACAGTGTTTTCAGAAATTTCAAGTAATTTCCCTAGAAAAGAATGAATTTAATCTATAAGTTTGAGAGGGTTTCACTATGGTTTAGAGTATAGTAAATTCTCACTATTAAAAGGGTAAACTAAGGCAATAATCTAAAGTTTGAATTTTGAGAGAATTTGCTAGAATTCACTAAGGTTTAGGATAAAGGGAAAAATTAGGGTAGGTTAAAGGAGTTCTAAAGAAATAATTCTTGAACCAAAAATAAGAATAAAAAGGATTCAGATAAAATTTTAAATTGTACTAATCTAGTCAAAAGCCAGCATGATGCAGTCAAATTTTAGTTTAAAATTTAAGGATGTTACAATTGTACAAACACCTAAGGGCCCAATTGATATAGCTTCTTAAGAATTATTCCTTTTGTCACAAAGATGAGACAATTTTACATTTATTTTATGAATGCAGATTTGCCCGTTTTGTGTGGTGCACTATACAAGTGGCTATAGGGCTTTTCCCGCCTCGTGGTGTATCCAACATGTTTGGTAATTGGCTACGGGGAATTAGGAAAAGCTAAGTCGCTTATCCTGTTAGGGGCAACAACTATTTGTTGGTCATTATGTCTTTGCATGAATGATATGCTATTTGACAAAAGAAAATTTTCTTCTCATTTACAAGTTATTTCTTTAACTATCCACTTCCTTCGTACATGGGCTATCCTCCAGAAGCCTGGTTCACGGGATTTGGTTGCAGCGACGTATCAATGCTTGGAGCATGTGGTTAGGGAGTGTTTTACCCAGGGACATGGGTGGCGCTCTAGCTTTAAGATTGGTGCTCCCTAGATTTTACTGCTTTCATTCACTTGTTACAAACTTTTTTGTGGGTGTGTATTTTGGCTGTGTATATTCTATTTATGCAAAGGCCGGGAGTTTTATTAGTATGGTTCTATCAGCATGATGCAATAGACTAAGATTAATAAAGGCTTCCTTTATAAGAAAAACAATCATAAATTTAACTCTAGGATTTAGGTCTAGAGTGAAGTTCTGGAGTAACCTAAACCTAGCTCCACCCCTCTAGTTCATTTAGTAAGAGTGCTCCATCCAACTCTACTCTCTTTGTTGATAGAGCTCAACCTATTTGGCTAGGCTTCAGCTCCAGAAAAGATAGAGCTAGAGTTGCAGCCATGTCAATCAAATCCTAAGATACACTAACTTCGTTGGTACCTTATTACTACGAAACTAATAGGCCACAGCCCACAGCTCTCCAATTCATCTATAGTCAATCTAATAGCCAATTCATACAATAATTGCTTACTATACTATTAATATATGGTCCCACCTGTCATACACACATTGCGTCTTGGAGTCCGTGCTGCAGCTGGCTACAGATCTGTAACCCGCTGCTCTTCTCTCTCATCTTTTATCTCACTAAAATATATTTGTAGCTGGCTAATAGTCTGTTATTGTACCTGCTCTTAGTACTTGTATAGTGTAGCCTGCTGCCTCTGGGCTGCGGCTACAGCCACAAGCCCACAACGCCACTCAGAGTGATGTGCTTTCTTTTAAGGAATAAGTCTACTTTACGTCCCTCAACTCATGCACCCGGTTAAATCGCACCCTTCAACCGCAAAACAGGGTATACCCGCCCCTAACTTCCAAAACCGTTATAATTCAACTCCTGTTCACGGTTATTTAATTTAAGGTTACTTACATGTTCTCCTATGGTCTTTAGTATTGTCATGCATATTCTGCTGCAGCAGAACTTTTCTCTTAATAGACATGCATATATAAAATATAGGCATACATAGGGATGCAACATCATCTATTTCAACACTGAAAGTTTCTGAAAAATATAAGATAGGTAAGTCTGAAAATTTACTATCACAACATGGGAATAATAGGGAGATCTATGGCTCTCAATTGCCTCTGTTCTATACCTCTATATGATTCATTTCTCAGTTAGTTTTATATATCACCACCAAACCTCTATATGATTCATTTCTCAGTTAGTTTTATATACCACCACCAAATTTATATACACTTGCAGCTGCATCCCCTGCTTCTACGGCCTTTCAAAGTCCTTTGAGGACAAGGCCTTTGGCACCTTGCCGATCACGATGTTGTTCAACAGATCAATCAGGCGTTGCACCTCCTGTGTTTAACTATATAGTTGATGCAAGGAAAGGGAAGAAGAGTGCAAGCCAGATTGAGAATATCCACCAATTACGTCTGCTGTATAATAGATGCCTGCAGTGGCAGGTTGTAAATGCTCGTTCAGAAGATACACTAACCTTCCAAAAGAGTAGCATAGAGGTATGCTATATTGGTTTTGCTCCTGTCTGTTCTCTAATTTCTTTGCTCAAGTTTGTGCCTGATGAAGCCATTGTTTCTTAGTGGGTGCATTCTCTTTATTATTATTTTTTTCATTGGGCAAGCAATGTTCAACTAATATAGTATTTCTCTCCTCCCATGTAAAACAGAGTATTCTTTACAGTGTGTGGAAAAGTATCGTGCAGCTGCGGGATTCTGTTACAGTAAGAAGAATTGATGTTCAAGTCCTGCAGCAAGAGCTCAAACTGTACTACATTTTAAAAGAGCAGGTACTTGGTTGAAATTTTCCTCTAAATATGCTTCCTTTAAATTTGATTCGAAGTCATTCAGAATCTGAAAATTTCTTTTAAAAAAAACAATCTGAAAAAAATGTGGTTTTTAAATATGGGGCTGAAAAGAACACAAAAAGTTGGTGATTGGGTAATACCATCCCTCTAGAAAATCTTCTTCTAATTTGGTTGACATTTATTCAAATTCAGGGAAGAAGTACTATAAATTTTAATCTTTCAGTAATTTTTGTGGTAATTATGCCCCCTGATTCTTTTTTTTTTTTTGAAATTTATTGAATTCATTGAAAATTTTCAAATTTTGATTAAAGTACGGATATATGGTGATTTGGGGTGTTTAGCCCATTTCAATTTTTTTAATATCTAAAAAAATCCTTGGTGGGTTACTTCTCACCATATTGTTGTGATTCAGATTGTTTATCTTCAACATTGGCCGGAACTAGGAGAGAACGGTAGTACTTTGATTGGGGCTATTGAAGCTTTACAAGCATGCACAAATCTGTGAGATGACATTTTATATAGTATAGTCTCACCATCAATTTCTTTTGTAGTGGATCTGAACATGTCAGTGAAGGATATTTATAATGACTTGTTTGTTTTCTGCATTTTAGTTTCAACTTGTGGTTCCAGCTGAAGCAATTGGAGATTTATTAAATCTAAGGCTACATGCTAGGCTGCTATGAGGTAATCTGAGGAATTCAAATTTATATATCTGGCAGTACAATATCATGTTCATACTGCTTTGTTCTGGAAAAATATCTGACAGTTTAGCACCTCAAGAGATGACATTTGTAATGTATTACTCCTGCATTTCCTTTTTCCTCTAGTCAGGAGTACTCACATGAGTTCTCCCCGTGCTAACGCTATGATTAAATTTGACAATACATTTCAAAAATCAAAATGCATCCGAGTTCAGGAGGATTCACATGAGTTCTGAATTTCTGTTGTAGTCACTGAATTTGTGTTCAACCCTTGAGAATTGTCAAACATGTTAGGATCAAGTATATATGTCAGCCATTAGGAAATGTGAATTTCTATTTTTTTGCTACCAGCAGCTCCATGTGAATTCAGGTGCATGTAGATGATTTTATTTAAGTTTTGAAACCTACTGATGCAAGTTTTGTCCATATTTAGTCAACATAGTTTAGCACATAACTCGGTCTCGGAGTTCACGGTCGCTCCCTCCTCAGCATCCAGAGTTCAATGGCGACGGTTTCTGCTGCTTCTGGTGGTGGTGGCGCTGCTCATGGTGGCTTCTGCTGGTGGCGAAGGGGCGGAGCTACTATGTAATAGGGGGGTGCCCAGAACCCGGTCAAGAAAATTTTTTAGCTATACCTCACCTATTTTCACCATGTATGCACCCCCTCAATACAAACTTAGACACCCGCATCAGCTTAAACTCGATCTAAAGTAGAGTAAATTAAGCAAGTGGCACCACCCTCCATTTCGCTCTAGCTCCGCCCTGGCGATGGCGGCTGTGCCGGCTCCGTTCTTCGTCATGGACCCGGGTTCTCTCCCACACATCTTCCTTATGACAGCCATCGCCTCACACGACGCGCAGAAACTGCCTCCGCCTCTCAATATAGGTAGCCTCACGTTCTCCTTTAGAGTTACACCACAAGTTGACCGTACACCAGTTCAATGGCATCATATGCAGGTCTTGACTGCATGCACAGCCATTGCATCGCCAATAAGTACTCCATCCGTCCAAAAAAAAAAACCTAACCTAGGATAGAATATGACCTATCCTAAGACAGGATGTGACCTATCCTAGAACAACGAATCTGAATAAAAGCTTGTCCAGATTCGTTGTCCTAGGATAGATCACACACTATCTTAGGTTAGGTTTTTTTTTTTTTAACGGAGTATCCAACTCTTAGGTTAGGTTTTTTTTGGACGGAGGGAGTAGTACTAGTACAACACGACAGCTTAAGTGTGTCCCCTGCAAAATGCATGTGAAAATAATAGTATCCTGGTTGGTTACGGCGTTTGTGTCGACATGCTGCGAAGCTGCGGTGGCTATTGTTAGGAAACCGCCAGCCCATGAAGGCCCGGCCCGGTTACCTACTAATATGGGCCATCACTTAACATGGAAGGG
>CM020181.1:8482861-8637794 GCA_009805545.1 Oryza longistaminata
GTAGTAGCGCTGTGATTGACTAGCTTGGGACAACAGCATAGGTATTCAACATTGATTCCTTTCGTATTTGCTGGTATTCCAAGTCCATGAGTTCTATTTGTCCATATCATCCTTCATGTTCGTGTGAGGGTATCTATCTGTTCAATCTACAAGATTCTCATCATTAGGTTTCTTATGAAGCTATCGGCTACATAGAAGAATAATGCGAACCTATGTCTCCTAGCGATGTTGATCAATTAGCAAGCAGCAAAACACTGTTCTCAATCTGTTACTGAAAATTGTTACATACATTCTCAGTTTTTTGGGAAATCTCGATTAATGGTAATTTGGTTTCGTTGCAAGTCGCAGGCGAGCGACTTCGCGTGTCAGTGTAGATGAGCTGCTTAATGCTGAGAGGTTTTCTGCAACAGGAACTGCTGTCGTCATGTTAGTCGTCTTCCTGTGGGTAGTATCTAGCCTATCCAAAGGGAACTAAGTAGATCACTACTTATCCTTCCTTGCATTGCGTTCCAGAAATTCAGCAAGCATATTCATGAAAATTGATTAATAACACTAAAATAGCGAACAAAACACCACCCAAGCAAGTTCAACAGCCTAATGCCACCATCTAATCCTAATCGCTGGTGCTACCAGCTGCCTAGCGGCACCAGTGCTCGACTTTTAGAACATTCCTTTCCTTGAAATTTTCAGCATATTTGCGTCATGTTGTAGTCAAAATCAAAATTGTTTTCTTTCTTAAACACCAATTATGATTGCTTCCTCAAATCATCCACCAATTAAGAACTATCTTAATGGCCGAAACCTAGCAATACTCACTCCAGTATCCTCTGAATAAGCGAACCACAAAGCATATAAAAACAATTGAAAAGGTGCTATATTATTCGACAAATGCCACTAGTGGCTTAGTAAGTCGATGGCTTAACCTCTTTTGTTGATCGCCTTTACTAGAGAGTGGACTTGTCTTGGTAAAAATTTCCCAAGTCAGAGAGAGCTTGTTTCCAAGCCATCATACTGTCCAATGGATTTTTCATTGCAGGTCGAATATGCCTCGCACACAAGCGTATGTTCGGTGTCGTGATCCAGCAAGCTATATACTCCATTGACAAGCTGCAGATGGCGCCAGCAGAAGATTCGCTAGGCTGGACTGCTGCATACTGAGTTAGCGAAGTAATAAAATGTTCATCAAACATTCAAAAGATGACATGATATGATCATGTGTTACCCTCAGTTTGTAGTTTTGTTGGTGTGACATCCTGCTGTATATGTATAGACGCGCAGTGCATAAGCGCGAAGCAGTTTTTGCTAAGGAACGACACCAGGATCCACGCTCCTTCTATGCCTTTTGCCATGAGAAATCATAAGTGGAAGGCTGTCTCGACTGAAAATATCGACAATTATACCAAACATTTGCGTAGTGAATTTACGAATATATATCCTATCGATAATCTAAAATATAACTGCCTTTTGGCTCCCACAGAGTCAGGCATGTTCTATGCCCTATTTTTCATTATTAAACTAAGAAAATTTGCAGGAGCGGATGCACGCGCGGCCGGGGGAGACGCTTGAATTCGTGCACGACTAGGGAGAGAGAAAGCAAATGCGTTGTGGGCCTGATCTGTTGGGTTCGATGACAATGTTAGGTAATTGCATAAAACTTTTAAGGGTAGTGGGTTTTAGCTATCAATAATATGAAAAAAAAACACGTTTAGAGGATATTACCAGATTATAGTACATGATTAAGATTAATAATTATATCTACGGTTTGTTGGCAATTATGAATAAATCCTAAGCTGAAACCTAAATATGGGGTCTATACGTATAAATCGGGTATTTATAGTCAGACGTGTATCGTACGAGGTAATGCCGTTCTCGTGGGAAACGTTTCTATATCTTACTTCCGTCCCATTTAATAATTGTATATTCTAAAAAATTAAAGAGAGCTTATTCAAACAGACCAACATAACTTACCGCCAATATAGCTTTTTTTTTAAATCTTACGCTGTTGCTTTTCTTCTATGGAAAACAGATGCTATGCATTGTCAACATCGATTGATATAAACGTTCCAGGTCTCGGACATTCGGCGTCAACCACCTGACGCTCTTGATACTCGCTGTAACAACTATAGAAATCGACCATGAATTTCTATAGTTACTATAAGTTAAATTAATGAGTGTATTAAGTTGTATATAAAAAGCATACCAAGGTGTACACCACAATCATTAGCTAGCCACCGCTCCAGAGTAGAACTACACAAAAACATAATATTACATGCCGCTTCGCTGAAGCCCATCCGAGCAAAACGCTTCTAGCATACACTAACCTTATCTACTTGCGGTGATTCTGAAACTGAAATCTGATTAGGTAATAGGTACCATTTAATATTAAAGTCAATAGTCATCAAAACATACTCTACATCTATATATTTCAGCAACAGAATATCCTTGTGGCCACCAAATAGTCTAGCAGAAGGTAGGACGCCTAAGTTTTATATGCGCACTCGGCACCCAAAACAATGAACCTTATATAAAAAGAAAAGAAAATAAGTTGAATGGTTGAGTGACATAATTTAATTAATACTAGATGAAATGAAAACTACAATTTTTCACAAAAGCAGAGCCAATTCTTATTTTACCAATGTCATTTCTTCTTCCAAAGGACAAGCACAGGTAGACGTCCTTCTCCTCTTTGCAGTTGAGGAAATCCACCTCAGCCAAAGAAACCAAGTACGAGTTGCATCTGAATCATTGATCACCAGGAAACTTGAAGTGTGCATATACTTTCCCACATTCTTCAAAAAAGTTAACTCCTTTCTTTCACTTTCATTAATTTCTAACTTGGGCAGGCTGAAACAGTAATGATATTAGTCCAGATTAGGTAAAATTTCATTTCCAATTCCACATCCACCAGAACAAATATTCCAAGCTCTACCCAGGCCTAGGGCAAAACTAAACCTTATACAGATATAAAAAGTACGAATTCAGAAATTCGAGGATGTCTAGCCCAAAATGTATCATCACATGTTATTTTCGTGAATTCCATACGGCATTATCCTTCTTTGTCTTGGCATAGGCGTGCAGTGCTATTTCCCACCTTCTTGCATGCCTCCTCTTGTTGTTCAGGCAAATACAAATCTCGTAGGACGAGGGCGAACACAACCGCTCTTGTAAGTAGCCATGATAATGCTAATCGCTACGATACATATTTTATGAATACAATTCATCCTTCAACCAACAAGATAGACAGCAGTATGTCATCAGTACATGGTTCTCTGAAAATCAGCACTTGGGTTATTGATCATTACTATTATTAGTTTTATACTGTTTTTTCCAAACACTACTATTAGTGCTGGGCCAGCATTTCTATTCAACAGGCAATATTCACAATATACTATGCTTTCATAAGTCAATTTCCATACAGATGAACAATGTGAAGGACCAACAAAAATGGTTTGTTTCGTAGGTTCTGCAGATATAACAAACAAGCACTCGTAGACTATTACGAACCAGACAGACACATCCTGTGAGTGCTACAGAAATAGCACCAGTCCCAGTCTATCCTGTGCGAAGCCACCTCGGATCTAATCTCCAGTTAGACCATGCAGAATATGCATTGGCTTGTTTCCTTCCTGATTAGTTTCTTATAGATGCCGAAGCCAAAGTAATATAGGCCACTAAAGATTCAATAACCTACCTGCGCATTACTATAAATATTCCAGATCATACATCGGCTATAGTAGCTGAGAAACAACTTCCTGAAAATAAAAAAAACTGCAGCTTGATAATATGAGAGAATTCACCGTACAGGGCATTCAGCGCACTACACTCAGACACCTGTATCAATTACCAGATCTTCATCTCGCTTGATACAGTGTTGTAAAAAGAAATACGACAGCTAGTTGCTTATGTGCTGTCAAGGTTGTACAACTGCCAGATTGAGGGTGGTTAGGGAAAGTATCCATCCTTAAAACCTGTGACGCAAATATAGTCTGAACTATAGAATAGAACAGAATATAACGATAACCGGAGCCTTTGCATGATTTTTTTTAAAAAAAATTCAATTTATGTAAATCTGCTAACGGAAGAACTCTGTACCGTGTTTGTGAGCTCTTCTTTATACTCACAATCCTTTCAAAAGTTCTTCCCTTTGCAATGCCTCTTGCAATCCCAGATTTTTCAACGTCTAGGTGCATAAGCCTAAACATAAAAAGGATTGCAATTAATCTTCTAAAACAACTAAGATATCATTTTGTGGACTGCTACAGACACAAGCTTACAACCCACAAAACACCTTACAAATTGACTACTGAACAAACTTTGCTGTTGCATCCATGTATCCATTACCGTGCCCAAATTTTGTCAGTGGATAAGAACCTGGGTCTGTTCTGTAACTGTACTGTGCCATCATACCTTTTGGTTACAGGGAGATTGTGCACTCCCTGCGTAATCCATCAATAGCTCCAATTTATTTGTTGAATAATTAATTGCTACTGTTGTGCTGCACATACCAACCTATTTACGTAATTGGATTGACCATCTTAAATTTTATGTGTTAGCATGTAAAATGCCTAGCATGTACACTATGGTGCCGCACTGCCCTTAGCTACAACATAATTTTGGATCATTCCATACAATTTATAATATGTTCTGAAGATGGTCCCGTCAGTCAAGGTTGTCTAAATCGAAACTAATTAGCGCACTAACTCAAAACCCAATATAGTTTTCTTAAGACATAGATTTAGACCTGTATATAGTGAATTAGACCGGCAACTTGGCATAAATATGGCAAATATCTCATGATCACGCCGCCTCTTTTTATCTTTTTTCTAATATAAAAACCATTCATTAATGCGAGTACCTCGAGTTGTTGAAGTCTGATGAAGAACATTCAAACTGAATTTGGTTGCTTGCTATTTAGGATGTCATAGGATTTTTCTTTTTTAATCTCTCCGCGATTTGGTTTCATTTCATTAGATGAGTTTGAAATACCTTTCTCTTGCTGACAACTTTATTCAGTTATGTATTCATTCAGGCTGATGCAATATCCTTTGAAGTCATGAGCCATTATAAATGAAATAAAAGCTGAATTGCACTATCTGCCATGATATACGTTCTACAACTGACTTATGAGTTTTTTCTGATTTTGGGCATATATTAGTATATGAATTTCATATACTTGGAAAACCGTTGTTTCTGGGTTTTTTTAGGGCCTTATAAGGGGGCATGTTTCTGAAATTTACCACCTGGGAAAAAAATTATGACATATGGTATACTAAGATTTTCCACAAAAATACTTATGTATTTGCCAGCCTTCTAGCACATGAGTTTGGATGCTTGTTATTGCCTGACATAATGATAGCTTGCAATATTAAATCGGAATACAAACAGTGAGTATAACAACAAGCAGACTTTTGTATAAATGGAACCATTTGTGTTATTAGAGTGAGGTTTACATTTGGTCAATATTATATTCCCGTTTATGCTCATGAAATTCATCTTATTGCTGTTCACTGCAGCACAATCCAACTATCGATGCAGGTCAATATCCACAAGGTCCTTACATGCAAGTAACATGCGCTCACATCCCTGCAACTTTATTCTGTTCATTTATAGTCAAATTATGTAATAATCGAGTCCATATGCCTATGAGAAATGTAGTTTCCTTACTGAAATTGACGACTGAGTGTACAGAACATGACTCACATTTTGGGATTTGAACATATATTTCCTATATTAAGAAATTGTGCATTCTTACTTAGGGATTTGATCTGTTGGTTTGTTTAACATTGCAGTACTCCCTTATTGATTCCTTCCTCGCTTATGAACAAAAAGGACTCTGAGCTGATACATTGAGTGCGGCAAAGGTGAGTCATGTGCGGCAAATTTGGTTGTCTATGTGTCTATTCATTTTCTAAGTAAGCTGTAAGTACTACCAGCATTACTATGTAGTCATGCTACACATCATCTGCACTATTGACCTCCTTATGCTCATGCGACGGATATTTTTTCAGATCAGTGCAGTACAATCCTACTTTTGATTAGTGATAAATAGAAGTTTGATTGTTGAACTGATCAATACAAGATCCTTATTTGTAAGTATCATCTTTTGCACCTAATATCTGCTTACAATGAGATATGAGATAACAAAAGAAGTTTATGAAATTGAGGTGCTCTTAATTTATTGCAAGGTCAGTTTATCCTTTTTCAAATTTATACATGTTGAGTTTTGTGTATTTTTACTTTGTTTGATTGGATCCTATAATGCTATACTGAATTTTGGTAGTTGCTGCTTTCCTTCCTAATAATCCATCAAAATAAATTTCTGAATTTTAAATCAGTGGGGACCTGAAAAACTGTGGTCAAAAGCATTTCTGAACAATGTGTCATGATTATCTAGAATATGGTGGTCAGAAGCACTTGTATTATATATACCATGCATTATTTAAAATTGGTTCCTCTAGGTGCTTGTTCAGGTGTTTGCATATTGTTTTATAATGCCAACTGAACCTATTTGAAATCGATTCCTCTAGGTGCTTGTATGCTCGTGCGTTCATTGCACTATTGTGCAGTTTGCTACCAAATCAATCTTAGATTTTTCTAGCGAGCCCGGTTAATTAATTTGTCTATGGTCAAGTGTAGCTTTAATTTGTCAGATATGGTGACCTTTAATTTGGATTTATTTATGATATTTCCTCGACAACCTCTATAAAGTTTATCTACTTTCTTTTTATCTATGTGAAAAGTTAAACAGATGGTTCCTTAATTTGCAGTGAATTTGGTTCCCCATCTCTGGTCCTACGGTCCAGAGATTGACATTTCTCTGTTTTATGAGGAATTCAGAAAATGTTTTTGCTAAATGCATACCAGAACAGTACGACCATATAAAGGGGGAGCTGTGGTCGGCCTGGTGAGTGTGGACCTCACGGCTAGGTGCTATCGCTATCTACAATTGCACATACGTGTATTATCCAGAATTTTTTCTTCTCCAAAACCAACACAATGCCCTTAAATGTTAGTTCTCCAGATCCAACAAATTTGTGCTGCTCTTGTATAGCTGGATTTGGGACTTCATTTGATTTGGGGTTGATATGTGGTTATGTTTCTTAGATTTGAGTGGGAATTTTTGTTTTGGTTCAATCAGAGGATGGAGGATAATATGATGTACCCAATCAAGGACCAAGAAACCATGCTGTGAGTTGGCCAATCTCTGTTCTCCTGCAATTACATTTCCCTTTTTGCAGTAGATCTTGCTTCCAATTGATTTTGCAGGGCAGTACCAATGGACATGAACAGGCAGCAGGATACAGTTTGCTCCAAGGAAATTTTGCAGCACCAAAACAGTACTATACTGGCTAGCATCTCTTGTTTATTTGCATTATGATATTTTTTTTATCCTGTAGGACAGATTGATCTAGGCTACGATCGAATGCCACAATATATGTCAGGCATATAACACAGGGGAGTGCAGAAATCCTGTTATTTTCACTCTAACTAGCTGGATGGCCCGCGCAATTGCGCGGCTAGTAACCAAACAATATTTTTCAGTATGATTTTACTTAAAATTTATTAAATAGCTATCTCATTGTCTTAAGACTTTGAAAGACCAAACATTATCATCCCCGTATTTCTAATTATATAATTTTTAAAAGTCGCACCAGCTGCTACCCCTTACTTCTATCATATCATTCTTTATTTGCTTGCTCGATCTACCACTATTTTTCTTCATTCTCTTTGAAACCTTTAAAAATTGAATCTTAGTTTTTAGAGGTTATTGTCTCACTGGGTTCCGTTTTTATAATTAAATCTTGTTTCGACAGACGGATATTTTTTCAGATCAGTGCAGTACAATCCTACTTTTGATTAGTGATAAATAGAAGTTTGATTGTTGAACTGATCAATACAAGATCCTTATTTGTAAGTATCATCTTTTGCACCTAATATCTGCTTACAATGAGATATGAGATAACAAAAGAAGTTTATGAAATTGAGGTGCTCTTAATTTATTGCAAGGTCAGTTTATCCTTTTTCAAATTTATACATGTTGAGTTTTGTGTATTTTTACTTTGTTTGATTGGATCCTATAATGCTATACTGAATTTTGGTAGTTGATGCTTTCCTTCCTAATAATCCATCAAAATAAATTTCTGAATTTTAAATCAGTGGGGACCTGAAAAACTGTGGTCAAAAGCATTTCTGAACAATGTGTCATGATTATCTAGAATATGGTGGTCAGAAGCACTTGTATTATATATACCATGCATTATTTAAAATTGGTTCCTCTAGGTGCTTGTTCAGGTGTTTGCATATTGTTTTATAATGCCAACTGAACCTATTTGAAATCGATTCCTCTAGGTGCTTGTATGCTCGTGCGTTCATTGCACTATTGTGCAGTTTGCTACCAAATCAATCTTAGATTTTTCTAGCGAGCCCGGTTAATTAATTTGTCTATGGTCAAGTGTAGCTTTAATTTGTCAGATATGGTGACCTTTAATTTGGATTTATTTATGATATTTCCTCGACAACCTCTATAAAGTTTATCTACTTTCTTTTTATCTATGTGAAAAGTTAAACAGATGGTTCCTTAATTTGCAGTGAATTTGGTTCCCCATCTCTGGTCCTACGGTCCAGAGATTGACATTTCTCTGTTTTATGAGGAATTCAGAAAATGTTTTTGCTAAATGCATACCAGAACAGTACGACCATATAAAGGGGGAGCTGTGGTCGGCCTGGTGAGTGTGGACCTCACGGCTAGGTGCTATCGCTATCTACAATTGCACATACGTGTATTATCCAGAATTTTTTCTTCTCCAAAACCAACACAATGCCCTTAAATGTTAGTTCTCCAGATCCAACAAATTTGTGCTGCTCTTGTATAGCTGGATTTGGGACTTCATTTGATTTGGGGTTGATATGTGGTTATGTTTCTTAGATTTGAGTGGGAATTTTTGTTTTGGTTCAATCAGAGGATGGAGGATAATATGATGTACCCAATCAAGGACCAAGAAACCATGCTGTGAGTTGGCCAATCTCTGTTCTCCTGCAATTACATTTCCCTTTTTGCAGTAGATCTTGCTTCCAATTGATTTTGCAGGGCAGTACCAATGGACATGAACAGGCAGCAGGATACAGTTTGCTCCAAGGAAATTTTGCAGCACCAAAACAGTACTATACTGGCTAGCATCTCTTGTTTTATTTGCATTCTGATATATATTTTTTATCCTGTAGGATAGATTGATCTAGGCTACGATCGAATGCCACAATATATGTCAAGCATATACACAGGGGAGTGCAGAAATCCTGTTATTTTCACTCTAATTCTTTTGCTAAGGCCTTGGCAATGTACTGGATTGAAATTGAAGATGTTTATTTGAGCATATATATTATTTGTGTTCAGGGTTACAGGATTGAAATTTAAGTATACAAGATTACAAGATTGAATATAACTAAAGGATTGGAGTGATCATCTCAATTTTCATTAAATCTTATAGAAAGAGGTAGAATTTCTTCTTTTTTTCATGGATTTTAGGGAAAATAAGGCTCTTGTCATTTTTTATTCTATTACTGAACAGAATGGGAAGACAGGGTTGGTTATTCTTCATCTACGAATATCCAAATTTTAACTCCTAATACTCCATAGATAGTTCGAATTGGATAGCAGCAATAATCAATTTTAGCGCGAATTGTTTGTAGGGGAAGTCTACTTTTTTTTTATGCATTCGACACACACAATTTCTTTTCTTGAGAGACGGTCTGCAATTTGTCTAGAATTAAAGCGTGCAAGACCTGCTGAGCTGTGTCACCATTCCATTGCATCTGACCTAAGTTGGCGTTCTTGGTTTAAATTGTTGAGCGGTGTCAATGCTAAACTTTTATGCCAGATAAGAGTTAAAAGAATAACCAACTTTTTACGCAGGGGCACTTCCTGGATGCCCTGATCTTATGTTCGTTTAGTGTCTTGAAGGAAAACTAAAGCAATGCTAGGCTTACTTTGTTGCGTGATGATGGAGATGTGTTTATAGCACGGAAATAATAAAATCATTTTCCATATGTTCTCTATTAAGGAAATATTAATTCTATATTTATATTTATATTCATTTTCCATATGTTCTCTATTAAGGAAATATTAATTCTACTATTTATATATTTTGCCTATATTAATTTGATTTTTTAAATAATTTTCGTATAGAAACTTTTTGCAAATAAAACACGCAGTTTAGCAGTTTGAAAAGCATGCACGTGACAAAAGGGACTAAAGGGGTGCCGAACACACCCTTAGTACAGCCTGTTTAGGCCCAACCCAGTTTAGGTAGTTTCTTACTATTTCAGATCAGGGTCATCCAAAGCATCCTCTTTCGTGCACAAGTTACCTACACATATCAACTTAACTCACTACTCGAGGCACTAAAATTATCGGATTTAAACAACGGTGGATCCATGCAACATCAAGTCTTGTTAAAAATGACTAAACTCAAGCCATTAACACATTTATTGCTCTCCCTTATGTTGCAGACAGGATTACGTCCGTCTCAACACAATCCGGATTATATACCGTGCGGCATGCATCTTAATTTGAGGTTCATCAGGTCTACCACAATTAAATTTACTCCCTTCTAAACCGAGATGTTCCCAAAAACGCTCAAATCTTGCCATCAAATGATTATTATGACCGGAAGGGATACTTATCAGCTCTATTGCCTCTACTATCTCACAGGAAGAAAGTAAGAATTTCAAAGTCGTTTGAAACTTTTTTGACAGACAAGGTGGGAATAAAAACAACAATGGCCGTTTGCATCGGCCCACAGAGAAACCGAAACCGTCATCGAGTCAGTGCTGATGAGCACACACACACACAGAAGCAGGCAGGCAGCAAGCACAACCACACGTTAGTTGTCACAAGGACAAAACCACCGCACGTCAGAGAGCACATGCCAACCAGTCACAGGCCAGCTAAAAAAGAAACAGAAAATGAACGAATCCAGCATGCACAACTTGGCACCAAATCATGGAATCCAATACAGCCAATCGCACCACCAAACAACGATCTGATTGATTGATACCACCCCCATCATGGACAGACAAATCACTCCAAACCTCCTAACATCTCACCTAAAATGTTAACAATCGTCGCCATGGCTAAATAATAAGTAGAATTTACCCTAACCAAGCCAGATGAAGGAAGAACAAGGGATTAGAAGAGCTTGTAGGGAGAAGAAGCATCCAGTGGATGGATTAGGTAGGTGAGCACAAGAGCCACCAGCATAAGGATGTATGCGATCCCCAGGTCGATCGATGTGCCTGCGGAAAGCAATTACAGGAGCAAAATGCACATCAGTGTCATGGCAAATCAAAACAGCATATGGAGAAAGTTATGTAATAGATAGCAAACCAACAGCATGTGGCAAATTGCATCTAGGTTCATAACAAAAAAATAGTGAAAGCTATGTTGATAGCAAATGGCATATCACAGTTACCACGTTGCTTTTTTAATTCAATTCGTGCGAACAGAGAGATATAACAAGCATATCACACAAGGTGATCACAAAGATAGAGAATTGTTGGCTGTGAGGTCTAGAAAACTAGAAAATGGAGCTTTAAGTCTCTCGCATATACTATAAAATGTCACAGGTTGTTCTTGTTTACAGTTTTGTTACCAAGGCTCGTAACAAACCAAAGTTAAAACAGATTATATGTCAAGGTCATAACTGAACAAAGATAAGCCATTCGCGGCGTTCAGTAATACAAATGGCGCATCCTTGTAAAGTTGTAATACCTGCCACCTCCACTAATCAGTTGTTACAGATGGCACATTTTGATAGAAATTGTGGTCATTTTCAGGCTACCCAAACTGTAACATCAGTCAGAGACGTGTAAAGGGGCGGCAACCAATATCAACTGAAAGCTACTCCAGGAACGGGAACCACCAATAATAGTATAAAATGACAGGCAAGTGTAAGCTGCCTGCCTCCACTTGCAACAAAAAGGTAAACTGTGGATCTATCCAGCACGCCCAATAGATCAACTACTCCTGGTCATCATCTAGTAATTGGAAAACAAAACAAAAAAAGATCGTTCTAGTATACGTCTCACTACAACAGAGATATGGTATTTGCATCATATAGCATTTCGTGTAATGCGCTGCAGAAATTGCCAAATGGAACTGAAATTGAAAGGAAATTTCAAGGACGTCACAACAGAGATCCGAATCTGCCGAAGATTTTGAATGATTTATAGCACTAAATATATGCTCGGTCCAATACTACTATACTAGAATTATTAATAACGTCTAAAATTAGAAAAAGAGGGATCTAACGCAAGCTATAGCTGCTGGTGCTGAAAACAAAAAAAGGTTAATGCGCATAATTCAGGCGCAGGTCGAAAAAACAAAATTAAATCTACTCTTAACGAGGGGGCATTAAATTTCCCCCTTTGGTGGATCGACGAACAGCTGGGGAACAAGGGTGCCAGGGAACCAGAATGCTACGCTACGGAGCAGACGAGAACGCCGGCGCGCAATGCGGCTTCGGAGAGAGAGAGAAAGCGAGAGAGGCGGGCAAATGGGCAATGATCTCCTCACCGTCGCTGACGGGCGCGGGCCTCGCCGCGCGGCGGCCGCGGCGGGCATGAAGATGCCGACGGAGCACGGCCACCACCGCCACCACCCCGAGCGGAGCCCTCGCCGCCGCCATTTCTCTCGCCGCGCCGCGTCCGAAGAGGAGCAGCGACGGACGGCCACCGACCAACGCCCTCTCTCTTTCTCCCTCGCTCGCCTAGGGCTCCCCGCGACCGCGACTATATCCCCCCCTATATACTGCAATTATTATTATTATATTATATTATTATTACATAGCCGATGACACGTGGGCCCAGGCCCAACGTGGAGCCCACCTGCAGCGGCCCACGGGAGATTTTTTTCCCCTCCCCCTTATTAATCAATGCGGCCGCGCGTGACCCGGGCCGGAGAACTTGGAGTGGATGACAGGTGGGCCCATGTGGTCAAGCACGTGGTGGTCTCGTGGGTGTGCCGCGCCATGTGGAGGGGAGGGGTAGTGCGGGGGCATGTGGACGGACGCGACGCGCCAGGCTGGTAAAGCGTGAAACGGCCCTGGTTTGTGTTTTTTTGCACCGGTATCTGAACCCCGTAGGCACGCTGACAGGTGGGGTAGGATGGTACGTGGGGCCCTTAGGTCAGTGGGAGTTAGTTGGGGTTGTGCTTGCACCCGACATTTTACCCTTTTTTTATATGCTTTTTTTTTTGCTGTGCGGTGTCGCGTGCCCACACGTTGCGCCGTCCGTCCTTGCTCCCCCCTCCGCTGGTCCCTGCAGCCAATGGCAAAGCGGGCCCACTAACTGCTCCACCGAGTGTACCACTCCATGCGCTGAGATTCGTGCTCTCCACCTCCCTGTACGTGCTGCCTGGGATGTAAGGTGCGTCACACTCACACGGAGGGTATTTTTTTCAATTCAAATTTCGTGACACAGGGACATTTGGCTCCACTCCAGTTCGAGCTAATCGAGATGCTAGATAGTACTCCCTCCGTCCCATAATAGGTGACGTTTTTGACTTTTTATTTGCAACGTTTGACCATTCGTTTTATTTGAAAAATTAGTGCAAATATAAAAAAAGATAAGTCATATATAAAGTACTTTTGATAATAAAGCAAATGACAAACAAAATAAATAATAATTCTAAAATTTTTTGAATAAGACGAATAATCAAACATTGACAAATAAAAACTCAAAAAGACAAGTAATATGGGACGGAGGTAGTATTGTTTTTCATTTCTAGTATTATAAGAATACTAACGAATTTTAGAAAATACATATTTTCTATAAAATATATAATATGTTGTATAAATTATAGCACATATGATTAATTTTGATGAATTTAATCGGTTTTTATGTAAACTTGAACATGTTTATTCACATTATTTTTAATTCACCTTACTTTCAATAATATTTTGTAGAATCTAGGTACTATCTAAAGTTTCGTAAAATCATATGGAAATACTATGAAAATTAATTAGAATATTAAATGGGGGTAGTACCGTTTCGGATCATAGTATCATAAGATACTAGGAAACATATCGGGATATTGATAATCTTGCTCTAGCTTCCCCTCTTTAAGCATGTGTGTCAAGGCATACTTTGTGAGTTTGTGTGTGCGTAGTTGTATGAGTATGCACTAATTAGGGCAAGACATGAAATGTAGGTGCTGTTCAGATTAATGTTATTTTCAACCATACCTTTTTCGCAAAATTACAAAAAAAAAAAGATCATACATTTAGTTTATTGCCAAACTTGATAATATATAAGAAATCCTGCTAAAATTTTGGTAATATTGCCAACTTGCCAAAATTTTGACATTGCCAGGTTTATTTTGGCTACAATCAAACAACCTTGTACTACTCCCTACGTCCCATAATATAATGGGACGGAAGGACAGTACGTAGAATTGGTGGGGCATGACTAATCGCTAAGTTTTAAATAATGTCACTAATGAATGTTATGTATACACATGTATGTTTTTAAGAGGCATTTAGTGAGGCCAGTGATTACAAAGCAGGTGCGGCAATATTGATCGGATTTTAGCGAGTTCATGGAGTACACATAATCGATGCGCATTTCAATGCGAGATAAGGGATTCAGCGATGGCTTCCAGCTCTGTAAACATGTGTTATAAGGTGTACTCGTGTATGTGCAAATATAGTATCCGCGCATAGTTCTGTACGTGTATCGGTGTATGTGTTTCTTTAATATAATCGAAAAAGAATATCTATAAACTAATCAAACTGGTTCTGAGCACATACAAAAATATGTACATTCTTTTCCTCTGTTTTCTTTTCTTCTCTCGAAAGGTAATTAAGCGAAATCCAGTTGACGATAACCTTGTAACCGCCGTTCATCTAAAAGAACAATTATGCTTTCTTTATACTCCCTCCGTTTCAAAATGTTTAACACCGTTGACTTTTTAGCATATGTTTGACCGTTCGTCTTATTCAAATTTTTTTGTGAAATATGTAAAATTATATGCCTACATAAAAATATATTTAACAATGAATCAAATGATAGAAAAAGATGTAATAATTATTTAAATTTTTTGAATAAGACGAACGGTCAAACATGTTTAAAAAAGACAACGGCGTCAAACATTTCGAAACGGAGGGAGTAGTTGATACTCTCTCACAACTATTATCTCTTAAAGCTCATCATCTAAATATACGTATCATCACTCAATAACAATTATTATTTTATAGCATCTTAAATCTCATCTCGCTCAAACATGGTACACATAAATATTACCAATTATCACCCTCACACAAATTTCATAATATTTTAACATATATTCATCTATAATTTCTATAATATTTAATATAAATTTATCCATACAATCTACTCTGAAGCACGAAGTATCACTTAGTATTTCTTATTACTACTGTAGTATCAATAAAGAATATACTGTACTGGCCACCGTGAAATGACTTCGCCGAAGGGCCAGAACTACTGTAGAGCACTGAAGCTAACTAAGTACAGGGCTACAGGCCCATCAAATTCACAGGGCCAGCATGCACAAAGCCACAAGACACTGGGCCAGGTTACCACATGGGCTGCCGCCACATATCATTCGTCAATAGTCAAACACATGCGCCACATATCATTCGTCAAGAAAAGCCACAAGACACTGGGCCAGGTTACCACATGGGCTGCCGCCACATATCATTCGTCAATAGTCAAACACATGCGCCACATATCATTCGTCAAGATTTCTAAAAAGGAAAATGTGGAGAGTATTTTAGTCATTGAAATATAAACTCCTTCAGGAGGTTAGCTAAGGCTGACAGAAAGGGGAAAATAAGTCAAGCGTTTGTAGAATCAACTTCCATATTGGAATTTGCAGAACTTGTGCTCTGCTGAGAAAATATAATGAGATTAATTTCTCTTTAGCATACAATGTTTTGTCAAAGTTAATTACCATTCAACATGGTTCACAAAACCAACAATAATGATTCAAAACCATGGTAATTGGTGAATCGCTCCCACATTGAGAAGCCACTCGATAAATTGGTCAAGTTTTTTTAAAAAAAAAAATCAAACAAAAATTATTTTATTCGATAAAATTTATCCAAATTTCATCAGTTTTCAGGTTTTTCAGGTGGTTACTGTGAAAACAGAAGAAACCCCTTGGGAGCGGTATTCGATCGGCAAACGATTTTTGAAACCTTGGCATTCAAACAGCTCCCTAACCTTGTCACACTCCTTTGCTATATATGCGTGTGAATCTAGAACGGGAACAGAGGATGGTGCACTGCACAATCATTGTAAAGCGGAGATGAACAGGCAGGCGCACCGCACAGTGCAGTGCAGGGCAAATTTGGTGGTCGAGCGACCGAAGCGAGGGAGACAGATGCGTTGGAGGCCACTGTTGGGATTTGGGTTTGTGGCTTCCCATTCCGTTCATCCGGTTGATGCAAATAATTAATAGGTGATGGAGAGTTGATCAGAAGAGAGAGAGAGAGATGCAAATACTGTCATTATCCATTTATCCTCTTCACTCCAAGTGCTCTCATCACATCTCGATCGAGTTTCTGGTGATGAGAAGGAACCATATGTTATGTTTACTGACCACGACCTCGCGAGTCACGTCATTAAGTGGTTTGTAGATTTCTCTATAAAAAAAAAAGTAAATGGAGGCGGAGGGGGACCGTCAGGTCAGACGGCTGACCCCCTCCGCCAACTTTTTTTATTTACGGCTATCCAAGTAATTAAGTTAAGAAATATTACATTTGTCTTAAAATATAGTAATTTTTATGCTATGTATCTAAAAATGTTCACAAGTTGTTATATTTTGTGATGGAGAGAGTAGTATTTATTTAGACTCTTTCCCTATATATCTAAATCCTCGCTTTGACACTGATAGTAATCCCAAGGTTTAATTTGAAGTGCAATAAAAGTTTTATTTAGACAAATTCGATCCGTCATTTTTTCAATATCACTCGCATTCACTTTCAAAATTGAGAAATATTTGTTCACACTTGAAAAGGATATCGATCAAAGTGTCGGGTGTGTTGCATTGAATATGTGCGTCCAATTATACTACTATATTAGAGAAAGTAATTTGTAACTACAAGATTTATGAACCAGGTCCGTAACGATAATGACACGGATAAGACGATGGTACCACTTGTGAATTACGGCGCTAGCCGCCTCCACACAAAAAGGCCGGCCAACCTTGTGCTATTCGTGACATGACATTGCACAAATTATTGGGAGTAGGAGGAACAGGAAGCCGCATGATAGAACGAGCTATATATTGAGCACTTAATTTGTGCCTCAAATCATATACCAAGAGGGCAGGCACATCACCTTTCTAATTAAATCCCTTTGGTAACAACAGGGGGTTGTAGGTTTGATGGGATGTGCATGCAGAATCCAACAACCTTCCAACATGCATTGCACCCAACTAACAACCTTCGAACATGCATTGCACCCCCGGTTGAATTTGATGCTCATGGCAGGCATCAACCTCACATGCATAAATATGAATAGGAAAGTACGGGACAAAGCACCTGTCAGTCATATATACCACATGAAAACTATAGTTTGGTGTGTTTCGGTTAATGATGATCCTAGGTTTGAACCTAGAACCAAGCCTGTTTTCATAGAGATTTCTTACGCACCTTAATTTAAATATTTAAATTTCTTATACTCGTAAACTTAAATAATTTAAAGATTATTAGCTCCTCGGCTCCTCCTAGCTAGTCCCTTCGTTTCAGGTTATAAGACGTTTTGAATTTGTAGAAATAATAATAACATTTTTAACCCAAGACAAATTTATTATGAAAATATATTCAATTATTGATTTAATGAAACTAATTTGGTATTATAAATATTATTATATTTGTCTATAAACTTAGGCAAACTTGAAGTAGTTTAACTTTGACCAAAGTCAAAACGTCTTATAACCTGAAACAGAGGGAGTATTATCTTTCTCAGTAAAAAAAAGTCTGACCATACCACTACAGAAATTCTAGTTTACCATTTAAATTTTAATAATTAGAAGGAACACTTAGAGCAAGTACTACTAGATCAGATTTTTGTGCTACCTCTAAAAATGCCATAAAGAATTATGTGATAAGATGGAGAAGAGAAGTGAGAAGAGAGGGTGAGACACCACTCATGCACAGAGCAACCTTTATACAAACACCAAAAATAAAGTGAGATAATGTGAGAGTGAACCAATAAAAATTATTGGAGTTTGTGTGTAGAAGGTAAATTGTTTTACATGTTGCCTCTTAATCAGTGAGTGGATGATGCAGCTAAAACTGGAGATATAGTTGCCATCTCCACTATAAAACTTGCTCTTATAATGATATATGATAGAAAACAACTTTGAGTTTATCCCTATTATGTGTTTCTCAAGGGATTCTTTGTACTTTTCTCTTAATTCAGAAGCCCATAAAAAAAGGAGTGAGTGATTGAGTAGTGTGGACATCTAAATTTCCGCCTAGGATCGGTTCTCCGATTAAGAGCATTATTGTAATTTTTAAGCTTGAGTGTGGAAGCTTCATCTAACTGTATTGGTAAGTAGAAGTATTAAGGATTTCCTTACGTCTATATATAAATATTCACCACCTTCTTAACTTCAATATTAAATAGGACTAGCAATGTGTATGTGCGTCGCAACGGAAATAAAACATAGGAAATTGAGATGAGAGAACGTGATCGGCCAATGATCAAGTAAGACGACTACGTAAAAGCAGTGGCGAATCTATACATAAACTGTGGGATCGGCTGACCCACAACATTTTAAACAATACCCCTGTAGACCTTGATTTTCATGTATAAATCTAGAAAATTAAAGAAATAACCTCACTTAGATACAAACTAGTGCTAGTAACTAACCCGACAAGATTAAATTCCGGACTCCGCCACTGCGTAGAAGGATTAAGGGGTGGTCATTCAACAATAAAAAAGGTAACATTATGTGAGAGCGAGAGGAGATGAGATTTTAAAAAAGGTATACTCCCTCTGTCCTTAAATGTTTAACGCCATTGACTTTTTTAAACATGTTTGATCGTTCATCTTATTCAAAAAATTTAAGTAATTATTAATTTTTTTCATATCATTTGATTCATTGTTAAATATACTTTTATGTATATATATATATATATAGTTTTACGTATTTCACAAAAGCTTTTGAATAAGACGAACGGTCAAACATGTTTAAAAAATTCAACGGCGTCAAATATTTAGGGACGGAGGGAGTAGTATTTGTATGGATTTGGAAGAGAATTTGTATGCAAGTCAACTACCCTAGTACGGATTATTCGAGCACTTTTTTTCGAAAAAAGAAAAAGAAAAAACCAGATACTACCAGTACTGCAAGTGCCACATGTGCATGTGGTTGCTTGAGTATTATTATGCGTAATAAACGTACAGTTTGGATTTCATGTTGGACTAAACGGTCGGTCTCGATGAACCCGGGCACGGCCAACTTGCCAGAAAGCGAATCTACGTGGCAGATGGAGATCCGTACATCGGTTGATCTGAGCCGTACGATGGATCGTGATCGTGCGCCTGCGGACGCCTCGGATCTCGTGGCATCTGCAGCTCAGTAGGAGCATTTGTCAGCGGCAGAGCTATGCACGACAACTGACGGTTGCCACTTGCCGGCTCTTGCTGCCGTTGATTCACGATGGATCCGTCAACGTTGACCTGAGTATTTGATATCGTTGACTTTTTAGCACATGTTTGATCGTTCGTCTTATTCAAAAACCTTTGTGAAATATGTAAAACTATATGTATACATATAAGTATATTTAACAATGAATCAAACGATAAGAAAAGAATTAATAATTACTTAAATTTTTTTGAATAAGACGAACGGTCAAACATTTTTAGCACATGTTTAACCGTTCGTCTTATTCAAAAACTTTTGTGAAATATGTAAAATTATATGTCTACATAAAAATATATTTAACAATGAATCAAATGATAGGAAAAGATGTAATAATTACTTAAATTTTTTGAATAAGACGAACGGTCAAACATGTTTAAAAAAGTTAACGGCGTCAAATATTTCGAAACGGAGGGAGTATACACAAACCAATACGAGGCTCAGGGCTCCTTAAAATGCAGGATTCGGTAAAACACACCGATAGAAAAAGCACATAAATAAAATATCATGCCTTGTTAAATCTTATAGAAAATTGATCCATGGGAATTTGCAACGAATACCATTTAACATCACCAGAAAAAAAAAACTGAAACTTCAAGACTCAAGAGAGAGAAAACATAAGACTAGATCCTTTTTTTTTTGTTAGTTTACCTCACAATTCTTATGAAAATGGGTCATCCTATATATAGGAATTTCAAAGGATTTTGTGGAGGCTAATCCTTTGTTCCAAAGTAGGCTAATCCTTTATACCACCTTTATATTTTCAAATTTATCATTTTTCTCATATATATATAAACATAATATTAAACACTACTCATTTTGTTCCAAAGTAAACCAACTTAGGATACGATGTGACATACCTAGTCCAACAAATCTGGACATGTCCATATCCAAATAAGTTATACTAAGTAATGTCACATCATATCCTAGATTCATTTAATTTTGAATGGAGGAAGTAATTGATAAAATCACTAAATGCAAATAATGTGAATGTAGCTAAATGACTAAATACTGGTTAAAAAACACTGAATACATGGAAATATGGTGATTTCTCTTTGTATTAACGAGCAGCTCGTGAGTTGGCTTGGCTTTACGCTCATGAGCTAAAAGCCCAGTTTGTCTCGACTCATTAAAACTATAAGTTCAAGCTAATCCAAGCCCCGAGTTTTGAGCGTTTTTCCCACCCCTATTCCAAAGGGCCTAGTAGGATTTTCATATGATCTTAATACCGTAAATTTTCTTCATTTTTTTCTTCAATACCCTATTTCAAAGGGCCTAAATTTTATTTTTCCTACATATGTACCTCCCGCTCAAATAGATGAAGACTACCGATAAATCTCTGGTCCCTCTATATTTTTAATGAAAATATTCTAATATCCGTGAGTATCAGGCTTTGTAACCTAATACTCCGTGGATCAAGTCATATACACCCAACTCTTCCAGCACACTACGGTGCTTTCTCGATAATAAGCCAATGGTTAATAGCGTACCCACAAACACTTTATAGTGTCACGTAATAACATTGTCTTGGCCACGGTTGCGCCAACATGCCTTGATCGCAACCGACCAGTACATATAATTCTTCAACAGTTCAACAGTAATCATGTTCAGTTAGTAAGAAATACGAAGCCCCCACGTGAGAGAAAAATACTATTCAGGATGCCACTAAAGCGACCCATTTTTTTTTCTAATATAACGGCGATGTACACTGTGCTCTACAGTAGTTGGGGGCATAATATTCTTTCTGATAATCTAATCTTCTTGGATTAGCTGCAGTACCGGTGTACGGACACAAAGGATAATTTCTCGTACGGTATCGTAAGCGCTTACGTTTGATGCTATCTAATCTCTTGGCTACTTGCGCTTTTTGATCCGTACTATACATTTGAAAAAACTGCAAATTTGTCCTTTGCATGGGTGTACCTCAAAGGCAGTCAGACAGAAAAATAACTGAAACAGTCTGCAGCACCCATGCACCATCGTTTCGTGGAATAAGCTAAACGACATATTTGTAAACGAAAAGTGATTGTGAATAGAACTTTTATATATGGCTTGTTAGTGATCTAAAATCAAAGGCTGAAAAATAAACTTCGATAAAAAAAACCCAAAACCAGCTCCAAATTTAAGATTGAAAAATTAAATTTTGGTTGATAAGTATAAGTATAGGCGAAAAGATGAGGTCTCTAGTACATAAATTTATTAAACAAAAACATAAAATGTTCCCTCAAAAAAGCAAATAAATAAAATCAGAGAGGAAATGTTTAGAAACAATAAAAAAAACTGGGGAAAAATAATATTTGCAGCCCAAATGTGGTGAAGTACCTGATTTACTGTGTGATAAAAGAATCTGTAATAAATCTGCAGCTGTAAATATCTTTTTCCTGAACGAGCCAAAGCTTTAACGTTATTATATTAGCAGGGGATCCAGCCATAAACATAACAAGGAATTCTTTGAGAATAATCTCGAAGAGAAGTTCTTTCCGATCAGAAGAATTGGGCAAGTGAACATAGGGAAATGCACATATATCTAAACCTAATAATTCCACTGCAAATTTGTTCAGTGCTATATTCCTCCAAAATTAAGTGGAATATTAACATGAACATATCTATTTAAAAATATAGAATTCAATTCCTGCATATCATTCGAAAGGTCGATGAATAGACACTGAATATTCCACATTTCCACTGAAAGAAACAAGGCTTCAGGATTTGGGGATATCATGCCATTCTATTGAAAATTCCCAGTAGCAATAATGTATAATATATTCTTGACGCGTCACGTATCTTTGTGAGCTATTAGGGAACCGGTGAGAACGTTTCTTGACCTAACTAACATCAGGTACCAAAAGGTACATCCTGTTTTTTTTTTCCTTTACTGTCATTATTCCTTCATTCACAGTTAACTAGAATGGATTGCAATGTTTGCTTGGATTACATGAGTCGTTCTATAGAAAAACTTTAGGAATTATTTTTTAAAAAAAGCATGGGTCTAATGGTGGTTGTTGAACATTAGCAAGCCAGAGTTTTATTTTTCCCTGAATAGCAGAATGATTTGTGATAATTATTTGAGGGTTTAATTTAGTCTTGTGATCATGCATTGATCGAGCAACATGTCTATATGTGCACATCTCGCCCATATATTTGGTTGTGCACTCTATTGACAATTAAATCAAACTAGGCCATTGTAATTGACTAATTACGCGTATATATAAGTCAATAGTGTGCACTGTGCTGCCTTCTTTAGCGTATAAGAAAAGGCATGCATGCATGGGACTATATATGGGAGCATATATACATAGATGAAAGCGTTGACCTCACCACTTGCACAGAAATTTACGACTTCTTAATGTCTTGCATTGACAAACTACCGGGCTCAATTCAAGATGTACATGAGAATCCCCAGGACAGAAATTCATTGCAAATTAAGCAAAGACCGGTCAAGCTTATTGATTTGAGAAATACGACTAATTAACCAGAGGCTTCGCATTTCAAGGTCTTGTTTCCAAAAGGGCGAATGGTCAATCTGGTAATTCATTCAAGTTTCACCAAAGATTTTTTTTTTCTTTTTGTTGAAAGATCGAAGTTTCACCAGACTGAGATTAATCAGTATAGTAACAAGATTACGCTGTTTGCAGCAAAGATTGATCGACTACAGCCATGAATTGCTATTGAATAAAGGAAATTATGATGAATCAACAATGATCTAGTATTAATTAATATAACTAACAATCCTTTCATCAGGAGTTGAGGACCATCCCTAACGAACAATATCCCTAACAAAAAGCTACCAACAACAACAGCTGCCAATAATGGAAGCCAGGAGGTGAAAAAGCCATACACGTGGTGCACTCCCCCCCAACGTCAGCATGACGCGCACCCTCCCAGCACGATGTCCCCACATGTCAGCGACGTGTCCAGCCAGACCACGGACGCGTGTGGACCCCACATGCAGCCACCGTTTTACATTTACGTGCCAGCCTGGCAGGTGGGCCCCACACAACCCAGCGGAATTGAACGAGTCAAAGGGTGCGACTTTCCGCAGGTCCACGTCCGCCCACCTACCACACCCAGAGTCAGCCACACCACCCACTGACACGTGGGCCCAACGGTACGGACCCCACGTGTCTGCCTCCGTACGCAGAAACGCCACTGGTATCGGTTCCACGCGGCTTTGAGATTCGTGCGGGCTTCTCGATTAGCCGTTCTGACCTCCGTTAAAGCTGACTGGTCAACGTCAAATACGGATTAAGGCAGCACAACGTGCAACGGGTTGACCTCGCAGGACGTGAAGAACAGTGTCGAGTCCGTGTGTCGCTGTTGAAATTCCGTTCAACTTGTGATAACGTGTCGAGTTCATTTAGTATTTTTTTTCTATGCGTTTCTTTAATTTATTATCGATCTTTGGGTCCTAATTAATGAAGCCCATCGATCGCCGGCATGCCATCACGAATTTAAATTTAAGCTTGCTGATGGAATTACGAATTTATAATTCGAAATTATTGGACACATGGCCTGCCCCCCTTGGCCCATTGTGTTTAGAAAAACATTGACGACGCTTGCATGGGGTGTGATTAAATTAAACGTGCACCGATTGACTTGTTTCGTGTGGTTTCGCCGTTCGCATTATTTTAATTAAACTCTATATAAATGGGACATGACTAGTTTAATTATTATGTTAATGTGTTGATGGTGTATGTATATATTGGTTAATTATTTTATCAACTGGAGCACTGATTTGCAAAACAATCTCATGTGGCATGTCCCATTTTCAGATAATGTGCTTCTAGTACATTCGCCGACTGTGAAGGTGTGAACACCCAAATCAAATTTTCTAATTAATGTACTAGGGGTGTGTTTAGTTCCAAAGTTTTTTTTCCAAACTTCCAACTTTCCATCACATTAAACCTTTCATACACACACAACTTTTTAATCACATCGTCTTCAATTTCAACCAAATTTTAACGTTGGGCCAATCTAAACACATCCTAGCATGGAAGGTGTAGTGTCCTGTTAGACCCCTCTTGTCTAGCTCATTCCATTTGCCAATGCATTTTACCAGAAATTGAGAATATCATGGGCATGTTTTGTTGCTTGCCAGATGGCCACAATTTCATACCAAAATTGTTGCAAGCCACACATTTGTGGCTCCAAAAATAATTCGCGGTTGTGGAAAATTATATAGCAAAATGAGACTATGAAAAATGGAAAAGGTGAAGAATGTAAATTTGCCATTCACACCTATTGCAATGAACCAAACAGTAGTTATTATTGATCATATCATACCTAAGGAGAAAAAAGAGCTAGCCAATCAAATAGCCAATATATCCAGCATTCGCATGTATTATAACAATTTTTAGGTAAGGTGTGTATAGACAGTCTACTTTTGTATATACAATACGACATGAACCAAATAAAAATTAGTTGCAAAAAACTGACCGACATCAATGTGTTATCGTCAGCAAACAAGCCCCCTCCCCCCTCCCCCCCTTGTTCAATTAAATAATACCATTTTTATTAACTTACAATATTAGTCCTAATACTAATATGTAAATCTTTTCCGAGGACATCCTTTGAGATGGGTTACCTTTAGAGAAAAGAAAGGGTCAAGTCCAACCCATTCGAGTCGGGCCTTATAAAATTCTAGTGCGGGTTCATTTGCTCATAGATGTAAATCTACATATATCTCACATATATTGTATTTAGTTAGCAGAACACATTTTTTATTTAGCCTAGGTAGCTCGTATAAAAAATCCAGCCTAGCTAATTAATACAGCAAAACAAAACAGATTTGGAGAATCAGAATTTACTCAGCTGGCAATAGCTAGCAAGGCAGCTCGAGTTTATTCCTAATATTGACTCCACACGCTCTCACGGTGTATCGGAGCAAAATCCAAAATAAGCCATAGGTACATAGAAATGCACCTTCAACAAAAAAAAGAAGAAGAAGAAGCAACTACTCCCATGCTTTAGAAGCCATGAATCATTTAAGCTTTAATTCTAGCGTGCATATAAAATCCAGTTTTGCATATGTGAAAAGCGACAAAAAATACCATACAAGTGTGCTTTTCTTTATGTGCCTATTTCTACCTCAGAACAAAACACATTCCCAAATATACTGATCACCTCCCATTTTCTTAAATCCAATACAGGAGGTATACATTTTCTCCAAGAAAAATCCAAAAAAAAAAAACCCAGTGAGTTTTTCCCATTATACCCCTCCCACCCATGGAGTATCCCCCTTTCTCACCCCTTTGACATGCTGCAAAGTCAAGTGGGGGGGTGTGCTGCCCCCACACCCCTATAAAACCAGCCTCCCTCCAAGTAGAAAAAAGAAAAAAAAAAACCCAAGAAAATAGACCAGTAGCCCTCACTCCTTTTTAGGGCAGGATCCAATGCTATCACCACCATTCCTCCTCTCTCTCTCCTTTTACCCTTTCCCATAGTCTCCTCCCTCTCATCTCTCTTCCAAATCAATCAATAAACTAGCAAAAGTCAGCGCCTCCCTCTTATCTCCTCTCCTCTAGAGCCCAAGAAACCACCACCACCACCTCCTCCTCTTGAGGATTTTCTTGATTTCTTCTCGACGGCCATGGAGGAGGAGCTCTGCGGCAACAACTGGGACCTCGACGCCGTCGTCCGCCTCGGCTGCTGCCGCCGGAGGATCTCTCCGGCGGCGGTGGATCCCTTCGCGTCGTTGTTGCTTCCGGTGACGCAGCAGGGGGTGGCGGCGATGGAGGTTGCGGCGGAGAAGGAGGTCGGGGTGGAGGCTGGGTGGAGCTTCCCGGAGCTGACGGTCAGGGACGGCGGCGGCGGGCACGGGCTCGGGCGCGACGCCGACGAGCTCCTCAAGGCGTTCTGCGCCGCCTTTCCTTCTTCTTCCTCGTCGAAGTCGTCGCCTCTGCCGACGCCTCCTCCTCCTCCTCCGCCGCCGCCGACGCAGCCAGAGCAGCAGCAGAAACCGGTGACGACGGTGCAGGAGAATCTGCCGGCCCCGACGACGGCCTCTCCGGCGAGGGCGGCGGCGGCGCGGCAGGTGCCAGCTGGCGGCGTGCCTAGATCCAAGAGGAGGTGAGCTTCTTCTTCTTCTTCACCTCGCCAGAAATGGCAGCAGCTAAACTACTCATCTCTTTCCTAATCAATCCGACAAAAGATTAATTCCAATCCGAGTTGCTAAACTCTGCTCTCTTTGCTCCAGGAAGAACCAGCAGAAGAAGGTGGTGCGGCACGTGCCGGCGGACGGCGTGTCGGCCGACGTGTGGGCGTGGCGGAAGTACGGACAGAAGCCCATCAAGGGCTCCCCCTACCCAAGGTCAGTCCCCTCTTTCTCTCTCTCGCCGGCGCCGCCGTGAAATGGAAGGAAAAGCTCACCGGAGCTATGGTTTTGTTGCAACAGGGGGTACTACCGGTGCAGTAGCTCGAAGGGGTGCCCGGCGAGGAAGCAGGTGGAGAGGAGCCGCTCCGACCCCAACACCTTCATCCTCACCTACACCGGCGAGCACAACCACTCGGCGCCCCCCCACCGCAACTCGCTCGCCGGCACCACCCGCAACAAGCTCCCTTCCTCCTCCTCCGCCTCCGCCGCCTCCGCGCAGCCCCAGCCGCCGCCGCCGTCGGTGGTGGTGGTCGGCGCCGGGGGTGGTGGAGCCGAGGCGGCGGGGCTCTCCCCGACCACGCCGCTGCGGACGCCGTCCATGGAGGAGGACGAGGAGGAGGAGGAGGAGGAAGAGCTGCTCGTGGAGGACATGGAGATGGCCGGCGAGGACGAGCTCCTCTTCCTCAACGGCGGCGACGACAACGCCGCATTGGATGGCACCCCCATGTCCTCCCTCTTCGACATCGCCGACGAGCCCTTCTTGCCCTCGCCATGGACGGAGCCCACCGCCGCCGGCAGCTAACTCGCAGAGATCGGCGCCGCGCCGTTCTTAGCATTTTTTAGCTCATCAGCTCGCAAGAAAAAGGGAAGGGAAGGGAAGAGGGAGGAAGAGATTAGAGCATCCAATTAATCCGCCATTAATCATCGTCACCATCACCATCAGCATCATCATCAGCAGCAGCAGCAGCATACTAAAAATTAGTTGTTTAGCAATGGTAGCAGTAGGAGAGCATCAAATCCTTGCAGTTCTTGGCTGATCAAAACAACTCTTTTTTTTCTCTTTTTATATTTCCTAGGCAAGCTTGAGAGAGACTTTGCATCTCTTCTTTTCTTTTCTTTCTTTTTTTTTTCTTTTCTTCACCTTAGGTGTCTGGTTTTTTTACATTTGTAAATAGAAAGTGGTAGATGATGAACCAACAAAAGGAGATGAAACAAAAGGGGAAAAAAAGATGATGGTGTGTATCATGTAGTACTATCTCTCTGCATGGATGCAGCAGGCGTGCTTTGCTCTTCTTGGCTCTTCCTTTCTCTGTTCAACAACCTAACCTTTCTGCATGTAGATCCCTTGGGATGTTTGTAAGCTTGAAGAAGAGAGAAAGAAGCTCCCTCTAATGGCAAAAAAAAAAATCCAAACTTTTTGTTTCTCAGGATTGGGATCTCAATTCTCATCACTCATCACTCTTCTTGCATCCCCAACTATTGATGGTTAGTGCCTTTTGGTTGTTGATATGATGTTCTTTTTTCCTCATTCTAGATTTGTGTGTGTGGTTGCTGTTGCTGTGTGTGAATGGAGCTTGGTGGTTTGGCTGCTTGCTCTGCTGGAGGAGGATGATTGAAAGGGTCAAATCTTTTTTAAAAAATATTTTTTGGTGTTAGTATTTTTTTTCCTTGGTTTTGTTTCTATCTCCTCTGACTTTTTCTGGGGACAGAGGAGTGTTCCCATGGAATCCATGAAAGCTTTAGGGAAAGTCAAGGAAAAGCAAGGGAGGGTATATTGCTAGGGACACCCACATGAGTACACCTAGCATCTGGAATAAGGAAATTGCATCAGCCAACAAGTGGGCCAAGAAGAACACGTACTACGTGAAAGTGTGATGCCTAATAGTGTTTAGACATATTGGTTATATTAGTATTAGAATATTATGTTCTTTAATACTATGGGCATATCTAGGTTAAATTACTTGGTTTAATTTGGTTGTTTAGTTGCAACTAGTCGTGCTACTATTATTCATGTTTATGAATCGGAATCATTTCAACGTTAATAATATTAACGCACTAGAATTGAGTGTGTTTAAATAAGACAAATTCGTGTGTTTAAATAAGACAAATTCATGCCAGTTACTAATATATATAATTACTGCACATGCATCCTACCAACCATGTTAATTTATTCAACATGCTGAGTTGTTTATGTTGATGAATCCAAATCATTTTGCCAAGTAAACATCACTTCACTACAATTAAGTATGATTAAATAAGAGATACTCACCACAAATAGTATCATAAAATCCAAAATTGAATAGTATCTTGATATCTTAGCTAATACTGCTCCATCATAATTTTTTATTAGATAACTATACCAACACAAATGCTTCGCTATATAATTAAAATCACCATCAAACACAACCAACCTACTACCACGTTAATTTATTCAGCATGATTCACCGTATTCCAGCCAACCAAGCATACACCGTATGCGTGTTACCACGTATGCTCACCTACCCAAGTGGCCTCACTCCAAGTCTCGTATTAATCATTGCTTATTTTTCTCACATGGCTCCACGTAAAATATAGCGGAAGAATTTTACCCACGAAATAAGAGACGCTACGAACAGCTCAGAAAACCAACTAGCAAAAAGGCCCAAAGCAAAAGGAGAGGAAGTGTTTTTGCCTTGGCAAGTGTGGCTGCAACCAACCGTGTGCACCAAGGGATTTCAGTTCCCTCGGGTCCAACCCGTGGCCCTCGTTCGCCTGCCCCCAACCCCCCAAAAGGTCAACACGGTTTTGGCCTCTGCCTGCCTGCCTGGCTCCCCCCGCACTAATAAGAAATTAATCACTCACTAATCTCTCTGCTAATACTCTCTTTGTTTAGGCTTATAAGCCAACTTACAAACCGAAAAATCTAAACCCAAATAAACAAGTAGCATTTTCTTTTGGCTTTTTAAGCCATAAGCCACTCTAACACTATTAAAAGTTAGGTTAGAAAGTTAGGTTAAATAAGCTTTTTTTAAGTTTTCTGAGGTAAATATATGACTCCACCACTGAACTTGGACATTAAATTCACTGGCTTATAAATTATATAAACCAATAAATTTACTTAAAAGTTTAAACCAATAAACCTAAACATTATAATCAAAGAGAGCCTAAACACTTTTATCACTACTCCAGTGTAGGAGTAAATTAATCACCACGAGGGGTAAAGTTTGAGCACAAGTGGATTAATTAGCGGTCAGCACAGTAATTAGCACGCGGGTTAAGGGAGATGTGACAAGCGTGGGGTCGCTAGGGGGTGGGGACCACGCGTCGGGCGGTGTCTGGTGGCCGTCGGATCCGCGTGGGGCTCCAGACTGACACGCCACCTTCGGGACCAAATCCCGAGGCCCCTCCTCCCTCTGTGTGCCGCGGCGCTTTGCTTTTCGTTTTTTTCCCTTTTCTTTTCAGGGGTTCTTGGAAGGCTGGCTGAACGGATGGCATGTATAGATCAATTTACTGTGACTATTTTTTTAAGTAAAAGTTTTTTGGCAAAAGATTTGGTATTGAAGTTTTGCTAGTTGATGTTTAGATGCATGGTAAAGTTTTGCCATTTTACTAGTAAATACGGAGAGAGCATGGCTCCCAACGTATTTTTTAGCAAAATTTGCTACTCTAGACTCCCGAATGACAATTGCCAAATTGCTATTTTTTGCTATTAGTGTTTAGATTCAGTTTGATAAAAAGTGCTCTAAAATAGCAAACTTTTATCATTTTGAAGGAACTAAACAAGGCCTGAGATTAGAGAAGGATAACATTAAGCTATAAGCTCACGTGGAAAATTTATGAGCTAATTATAAGCTTATGTGAAAAAAACAGAAACAAAAATGAGAAGTGTTGGCTCTTATACAGGAGCTAGTTATACACATGCTCCAAGATATTTACATTAAATTTATAGTGAGATAAAGAGAGAGGAGAGAAAAAAAATAGAAAAATAGAGCCAATATTATAGTTAACCTATTATACATGTTAGTAATTGTAATATGGGCTAATAGCCAATAGTTAGCTATACTATCAAACTTTGCTTATACAATACTCCCTCTATCTCAAAATATAAGACACAACCATTTTTTTCCCATGTTTCATAATATAAGGCGTGCATGCATGCATACATTAACTTCTTTAAATTTGGTTTATTTTAAATCCTTTACCATTAAGCCCCAATCACATTGCTTGTATGTATGGATGTGATCTAATTAAGGAGGTGATTAAATTCTTTTTTATCCTTGTGTTAGGAGTGGTTGAGTCTTATATTTTGGGATGGAGGAAGTAGTTTCATATAAATGAAGTATATACTACACCATTATATTTGGCTCACCTCTCATACGTACGCATCCACTATCTTGGAGCTCATGCTGTACATGACTACAAATTTGTAGTCCGTTTTTCTTCTATCTCCTCTACATGTGTTTATAGCTAGCTTACAGACTTCTACTATTGTACTTGCTCTTAAATATAAGTACCTTTTAACTTCTATTCTCTCAATTTTCACATGTGAACTTCCCAAACTACTACATAGTAAACAACTTATTTTATTAAAAAATTATAGATAAATTACTATAAAAATCATAATAATCTAGTTTTATGGTTTATTTACCTAATACTTGAGTAATTATACGCTAGTCCGTAATTTCGTTTTACTTGTTGGAGAGGAAGGGTTTCTAACACCTCTGGACAATAAACAAACACAGCCTGGTTTTAAGCTAATATTGAAATCAATTATGTGTTAATTTATGTTTTTTTTTTCTTGTGCGACATGATGTGCCATTTGGACTTTGGTTAGTTGAATAACGATCGATGGGCTGTCACGGTGTCACCGATCGATCGTCTACCTACTTGTGCTTGTGCTCAGTTGTTTGCGAGGACGGTTAACAGGTTACGGAGATGACCGGTTTCACACTCTGGGCCCACTGGTCAGTGTGCTCAGCCAGCCACTAAACTAGCTTTATGTTGTACTTAAGTTGTTGAGCCAGCTTTGCCATGGGTCCGGCTAATAGGAGCAACCACTAAATGGTCTTGCATGCCTCTTGAAAAGGATAAATAACTCAATAATTAATCTTCAGCCTAGTCATGGCTGGGTAAGAAAATAAACTCACGATTATAATGCGAGGCGACCATATCGAGAAAAAGATTCAAGATAAACTAACTAAGGTGCAGAATATAAGGCAATTTTTGTTATACGACAAAATGTGTATAATTTACTAGTGAAAATAAAAAAAAAGTGCCATGGCTAGAGGCCATCCAAAAATGGTAATTTGCCTTAAGAAATTTTTAGCCTACATGAAGAGAGATATTATTTGAAAAGACGAGGATGCCTTTGGGGCCACAATATTTTAACCTAGCGCTGGAGCAAAAAAAAATTGAAATTATGCAACTCAAAATGTCATCACTCTTAGTAAATTGCTAGCATACACATCATATCCCATTTTCACTTAAGCGTCAGGTTGTTAGAAGCTTGTAGCCCAAGGGACATTCTTGTTTTTTCTTTCAAGAATTTATCTCTTCAATTGGACCGAAAATATCCTTTGGAATTACCAGTTTTGTAGGTGTCCTCTACCGCAGCACTTTTTATGATGTCCACGACAAATTATAAAAATTGTGAGTGTCCTATTACAAAATTTACTGTATAATATTGGTTCTTTTTAATAATTGTTGCCGCTTCAAATAGTGCCATATGAAAAAAAAAAAAGGCCATATGTATCACATTGTTAAAGTTGCAATACCACCCCCAAAAGGTAGGTATGCATAATTCATGGTTTCTGAGTTCGGCCATTCTCCAACTTTTGTGACCATGCATGTTTGTGAAGAATTTAGATCAATTTAGCCCTCACATGGTTCAGATAAGCCGGTAACTTTCTTGAACGGATAACTAGCTACTAGGAGTAGTGTAGTATATCTTCATAGATATTAATCCGAAATAGCACTTACCTAACTTTATACAGTTTTATAACATGATCTATCCTTTCTTCTAATTTGTAAGGTCGAGTAGACATGCATCTTCGTAAAAGTACATTATATTCCTATGAAGATCCTCTTGCATGCATGACAACACAAGGCATACTTATGTTGCTAGCTAGGGTGCTAGGCATGCAATATATATTACAGTATAGCTTGTTATTTTAAAGAGTGAAGTGTATGGGCAGTCCTTAAACTTGTACGGATGTGTTATCTAGATCTCTAAACTCTCAAAATATTTTTGGGTCCCCGAACTTGTCATGAGTGTCATGTAAGTCCAAACGGGCTCCAACCCGCTCCGTGAGATGACGTGGCATGCCACGGTGATGCTTACGTGTCAATGGGATCCACATGTCATTCACATAAAAAAATAAAATTTTAAAAAAGAGGAGAGAGAGAGGAGAAAAATGATGTTTTTAATTTTGAAAAATAAATGAAAAAAGAGACGAGAAAAAAATGTTCTTAATTTTTTTCTATATATAACTGACATATGGATTCTACTGACACATAGGCGCCACCATGACATGCCACATTAGCACACGGAGTGAGTTGGAGCCAATTTGAACCTATATGACACCCAAGACAAGTTGAGGGGCCCAAAAATACATTTTGAGAGTCCAGGGACTTGGATGACACGCCTACGCAAGTTTAGAAACCACCTGTGCACTTTACTCTATTTTAAAACTTATATACTTCTATACTCCCACACTACTAATCCTCACCGCGCATACACACGATATAATCCTTTTACTTCTAAAACCCTTTAGCAAAAATTTTAATAAACGCCTTTGAAAAAAGTATTGTTAAAAGTGAATCTTTTAGCCACGTCACCAGTCGAAACGATACGAGCAGTGTGACGCCTAAAGGATTTAATGCTTTGAATGCTATGTGCACTAGGAATATCTAGTAAGACTAACTATTGTTGCTGGTTTCATCATACAAATTAACATACTAGTTGATTTATGTGTGTGGTTAACATATATACTCCCTCCATTCGTAGAAAAAAAAATCAACTTCTAGGGACGAAATCTGAATAAATACATGTTCAGATTTATTTCTACAAGTTATTTTTTTTTTAAGGACGGAGGGCGTATATAGTCTGAATTTGTGTCCTTCATGTAATCGAGAAAATCATATTAGAATACGTAAAAAAAAGTATTTCAGCGTTGTGGATGTATCCATGGGTCGAGTCCCTCCTACAACTACGTTGGATCCGCCCCTAGATGACGTAAAAAAAATATTTCAGCCTTGCGGATGTCCTCTGCCGCAGAAGATCCCACGCCGACGTGTCAACGTGCTCGGCGCGCAGACGGACAGCGACGGAGCGGCCGGCCGGCGGCGACAGGGACGGCTCGGCAAGGCGGCCAAAAACTTGGTTATGGTCGCCATCCCGGACAGCGTGCCACTGTGTCTCGCTGCTCTCGCCTCTCAACTAATTAACATTATCTTCCTGGTGTCCCCCCTAATTAATAACCCCCACGAACTAGCAGTAATTAGTAATTAATTAGTCACGTCTTAATCCTCCTCCTGATCCTAATGGCTGATGCAATTAGCTGCAAAGCGCAATTAGTAGTACTTACAGTAATTGGGGGTGATATATATGAATATGATATCGATCTATGTGATCTCGCTGAGTCGACTGCACTTTCTCCCTTTTAGTTACACACACGTATTACTACTAGGTGCTCAAGATGCACTAGGAACAGTAAGATTCAATTCTACTGGCTTTGGTTTGGTCAGTCACCGATCGATCGAGTGCGCCGCCACGATTGCGGCTACGTGTTTGTTTACGCATGTGTTTTTGCTGTTTTAGTGCGGGTTTCAGCCAGGATAACACAGATACGTCTTAATTTAATCAATGTTTTGTTTTTGGGATTTTGGGTTGTTAGGAGGAGGCAGAGGGTACGACGATTTCGGAATTCGTAGAGATGGATCCTCTACATTCGATCGAATATGGATGGCTTGAATTAGTTGATATAGTACTAGCTGTACACCACATTTTGACATTGTAGTAGAATTGTTTTCACATTGGCTTGTTTTGAGAGCTTCTATCAACTGTGGTTTCTCTTATAATCATTCGATCCCTTGAACAATCGATCTTTTACCGAGGTGGCTAAAAATCAAAAGCTATATAATTTTAAAATAAATAAAAACCAGAATCTAGCCAAAAGCCGAAAACCATTTTTCCTACCACCAATTGCCTCTCTGAATCTCGAGCTCCCAAACAGAGCTAAACAGTAGTATCTTACAAACAATAAATTGTACGAAATGGGTGATATTTTTTCAAAATTTTCTATGAAAAAAAATTGTTTGAATGTGATACTCCTACAGAATTATCGCGAAATTCTAGTAGTATTCCAGAAGCTGAAGGCAGAATTTTGAATTGATCTAGTGTCCTGTAGCTGCGCCTAAGCGTATCGTATGCATGCTTGATGGGGACTGATGCATGCGTGGTTTGCCACCATCTGAGATCCCGGCCGTACGCGTACGTGACGCCCACGGGCGCGCTGCCTCTGCCTCTGCCTCTGCTCTGCTCTGCTCTGCGCTCCCGTGTCGGCTCGCCGCCGTCCGCCCGCGCGTGGCAATGGCATTGGCACGCCACGCCACGGACGGACACACCACACGCGCGCCGACACCACGAGCAGCGCGACGCACAGTACACCCGGCAGCGGCATGTGGATCCGTGCAGCCAGCACGCCACGCCACGCCACGCCACGCCAGCCACAACACCAGTCAATACACACACTTCATACAAATCTGCATTTCTTTGTGTCTACCAAGCTATGTTATGTGGAGGCACACATGTTGTGTTGCGCAATTCCCAGCCTGTCAAACACACGGATTACATAATGCAATGTCACCTCCGCTTAATCACTCTGATGATCTTGATTCACTAGATCTCAATACACCGGCTCCAGTTCTTTTTTACCATGACAACTCTTGACGATCTTTTATTATTAACTAATCTGAATACACGGCTCCAGCTTTTGCACAAGGACGAGAGCGAGGAAGAAAAGGAAGCTTGAGAAAATGGGATGATCTCTGAATCAAGCAAGAAGGGTAAAGGGTAACTAAACACAAGCGCAGGGCTGGGCAGGACGGGGAAGGGTTTTCTGGTGTGTTTTTTTTTGGTCAGGCGTGCATCGTCGCCGTCTTCTTGAAGTCGATCTTGTCGACCTTGACCTCGCCGTCGATCAGCTCGTACACGTAGACGACCACGCGGAGGCCGTCGATGTCCATGAGCACGAAGCTCGGGTTCACGTCGTAGGTGATGCTGCTGTAGGCGCCCGTGGCGGAGCCGGGGTTGATGACCACTCCCCCCTCGTGCTTGTACGCCTTGAACTGGTGGGTGTGCCCTGTGACCAGGATGTCCACGTCCAGCTGCCGTTGGAGCATCGCCAGGGAGTCCAAATCGCCCCATGGAACAACCTGATGATTGCATGGTCAGAGAAAAGATTAGGATACACTGCAAAACAATCTCAAGTTTGACACTGACTGATCAGACTCTTTGGCATGTACTAACAAAAAGCAAGGCAGATTATTGACCCAATATGGCACTTGTGTGCAGGGATTCAAGACAGACAATTAATTCACAAATGAATGTGCTTGCGATACTCCCCTCCCTTAAGCATGTCAACTAAGATAGTTTCAGGTTCTCATACATAGTGCAAGACATGGCTTACTCAAATTGTTAGTGGTGCGCAAGATATAGTGCAGAATATGGTGAACGCAGCAACGGATACAGTGAACCAACATCGTGAATGGTTCTGCACAAGTCAATGTTCAAAGATACAGCACATGGTTTGTTTTCTTTCCTGGTGGTGAACATGCTTATGTCCCCAAGGAGGAAGTATCACGTCACTTTAAGGATATGGGTGCTTATGTCCCCAAGGAGGAGGTATCACATCACTTTTATGGATATGGGTCAATGCAAATAGGTTCAACACTTCAATTTACTGTGACTATCCATGAAGCCTGTTGCTTGATGAGATGCTGCAACAGGTGGAAAGCAAATATACACACACGCTCATCCACTACCCTGCAGTCAGTGGGAAACCACATAACATCCATTGAACTAAATAACATCTTTTTTGCATGAGCCCTAGACCATTTGACTGCTGAAATATTGCAACATCTCAAGTTGCCAACCATGTGTCTTCCATACATGTACGGTGTACCCACATAAAAATAAAAAATGTGATATGTGTTTCAATCCCATAAATTGCAAACATTTCCATAAGCTAACAAAACATCCCAACAAAGAAACTAGCAATTAACATGGAGAAAAACTTAGCCGTGTTTTTACAAGTACCTTATGGGGTAAAGTAGACATCTGAAGCTATAGCAATTCCAACTAAAGGTACAGTGGAAATGTCATTGTTGATCACTAACTGAATTTAGAATCGATAGTAGTAGAATATTTCCAGAAAATAAGCCGCAATTTTGCCGCGATGGAATGACCTAACATAACGCGATGTGTTAAAGTGCTTTATCTCGCCGCTATCATGCGAGGGTGTAAAGAACAAACAGCACTCCCTGTTCAAGGATGCAAACCATGTAGTGCCTGGGTTACAAACCACTACAAATATTTAAAATGTTTAGCCCAAACTCCATTGGCATTTGAAGAAATATAAGCGAGAAGGTTGCTATAGATACTAGCATTGTTTCTTTATTTATAGAAACAAAAGAAGCAAACATTCTGGTTTAGCAAGAATAAAATATTCTTATATTCATTCCTAGTAGTGTAACATTTAATTAGCATGGCCTCATGTGGAACAATATATAATCACATAAGAGCAAGTACTATGGGCCTCTAAGCACAAGCCCTAAGATGCCACATAGGACTAAATGGTGCGGTGGAGACATAGGACTAAATGGTGCGGTGGAGGAGAAAAGGTGAGAGAGAGAGAGAGAGAGATACCCCTCATGCAAGGGGCAACCTATACACAAACTCCAAGAAAAATGTGAGAGTATGAAAAGTATTGGGGTTTGTGTGTTAGAGGTAACATGTTGTACATGCTATCTCTCAATTTACAGGTTGATGATGTGGACTAAATAAGAGGTAGCAGCCACCTCTACTATAAAACTTGCTCTATGACTGTTCTAAAAAAGTAGCATATTAAAAGTCTAGTATCCCTGATTCATGGTCATGAAGCTCATACTAACAAGGCAAGTAATAGTTCTAGAGTCAAAAGCAAACCTGATGACCATGGCACAGCCCTAGCTTGAACTGACCAATAGTAAGTGTCTTAGTCTCTGGGTAACGAGCATCCTCATCATATTCACCTCTGGTTATATGGAGATCAGGACAAAGGCTTTTCAGGTAGTCATGAACTTCCTATAGAAAAATTACAAAAAAAAAAAATAAAAATCAGTCCGTATTTCATCAGACCAAAAGATAAACAGTTCCATACAGTAAGTCTGTGTCAACAAATCAGTAGATGAAAAACAACTACCTTAGTATCGTCCTGATAACATGTTAATCCAATACAAAGTTCAAAAGCAAGAACAGTCCAATAAAAGAAACAGCACAAGGATCAAGAGCCATTAGTCATGCAAAGAAGCTGATGAAAACAGGCAAATAGTTCTTCAGCTGTTATTTCATCATGGCCCCACAATTTTGTGGCATGGATCCTTAATCCTCTAGGAGAGCTTCATATTCTTCACTCACTTTAATATGGTTTAATGTTCAGCCCTCTAGTATAAACAATTTCAAATTGCTGTCAACAGAACTGATGTAATCTTTTGAGCTTCGTGTGCTTGGCATCTATAAAACCCTATCACTTTAATACGGTTTATTGTGCAGCCCTCTAGTATAAACAATTTCAAATTGCTGTCAACAGAGCTGATGTAATCTTTTGAGCTTGGTGTGCTTGGCATCTATAAAACCTACTGTATGGTTTACACAACTCAACATCTTGCACCGCTGGTATGTAATAGTAGTCCTTATTTAAAATAACAATTATTGGCCTTTTTCACCTGGCTGCAATTTAACTTTATTTAATGGTTGTTCATAGCTACAACTAAGCCACACAGGTGGAAGCTTGAGCATCTCCTGTGAGCTTGAATCTTTTACTGTTTTTTGTACTAGTATCATAAAATAAGCTGAAAGCAGTGCAAGCATGGGCAAACAGGTTAATTATCATGGTAATCACTCTATTTGAAAATATTGATTATGTAGCTTCTAGAAGCCAACTGTTTACATTTAAACTTCTAAAGTGTGACTTGATCATCCAACTTGTAACAGCACAAGCATAGTTCTGAGTAGACACGATATTTTGGCAGGCAAATAGAGTTCCTTTAATCATGTACCTCGGCAGTACATAAATTATCTGGGAAAAGCTCCTCATAGTATCAGAGAAAAGTTCAGTGAAAACAATCTAATGAGAGAAAGTTCATTCGAATTCAATTTCAACATTAAATTCAATGTACAGTTGTACATTGAGAGTTTACCCCTGAATTTCTAACGAGAAATGGAGATCTCTGTCACCAAGATGTGAGATGACAAGAGTCCACTAATAAATTGGAGAAGCTGTTACTTTTGAGAAAGCATCAATAGTGGGGAAAAGAGTGACCCTTGCAAAGATGCCACACAAAAGGTAAAATTTAAACATCAGGAAATAAGTTCACCAATCATAACACTAAAATTTCTTATCTCAAGGGGAGAAGGATACTGACTCTATCTACTCTAGTGCAACTATCATGAAGTGTCTGTTGATAGGACAACCTAGATCCCCTTAACACTCTGTTAGAAGAAGTTTTACTATATGTGGTGACCAATTATTTGTTTCCAGAACACTTCAAAGTAACAACTGCATTTTCTTCGAGTCGACGAAATTCATAAAATTCTCTGTGAACGTATTGAACAATATAATAGAAAAGTAGGGATTAAGAATAACGGTCGCATAGTTCAAGTGGGGGATGGGATTGCTCGTATTATAGGTCTTGGTGAAATAATGTCAGTCGAATTAGTCGAATTTGCAGAAGGGAGTACTAGGGGTATTGCTCTGAATTTGGTATCCAAAAATGTTGGGATTGTATTAATGAGCTATGAGTTGATGATACAAGAGAGCAGTTTTGTAAAAGCAACAGGAAAAATTGCTTAGATACGCGTGAACAAGGCTTACTTGGGTCGTGTTATAAATGCTCTATCTAAACCTATTAATGGGAGAGGCAAAATTGTAGCTTCGGAATCTCGCTTAATTGAATCTCCTGCTCCGGGTATAATTTCCAGGTTTTATGTGTAATGTTCTATGTGTGTCTATCAAGGACCAAGTGGCACCTCTCGTGTAACTTGGTGAGAACAATGCAAGCGTCACCAACTGGAATTTAAGCTCAACCTCCAAAAACCAGGCCCTTTGCTAAAATCAAAACCAATGGTGCTCACCAATCGTCAATAGGTTTTAAGATAATGAAGCATCACATTTGGCCCCGTTTGTTTTCTTGTTCTTCCTCTTTCGGAATTACATTTGATCCCACTATCTCTTCAAATATGTACATTTGATCCTAATCTTTGATCCATGTAAGCTCACGTAGTGTTAATGGTATTCATCCCCACATCATTTTCTCCCTCCAGTACTCAAAGTAGTTATTGTACCTCTGCTTTAGATAAACTGATAAACTAGTAGTACTAGTCAAAATCATACGACCAATGAACCAAAGGTAATCTCAGACCAAAATCGGCGTTCTCTGATTCCAACGAGAGGGCGAATACCTCAACAACAGATTCGCTGGACAATGCTAAACAGGACGCTACAAACAAACTAGTCAACCATAATGGGGCGCGCGCCAAGCACGAGAAACCGCGGTAGGGAAGGGGGGTAGCGGCCGCTAACCTTGATGCAGAGGTTCCCCGTGCAGATGATGTGCTGGATCTTGCCCGGGACGAGCATGGACTTGAACTTGGCCGGCAGGTCGGCCGCCCGGTGCGGCACGTGCAGATCCCCGAGCGCGAGCACCAGCACCATCTCCTCCTCCTCCTCCTACTACTCCTCCCCTCCTTCCCCCGAACCGGAAACCCGCTCCTCTCGCCGCCTCAGTCTGCGCCCCTTCGAGCTCGCCGCGATCCCGGCTCAAATCCCTAGCCCCCGCCGCCGCGCCCCCCGAGGTGAGTGAGAGGGGGGGAGAGCTCGATCGATCCTGCGGGCGATCAGGAGGGGATCGGGAAGAAGCTCCCCGCCGTCGCCGCCGCCGCCGCCGCGACCGCCGATCGGATTCGGAAGTTGTGGGGGGATCTCTGTTTTTTTTTCTTTTTTCTTTTTCTTCCTCGCTTCGAGCGTTGGATGCGGAGAGGAGGAAGAAGAAGAGCACGTGGGGATACGAATCGGATTCTGATTTATATTGAGGGAGTAAAATTAGACTTCTCCGGTGGAGAAGCATCGATGGGGTGGTTGATGGGCTTTGGGCCGGAAATTTATGGGCCTCCGTTGTTGTCACGTTTGTCATCGATGGGGGTGAAATTCCAGTTCTGCTGTTCTCCTTGTGATCTGTTGTTTCTTGGTACTGCTCTCTCCATTTTTAAAATTTCAAATGTATAATAAATTTTCTTATATTTGATCATTCATTTTATTTAGTGTAAATATTAAATAAAATCATGTTTAAAGTACTTTTGACAATTTAAAAAAGTCACGACAAAATAAATGATATACTTACGTAGTTGTTTAGCTTTTTTTAATTAGATAAATGATCTAACGAGTACTAAAAAACTTATATTTCAAACGAATACACTAAAGTCTTAGTGATATGACAAGGATAATTTCAGCGGCGCTGCCTAACAAACGTGTCTCTGGGACACCGGGTCAACCAGCTGATTTCCTAGAAACTGAATTTGGTTGACTTCGCAATGCCCTGCATCATTCCTGCCCCAGTTTTCTGCTAATTGTAACTGGATTTGAGTAATTCAGATTATGTTTTCTTGACCACTGGAGATTTTTTTTAAAAAAAAATTAGGGAGTGGGTCAACAAGGGATGAGGAATTTGGCTCTTCATGAACAACACTTGTCACACTTGTACGGCATAAGACAAAAGGGATCGTGATTCGTGAGCGACTTTTGTTTCTCCGGTAATCTGATTACGCAAAGTGATCTAAGCAATTAGGATTACGTCTGATTTAAGTTGATCTAAACAAATTAGTGTCCTATCGAATTATATACGACTTGTTCATCAACTAGAACACTTTGTATTGTCCTTTTAAAAAAAAAAGCCTCTATGCTATGCTTTTGTTGCAGAATGTGTTCGTGTTGGATGATGTGTTTGATCTCTCTCAGGAATTAATTGATGAATTATACTCCTCCGTCCCTAAATATTTGACGCCGTTGACTTTTTTAAACATGTTTAACCGTTCGTCTTATTCAAAAACTTATGTGAAATATGTAAAACCAATATTTAACAATAAATCAAATGATAGGAAAAGAATTAATAATTACTTAAATTTTTTAATAAGACGAACAGTCAAACATATTTTAAAAAGAGTATATAATTGGGTTGCTGTTTGACCCTCCAAGGTTCCGAATGACACAGTGAACTGATCAAGGTTTTTCTTTTTCTTTTTTTTTTTGGCAAGACTAATAATTGATGAAGAACATGAACCAATCAGGCACTGCTTGTGTCACAACCTTAACCATCCAATGCTGCACCAACAAATGCATGCATACGGCTATCACAATTCACAAGTGGCTATGTTTTCTACTCCTTTTCTTGCAGCTACCGTTCTGCTTTGAGAATTCGCGTCATGGGCATCCAGTGGTATTGCTGATCACTGTTGCTGCAAACAGTATGTTGCTAACAACTATTGCATCTTTTTTTGGATAGAAAGCATAGCGCTGACACTTGAGATCAACGAGAGCCTAGCGACACTTGAGATCAACGAGAGCCTAGCGACCAATAAGTTTTTATTACATGGTAGATGCACAAGCATGCACATCACTGTATACATAACACCATACATGTACAATCGTAAATACACCCCTAACATAGGTAAAATTCCTCCATTCATCGATGCCTACAAGAGAAAAACTCTCTATAGGCACATAAACATGTGGTTTTATTTAGATATTGTCACAGTTTAGGTAGCATATGTTTGTAAAATAAAATATGTAGTATTTTGATTTTTTTTTCATGTGTCCCATCTAAATACCTCTCTCTTTTTTAATATATAACGTTGTTAACTTTTAAACATAAGTTTGATCATTCGTCTTATTTAAAAAAATATATGTAATTATCGTTTATTCTGTTGTGATTTGATTTGGTTCTTTTAAGTATGACTTATAGATTTTTCTATGTCTGCACGAAAATTTTAAATAAGACGAATAATCAAACGTATATATAAAAAGTTAACGCATTATAGATTTAGAAAAATGGATGTAGTAGTATCTTATAGTGTACTAGCTAGTGCATAGATTAGTTTGGAAGTTTGACCAAAGTTTTATCTAAAAACAATAGATCTCATGACAAACATCCGAAGAAGGCAGGCACTAGCTAGTGTGATCCATGCATAAGGAGCTTGAACTGACAAAGATCAAACTGAACTATTAGTAACAATTTTAACACACCAAAATTTAGCCTAATACATTGCGTGAAGGATATGGCTAATTATGTGCAGCCTAATATTAGGCTAAAAAAACCGTCAATGGCATGGACATAGAAGATCACATGCCACCACCGGCTTGTAGTAGTTTCAGCAATGGTAAAAAAACCGGACCAGCTATTGAACCGATCGAAGTGTTGGTTCACCGGTCCACCGATTGGACCGGCGGTTCGCCGATTAAACTGTGGTTTGCAAACCTTTGTTAGGTTTCATATTCTCTCTATGCCACATGGCCCACATCTAGTCCACAGCCTAGGTCACTAGAGGAAGCTCCCATCGACTTGGACGCCGGCAAGCCCTCCCCCTCATAGTCCCTGTCGGCAGATGCGCTTCCCTCGCCGCTGTCGTCGAGGAAATCAGCGGCCGGCGTGCTTCTCCGCCATGGACACCGGCGGCTGGTGATGTGGGTGAGAGAGAGAGAGGAAGGGGAAAGAGAAGAGAGGGGAGGGAGGTGGGTCCCATGTGCAGTTCGATTCTAACGGCGATTTTTAACTGAAAATGTGATGGAGTGGCATGGTTCTAATTTCGCCAAATTCTAGTGGCACGTAGCCGATATGGCGAATAGTAGTAGCATTTTTCCAAATTGATATATTTGTAGTGGCATGGATCCAATTAACCCTTTAGTATTTGGGGTATTGGGAGGGACGAGCGGCTTTGCTTCCTTGTGCAAAAGCTGTTGGGCCTATTGATTCTTTAATTTGTTTTCCCTTCAAGTGCAAATTAAAGCTCAAGTTGCGCTGTTAATATATTAAAAAGAGGGGCTCAAGTTGCAGTTTTCATATTAACCGATAGATAGATTCTCTCTTTGATTTGGAATAAAAGTATAAATGGATGATTAATCTTTAAACAATTCCAGGACGAGAGAGCTTAGGCAATCGGTAATCCACTAGCTTTAGCTTGAGCTAGCTTCAGTGAGATCCATTGTTAGGGCTAAATAAGGGCACATGAAAAATATATACATTAGCTGTATATAATTCTTGCCCATGTCATCGAGCCAAGTAGACAATCAGTGGATAACATAATAGATAGACTTCCATCACTTTATCTATCCTTTTTCCAATGAGGCTGCACAACTAGCACTTTCTTTTCTTTTGTATTATTTCCTTCGTAGATGAGAAGCATCAATGAGCAACTTTACAATGACGTGCGATATCGACGCACAAGAATGGCCAAATAGCCCAAGTAGTAGTTCATTTGCAGCCTTGCACGATTGAGCGTAACCACACCTCTTGCTCGCATGTAACGCCGCCACTGCCTACATCTCACTATCGCCAACCGCATCTCGAGACAACCTGCATCGTAGGATGCCCCGACAGTCGAGCCCACCCCTCCGCCAACCGCATCAACCCTGTCGCCCATTGATTGCGTCGCACTCCTCCGCTTTGATGGCCATGGGTGGCACTTCCTTTACTTTGACGACGATATACGATAACTTTGGGTAACACCTTCACGATGAGGTTGACTACGACAAAAGGCCAAGTAGCCAATGGCCCACTGTCCGATCTGAGATTTTTTTTCCTGTGATATTGGTGAGTTTTTTAGGTGTACTATTTATTCGTGATTCGTGTGTTTTCTTGACCTGCTGAAATTTTGGTCATCACCAAGACTGAATTGCTCGGTATTTACTATTTTACAATGCAATTTGGTCTCCAGTTTTAAATGATGGAAATTTTCTAAAAGATTGAAGACCGAGACCAAATTTTCGGTCTAAGGGCCTGTTTAGATCCTCAAAAATGGCAAAAGTTTTGTCATTTTGGAGCACTTTTTGCCATTTTAAATCTAAACACTACGTAACAAAAGTTGGCAATTTAACATTTGGCATTTGCTAGTCCATGGTAGCAAATTTTGCCAAAAAGTGTTCCGGGACCACACCATCTCTCTTTCTCTCTCTTTAGTGCTAAAATGATAAAACTTTAAGATGCATTTAAACACCAACTAGTACTTTTGCAATGACAAATTTTTTGCCACCAAAACTTTTATCATTTGCCATTCCAAATGGATCTAAACAGGCCCTAATTGAATGCCCACCACCTAAGAGCAAGTTTAATAGTATAGCCAACTACTAGCTCTAATTCATCTATAGCCAATCTAATAGCTCATTTATACAATAGCTACATACTATACTATTAATATCTTGTCCCATCTATCATACACACGTTGCGTCTTGGAGTCCGTGCTATAGCTGGCTACAAATCTGTAGCTCGCTGCCCTTTTCTCTTCTTATTTATCTTCTTAAAATATGTTTGCAGTTGGCTTATAGCCTACTATTGTACCTTCTCTAATTGAGAGGGTAAAAAGTGAAACAATACCTGTGTAAAATAATAATATAAAAGGATTTCACCAGTCTACTTGGAACACACTTTTGGCATGCGTGGTGTGATGTGCTGTTGCTGTAAAAGCGATGGCCAAACTGGACGAGTCCCTTGCTGCCCTGTGGAGTACTGGAGTACGCCAGCGGAGCCAACGGTCACGGGCTGCAACCGCTGTTTATCAGCTTGCGTGCAATGTGGGCCCGGGTCTCCAGTGACTGGCCGGCCAGCTTTCAACGGCTCTTTCCCAGACCACAGTGACCTCTGCGCTGCGCATACGAGGTTTTAGTATTGGGTTAATTGGATCCATGCCACTGCAATTTTGTTATATTAGGAAAATGTCACTACTATTCGCGAAATCTGCTGGGTGCCACTGCAACTTTGTAAAATTGAATCCATGCCACCGCCGTCACATTTTTCATCCATCGGGAGGGGGCGGGGGTGGGGATGTTTTGAGACGCTGTGCAGATGCGGATCGACGGCACGGCGGTATAATCTCTTCTTTGATGCTTATGTTTTGCTTGCTTTTTGCCATGTGGTGGTGGACTGGATGTTGAAGTCATGGCGGAAGCTGGAAGAATTGGGTGTGATTTGAAAATGTTTATGGGGGAGCCAGCTTTGACTTGTCCTTGGGGTGATAAATCGAGTGAATTCTCCCCACGCTCGATTTGGCTCGATTTGGCTTTATTTGTGGAGTTTAGTAGGGATATGCTATGACGAGTGAATTCTCCCCAAGCTCGATTTGTGGATTTTAGTGGGGATATGCTATGACAATTTATTGCACTAGGGAACAATTTCCATTTTCCTTTTGGAGAGGTTGTTTTGCTGGTTAGGCGTTACAAGATTTTGTCGTTTATGCTCGGTGGCGGTGCGTGGCTTGGTTTTGCGCAAAAACGCTTTTGGTTGTGTGTTGATCCCCCCGCGGGTTCGCTGATTGCGTGCTGCTTCGACATGCTCTCCCTTGTCGTGGTTCAGAGAGTGCCACAAAAATGTGTGATGATGTGTTTGCTGTGGAACGATTAGGTAGAATTTTCTGTAATGTTTCAATAGCTTGAGTGTTGGTGCATGGGTGCTCACCTTCTGTTTCAAGGCGCAGGGTTTCTTGTTAGCAGGTTATTGAATTGTTATCTGAGAAACTAAGTGGTAGCTAGAACATTCTAGCAGGGTATTGAATTGTGATTCGAGAAGCTAAGTGGATGTCTCTCGATGAGGATTGCAATGATTTCGGTGTTAGGGTTGTTGATAATTTGTTCCTTGATGTGTTATTTGATGTTCCCGGCCATTGGTGATACGTAATTGTCTGTAATGGTTAATGTGGGGTGTTCCTTGTCTTACTATTTTGCATGCGGCTCTGTGTAGTGCTCTTGTTCCTGTCAACTCATACCGATATATTGACCTACGTATTGACTTGTGAACTGATTATCATTGTTCTGATCTTTTTCCTTGGTTAGAGATGATTTGGTAGCTGTGATGACTTAGCTACTTGATGAATATGCATATTCTCTTGTTTTCCTCTGAGTATTATTCAGTGGTCAGTGGTGTAACCAAGCAGAACATATGCGATTTACTACTATTAGGTTTTATTTTATTTTATTATTAGTGTATAATATATGCGAATCCCTGAATCCTATTTTTAAGAGTTTGCCAAAGTCCGACTTGGACACTGACTCGTGTCCGACTCCCGGTAACACTGCTTGTGATGGGAAACTTAGCCACGCGGACATCTACTGTCACCTGTCCTAATCATTATTATGTTTGTATGTTTGATTATTTGAGTAGGGATACAAGAAATATGTTCAGTTTGGGATTTATTATGTTTGTATGTTTGATTATTTGAGTAGGGATACAAGAAATATGTTCAGTTTGGGATTGTGATGTGAACAATTCGAGGCAGTCATGGGCACATGGCTTGTAACTTTGGATGTGAAACTATGAATTGGTTCTGTAGGCATCTCCCTGTATGTCATATGACTAATAAATGGGCCATGGCTTAACAAAACGGTCTGGTACATAGCAGTTTCATGTCTTATATTTAATTAAATGGGCCAAGGCCATTTACATGATGACATGAACATACCAGGTATCTGAGAGTGCTCGAGAGCAATATATATGGGACAATGCCCCATCCGATGAGCAGTACTTTCATCGGGCAATTGACTACATGGGGAAAGAAATTTCGATCCCCATCCTGAAATGAGGAATTCCCTTGCATGGAAGAGGGCATTGTGCCCCATTTCCATCCCTAGATAGTACTGTGGCTAAAGACCAGTGTGTTTTGTTATCCATGAAAATGGATAGTTCCTACTTGTCGCTTTAAACTGATGTAGTGACCCACATTGTTCGAACAACTATCATTGTATCTGTAGACCACACATTGGGTATTTGAGTTGCAGCAGTTGCGTGAAAGCTGCTTTGTTGTTGTGTCTGGGAAATCTTTTGTTTATTATTTCTTTACCCTATGAATCATTAAAACTTCTTGTTACTGAAGTTTGGCATACTTACCTTGTGAGTTTAAACTATTTGAACGCCTTGACCATGTTACCTAAAAATTTGATATGACTTTGCTGTTTGGCCTAAGAAAGAGAGTTGAACCTACAATACAGAATTGCAGATAAATCTTTCTAGAAATATGAAACCTTCGTTCTTTTGCTAGTTGGGGGAGTTGCAAAAGAGAAGTGAATTTACCTTGTGTTTATGTGGATTTTTGATTTATAAGAAGCATTGCATTGGTGCTGTTAAGCATGCAAACCCACTGCATGCATGCTTAATCTTCCCAGGTGTATGCAGCTATTAAGTATTCATCTCTTCAGAGCTTGGACATTGCAACATTGTTTCCTTTTCTGTGTCAAAATTAACTGATATCCTGTAGACTTTAAGCATTCATGTTACCTTCTTCAAAGTAATAAAAACAATTTGTTTGTTCCCTGGAAGGTTCATAAGATCCTATATTCTTTTTTTGCCACACGCTTTATCTGTCAACTGGTTTTTGTTATGTTCATTATTTCTTTATTTTTGACAACTGATTTACTAATCCTCAAACGCATGTATTGGCAGATGTGAAGCAGCACAATCAGAATGTAGATAGCATTTCATCCTACAGAATTAAAGGGACTTCTTCAGAAGTCCCTATGCAGAAATCTCTTGCTCTTGGCATCAAGTCTGAAAACAATGGTAAACGGGATTATATTGGAACTGAAACTGGTCAAGCCTTGCATAAGCAAGATAGCAAAGTACTGACGAAAAAGACCATAAAGTTGGATGCTCCACCATGTTCGAAAAGGCCAAAGCTAGAGCCAGTACAAATCACTAGAGAGACTGAATCAAAGAGCCATGATTTCTTGTTGCAGAAAAATGTGCCTGAATTGATGCAATGCGCACCATCCGGTAAGTTATCATGTTCCATTGAAATTCTCTGTCAATAGTTTGGAGTGGTATTCCCTTCTCCTTCACCCAGGCAATTCAAGTAGCTTCTTAAGTTCGTCTTAGTGGGGTTGGTCTTCTTAGGAGACATTGAGTTATATTCTGACTAGCAGATTTGCAACAATGCTTACAAATCTCTAGCACTGTCCTATCCAAATAGCATATTCATGGGGCTCTTATCCATTTTCATCCTTTATAGTTCCTTTCTAAATGTTCATCATCCTGGCCAATGTTTCCGTTCCCATATTCTAGTGCGATAGACAACTTACCATGCTCTGAATAAACCAAATCTTATTTATGTTAATGCACGCACTACTGATCTAAATCCAGTTTAGTATATGCATCTGGCTAGATCTAGTCTACTACTAATATTCTTGTTGCTATAGTATTCAAGTGATTAAAATGTCCTAGAAACCATGTTTTGTTATATGACCGACCCTTATTGGTTCTGGTCAAGTGCAAAGCTTTTGATATATTATGCACCATGAGGGGGATTCGTGAATGTTATGTTATATATAGCTCCATTTGATGGCTCATTTTGGATCACAACATGCTTTTTACCATTTTCCTGACTTGGCTTTCATAATCCATGTTTGATATAATTCTACTTTTGTCTGTGTGGTCATTTGTTTAGTTACTATAGTTCCAGTCCTTCTGTTAACTTCTTTGATATTCTGACAACAAATGCTTTTGCTCTTATCCTAATTGTACACAGAAAAATCTCGTCTGCTGAAGCAGAAGCGCATTTATGATCCAAAGAGAATTGATAAGAAGAATTTTAGGTCTGGTGTCAGGTCTAAATATGATTGTTTCACATCAAGGACCAGTTTAGGAAATTTTGATCCTTGCTTGGGAAACAACACGCTTGGTATGTGGTAATTGGTTGTAGCTACACTGATTTTGTTTATTTATGCATTCTACCTGTTATTATTCCTTTATTGTCTATATTTGCTATGCTGCACTCTCTCACGGCAACCAGAGTCTATTGATTCATTAGAGCTCTTATCAATTAAAACCTGTCAAACATCAATTAGTTAAATATAGAATCAGATATTCCTGATCTGAGACAGTTATTCTTCTAATATGTTTACACACACTATGAAATTTCAAAAAAATGATTCGAAGAAACATCTGGACTTCAACTTGAATATTTGCTTATGGTCTTCTCAGGTGAAATGGAGTTCATTTTCCCTTGAAGCAATTCCCCCCCTTTTTTTTTGTTTCATCTACCCTTGAACTTTTTCTAAAAAACGGTGCATATTTTCCTTCCTGCTGTGCTTCCTTTTATCTGAAGTCATTGTTTGTGCTGTCAAACTTCTGACACTCAATCTTTCACAGACCATTGTTTCTAATTTTGTTCTCGAGTAAATTGCACTGATGGTACATAAACTTGAGAGATGGGTGCAATCTAGTGCATGAACTTGTAAAACACCCATTCTAGTGTACGAACTTACGTAGTGCGTGCAAACAAAGGCCAAAATGGTACGGAACTGAGTAGGACGCCACATGTACGCTCACAGGGCATTGGGCACGTTATATTTGAAAATAACTCTATGTATTGGATTTATGTTTTATCTTTTCTACACTTCTATTCCTACATTTTTTTTATTTTATAGACATATTTCTATGCACAGTAAAAGTACTTTATGGATGGCTGAACAAGCATGCATCAACGTAGCATCCTAATCAATATCCAAGCCAGAAATATGTTTATAAAAAGAAATATAAAAAAAGATAAAAGAGAAATCCAATACATATAGTTATTTAAAAATATAACATGTCTAATGCCCTTGTCAGTGTGCGCGTAGCATCCTAATCAGCACCCACCTCAGCAAGATTACCCATGTTGTACCGTTTTGGCCTTTGTTTGCACGCACTACGCAAGTTCGTACACCGGAACAGACGTTTTGCATGTTCATATACTAGATTACACCCACCTCTCAAGTTTGTGTACCACCGAATTCTCTTTGTTCTCTCTCTCCTTACTCTTGATTTCCATTTTTATTACGCATCAACTTACCATGTTGTCAACTTTGTTTTCTTCTATGTCTGATATTCATTTTGGTGATCTACGCCCCCTTTGTATTTCTTTTGCATCTCTTTAGCTGCACATACTAATATAATAATACACCGCTTCCATATTTAACAATTTTGTTTAAAGTTGTAGATTGATGGCCTGGCTGTGACTTTTGCATTATAGGACATCTCTCAGTTTCATCTGATTAAGTAACCTTAAGAATGATTGATAATGTATTTTACAATGTTAATTCCGCACGTATTTTTATTTTAATGTGCAATATTTCACATCATCACATCACATGGCATGTCAGTGCCATTTGCGTTGTAACACCACAACAGTATCTCTTCCAATTTCGTCTCAAATGAACAACCTTCAGAGGGAGAAATATCATAATGTAATGGAGAAAACTGTTCCTCTTAGTATTTTTCTGGGTCATCAACAATATGAAATCCATGTCTGTTTTTGTTGATCCATTTTCTTGCCTGGCACATAACGGTGTCTGACCTCTTATTTCAGGGACTCATGGTCTTAGATCCGATATCCGTGACATCACAAATCACATTGAGAACCTCTCATTGAGTGAACTTCTCAATGGAACTTACAAATATTCCAGCTTAGGAAGAGAAAAAGGAAAGAAAGTTTTGCGCACAAAAGATGAACTTCTAGTCTCTGTCAGAAAAGCTTTTTCCATGCTATCTGGCAGGGACAGTTATAGTAAGGATCCTAACTTCCTCCTGAGCCCTAAACTTCCTACAGCAAGCACGTCCAGCTGTGATGGCAAAGACCAATGTACTGACAAACCAATGAAGGTAACTGAAATGATTAATGTTTTGATTTGAATAGTAGTAATTATCATGTTCTCGTCTTTGACTTTAACTGAGTGTAACTACTCAGGGCCCTTCACAAATGGAGGTCTGTGATTCCACAATTCATTGTCCAAAAGATATCCTAAACCGTTTAACACTTCCCCAAGGACAGGATCTAGACTCTCTTTTATCACCTGGATGTGAGAGTTCTGCTGCAGTTAAGCCTTCTTTACCTTCCGTGACAACTCATGGAGCTAGTTTGCCACCATTTCCTTGGTCGCACTCACAAGCGGGAGGGTATCGACCAGGTGCTGACTGTGGTAAACATGGGTCGAGTAGGAGTAACACCCAATGGCAGTGGGTGAGAGTTGGAAGCAATCTCACTGCTCTAGATAGTGAAGATCCGTCTGTGCATAAAATTGATGATCTTCTTCAAGAAATGGATACGGCAAAAACATCTATAATGGATTCGTATGGCAAACAATCTAGTTTATGCTGCACGGAATCAACTTCTGGTTCCCTTGGACAAATTATTCAATCAAGAAAAAAGTTGAATGGGCATAATCCACAGCAACTATTCTCCATGGACAATGTAGATTCGTCAGATAGCTTCCAGAAGAATGATAACGAATCTTTTCTTCTAAGAACACCTCAAGGTATGCAGTTCATGAAGGAAAAAAGCTTTTAACCATATCAATTTCCTTTTGATAAACTCAAGCCCTTCTGATCAATTTCAATTGTATTAATCTCCATGAGTTCTTGCTATGAGCTTGTCAATTGTATTAAGTTCTTGCTATGAGCTTGCTGTTGACATGTTATATTGGAGAAGCATAAAAGCTTTACTGGAGTGGTGCTTCTTTGTCATACATCACTCTAGCAAAACCTAAGAATGTGGGGTTTTTTTTATTCCTTTTTTATTAAGGTTGATAGTAAAACCTACATGCAACTATCAACCTTAATTGCTAGTAATTGCATGCTTGATATACTTAGTTTCATTGTTACAATTTGATGATAAATTGCTGATGTGGAGCTTTTTATGAGCAGCATCACCAAAGGTATTGCAGGCTGCTGAGATCCTATGTGACATGAGAAGCAGCATGGATGTTTGGAGTCCGCAGGTACTCAGCAATGGGACAATCAAGTGGCCAAAGTCACCTTCTGAGAAGGTTATGAAGGCCCGCAAGCCTTCATCCCCATTTGGTACAGCCGAGAGCTCATCTGGATCTCGGAATAGTGATGCAGCTCGTGCCGGAAATAATCACTCCACCAAGAAAATAGTTGATAGGAAGAATGATTCTGTACGCATGAATAACCCTGGGAAAGGATCTATTAGGTGGCCTGTTCCTATTGAAGATGGCGCATCACCTGTCAAGTCTGAGAGAGGGCTTGTGCTTGATATGAGGCAAAACCATGTCAATGCTGCAAGGCATCCGATTCAGGTGTCATCGCAGGCAAAGGAGTATGAGAACCAGCAGAAGCTGAGGAAAGCAACATTGACCTCATCTCTAGGATCTGCAGGAGATTGGAATAGGGACAGGAACAAGAGAATGTGAATTGTACATTATTCCCGTTGGAAACCATAGTCTGCGATATATATTGTCTGGGGGCAGCGTAGCCAGACAACTGTTACATAAGAGGTAACAGAACATTGGGAGATGCGATAATTTAGGTGGCGCATGATGTATTTATCGGGGCATTTGTTGGTACAATTGTTGTAACAATTGTAGTTCTTTTTATTTGCCATCTTACCGGAGGTTTCTCCCCGTCTCACCATCTTCTATTGTGTATTAGTATGTCTCGATCTACTTTCAGCCAAAGTAATAATAGCACGGGTGGTTAATTCCATTGAGGGAAATATTCATGCAATATATTTTGTCTAATTCAAGCTTGTATGTTTCAAGTGCATTGGCTTTCATGGAAATTATCGGTCAAATCTTGATCACCTCAATGCTGTAGTTATTTGAAGTTGTTGGCAGTTGCTGTGGTGAATCTTGAGTAGAAATAATATGTGAATCATCAAGATCTATTCACATTCTCTGTTCAAGGCTTATCCCTTTATCTGCACAAAAGGGATCTGTTTATCCAAGTAGAAAGATCTGTCTGAGTTGTGGATTTATTATTTGGGACTCATCTGCAGGCATGTTCTGCATGTTTGGTTATGCACTTATCTGAATTAGGGATGTAAAATGTTTTTTTTTCTTATTTCTTTTGCCCCACTAAATAGTTAAATATGGAAATTTCCAACTGACGGATAATCGTTCCGGAAGAAATGATATTGTTTCTGACCGTTTTCCTCCCTTTCTGCACCTGATGTTGTTTATCCATGTTCTTTGTGCATGCCCAATGTAATGTATTCATACCGCTCTCATGCTTACAATCTGAAATGAGTGTTTGGGAGGTGAAGGTGACCATGTACATTCTGATGAACTTCATAATTTTTCTGATTATAAGGACAGAATTTGTGTAGTTTCACTTCATAGTTATTCTGTTTAAGAACAGGGAATTTGTGTAGTTTCACTTTGTTTACAAGCATGTACAGCCTTGATTTCTTAATAGTAGCAAATTATTTAATCTCATAACCACTTACATGACCAAACCACTTGCTACTTACCACACCTTAATCCGCTTGTCCCATCCCATCTACGCTATGCTTCACTTTGCCTCGCTCTCCTACCTCTTCTCCAACCTCCCTTGCACGCGCTCCACCACATGGACGCCCACGACGCCGCGAAGCCTCCCTCGCCGCGCCTCCGCGTCGCGCTCCTCGCCTGCGGCATCGCGTCCGCCGCCATCGCCGCCGTCCTGCTCGCCGTGACGCTCACCGTCTTCCGCGTCCGCGAGCCCGTCATGACGATGAACGCCATCTCCGTCAAGGGCTTCGGCAGCGCGGCGCGTCGCGCGCCGGTCGCGCGCCGCTGTGGATGACCGTGGTGGCGGACGTGTCGGTGAGGAACCCGAACGCGGCGTCGCTGCGGTACGCGGGGAGCGAGACGGCGGTGTACTACCGCGCGGCGAGGGTGGGCGGGCCGTCGGCCTCCGGGAACGGCGCGCGCCAGGCGCACGGTGCGCTGAACGTGACGGTGGCGTCGCCGTCGGGGCGCTCCTGGGGGACCCGGGGTTCCTCGGCGAGTCGCGGCGGGCGCCGTCGCGGTGACCACGGCCACGACGGTGCGCGGGCGCGTGGCGGTGCTCGGCGGCGTGGTGCGCCGGCGCGTGGTGCTGGAGATGAACTGCACGGCGACCGTCGCCGTCGCCGACATGTCCATCCGCAACCAGAGCTGCCTGCAGAGAGTGTGGTTGTGATGCCGTGCACTAGTTGATAGTACTCCGTACGTGATAGCCACATTGGCATGAACTCCACCAGCCGATTGTTTGATGAATTCGTACGTCGCGGTAACAAGACCTTTTTAGATTTAAACTTTTTTCTTCAAACTTTAATTTTTCCGTCACATCAAATGTTTGGACACATGCATGTAGTATTAAATGTGGATAAAAAAAACAATTGCACAGTTTGCATATAAATCGCGAGATGAATCTTTTGAGCCTAATTATGCCATGATTTGACAATGTGGTGCTACAGTAATATTTTACTAATGACAGATTAATTAGGCTTAATAGATTCGTCTCGCAGTTTACAGGCGGAATCTGTAATTTTTTGTTATTAGTCTATGTTTAACACTTCAAATGTGTGTCAGTATACTTAAAAAAAAATTTGGCAAACACGAAAGTAAACACAGACAAGTGATGTGTTTCATCGTCGTACTTGGTAAATTTTTATAGGGTTTTGTGAACATAAATGCACTTTCCACGTAAATTAAGCGCCTCAACTTTGATCGTCTAATTGTTAGCTTATCAGCGATTTCGAAGTAAAAAACCGTTTCTCACCGGTTTACCGCAATCTGACCGAAAACCGGTAAAAACCAACGACTTTCGGTCAACGCCGTACGAAAACCGGCTTTACCGACCGGTTTTCATAAACCGAGACCTAGCGGTTTTAAAAATCCGATCGGTTTTTGCGAAATTCCATTGGTTTTCTGAACCAAAATTCATTTTTTATAACTTAATTTTAGAGTTATTCTAGCATTTGTTTTAAACCGCCAATGCCAAAGGTATAATTATCTTAATTTTTTGTTTAATTTTTCACAGCTAATCGGTCGTAGCTTAAACTATTTGGGTTTTAGCATGGTCAAGTGAGTTTTTTCCAATAATCCGATTACATAGAATACACATACACACTATTACGCACGCACATATCCACAAATATGCTCTTAACACACGCTAAAAAAACGAACTACTACCTCCCTCTCAAAATGAATGTATTTTTATAGTTCAAATTTTGTCTAAAAAAATGTGTGCATGCCGTGTATTCATTGAATTGGGTTATAGCGGTAAATTGTGTTTGTTGTTAATTTGTCTTTAATTCCCTAAAAATGTAATTATTCTATTACACATGCATGTATCCATAAGTATGCTCCCAAACACATACTAAAATAACGAAGACAATCGTCTAATTCCTTGACTATCCATAGACTCTTTTTAGAAACACAGTATAAAAAACCGGGATGGCATATCTTGATGGAGTATTAACAAAGTCATCATAAACACCTTGCCTACCACCGAAAGAATAACTAATCATAAATGCAAGCACATGTGTCTAGTCTAGAACTTAAGGTTGGTTCAATCACGAGAAATCTAACCATGTGAGTTACGCCCACTTTACAATTTCTACACTTGCTAATTTTAATGGACACAAGAATGCAAACTATGATAGGTGGAATCCACGGCTCTATCATCACACCTTCGATGCTTTTCAAAGGTTAGGCCCCCTTTGAATCGAAGGAAAAACCATAGGAATTCTAGAGGATTTTATCCTATGGGAAATAATCCTATAGAGTCCTTTGAAACAAATGATTGTTTCCTATCAATTCCTTTGAAATTCCTATGGAATGAACCTTACTAGAGCAATTTTGGAGGAAAATAAGCATGAGGTCTCACCTCATTTTTTCCTCTTCATATGTCTAAGGTTCCTGCGTTTTTCATGTGTGCTAATCAAACGACAGTTCGAAGACTTTCCTGTGTTTCAAAATCCCATAGGAATTCAATAAGTGTGGCATTCAATTCTTACGTTTTTCCTATTCCTCTGTTTTCTCAATCCTGCGATTCAAAGGGCCCTAGAAATTTAACACTGTTCTCCAATCCCTCTAAGCATACATTAAACATGCACCGACGAATGGACATGTCTTCCATATAATCACGAAGCGGTCTCAAAGGGACCATGAACTTAATGAGTGGACACAAAACCATATCCTCTAGCAAGATATGCCATCAATCACCTAACAATCTTTAGCTACAAAAAGAAACACTTTTGTGCTCTGCCAGGGGCCAAACGTGTGTTAGCTTAGCTGGGTAACCCTAACACTTAACTACTCCTCTAATCACCCCTCTCTCTCTCTCTCTGTCCAACCCCAACTCGCCACGTGGGCAGTGTGGCCTCACAGAAAGAAAAAAAAAACACAAGCCGTAGCAGCTAAGGAAGAGAAGAGAAGAGAAAGCCAAGCACACACACCACCAGCTTAACAGCTTTGCTCCCGCTAGTTCCCGCTGATCGATCTTTTTTCGGGAGGGCGTTGCTTGCTCGGATCGGCGGCCATGGCTGAGCCCGCTGGGGAGGCGGCCCCGCAGGCGGACGGCGTCTCGGAGGAGGCGGCGGCGGCGAGGCCGAGGGGGTTTAGGCTTCTTGGGGAGGACAAGTCCGTGCACCAGGCTCTCGGCGGTGGGAAAGGTAGAGTGTGAAATTCGTGCGTTTTCTTTGTCTCGGGGTGTAGATTGCTCGTCTAGGGCAGGAATTATGTCCGGACTGTGTGCTGTTTCTCTCTGTTAATCGGTAGGGTTCTTGAGGTGGATATAATAATTGTGTGGCTTTGATTATCGAGCTCGAGTAGCGGGTAGGTATACTTCAGTTTGAGTTGTTGGCGTTTAGGCCTGATTGGTAACCAAATTGATTTGGATGATTATCTAAGAAGCAAAATTGGCTTGATTCTAAAGAATTCTAAGCTTCTTTCCCATCCTAGAATTAACGGTTATAGTTGCCTGTTCTTCTTGAGAAGCGCAAGGGCCATGTGAATTCCTCAATTTTTCTTCTTTGTTGGTGGAAATCTTCGTTTTATTTAATTCCATGTACCTGATGAATCATAGTATACTGCTGGTTGAAACGGAACTAGTTATGGTGATTTAATCAAACGTCGGTATTTTCCTCGCCTGCAGATAGTATTTGTTCACAAAATCATCGGAGAGGGAATATATTTTGTGGCTTAGTAAGTTATCCGGTACAGAGTAATACCAATTACCATCTGAAAACTTCTAGAAAACATTAAAATTAGGCAAACCATAATAAATTAGGGAACCATAAGTGTGTGATGTAGTCATCCCATATCGCAGATTTTCCAGGTGGTTTTTTCGGTGTTCTAGTTCTACCAATATTTAATCGGCGTCACACGGACAATTTGGCTTGTGTTCATAAACATAAGAATGTTAAGTTGCCAATCGTTAGCTCCTTCCAAACTATAGAAGTTTTGTTACTTTCATAAACCAAATCATGAATCACTAGAAAATACAAATGAAAATGGTTTTAGCAATTTAGAATTTTTGAGCGAAGAGTTCAAAGGGGGAGAAATTCATTGTTCCGTTAGATGTGTTTCACGATGGAGGATAGAATGACAGTTGTGAATTGTAGGAAAGGTTAGAGACCATATCATGACTCTCTGAAAAAAAAAAAGAAGAAAAAGAAAAAGAAGAGAAGAGGTAGACCATACCATTGTTCCCTGCAAGAGATAGACCCTATCATGTCATGATAGATGGAGGCTGCTTTGACAAAAGAATCGTCTAATGTGCATCCCATAAAGGCATAAATGATCTTTCATATGTAAAGTTAATCAGAGTAGTATTCAACTAACCAAATGTCTTCTAGTAACTCAGTTGCATTGCGTAGGTTATCATGGTTCCTTTCATTATATATAATCATCTTGTCTCTATATTCCTCTGTGCAGCTGCTGATGTACTGCTGTGGAAAGACAAGAAGACTTCTGCTGCAGTGATAGGTGGCGCAACCGTGTTGTGGGTTCTCTTCGAAGTTGTTGATTACCATTTCCTCACTCTGATATCTCATGTGCTGATCGGTGTACTGGCCATCTTGTTCTTATGGTCCAAGGCAACCATCTTCATCAAGAAGTGAGGAACAAATATTAAGATTCTTATGTGATTAATACTGCTCCGGTTTATTGATGACAAAGTATTCTACTTCCAGGAGTCCACCTGATATTCCAGAAGTGAAGATATCTGAAGATCTTGCTGTGAATGTTGCACTAGCACTGCGCACTGACATCAACCAAGCACTTCACTTGCTTCGGGAGATTTCTCTAGGGCATGACCTGATGAAGTTTTTAGGCGTATATCCCTATTTACAGAATCAAATTTGATTTGATCCACACTGACAGGTTACTACCTCATTCAGCTTGTCTAAGCTTACATTACTAACATTTCAGGTGATCGTTGCTCTCTGGATTCTTTCTGAAATTGGAAGCCTCTGTGATTTCATGACCCTGTTTTACGTTGGTAATGATTCTTTCAGCTCCTTAAACTCTCTTGACTTAATTCTTTAAACTTCCAATGTAGTTTACTAAACAAAAGTTTTTTTTTTCCAAACAGCTGTCTTGATGCTCCATACAGTGCCGATCTTGTATCACAAGTATCAGGACAAGGTTGATCATTTTGCTGGGAAGGCGCATGTGGAACTCAGCAGGCAGTACTCTGTTCTCGACGCAAAGGTTCTCAGCAAGATACCTAGGGGTCCAGCAAAAGATAAGAAGCAGAACTAGAAATGAAACACCATATCACCCTGGAACCTGACTTGGGAGTGTTGGCATCTCACATCACAACATATGCATGAATCTTGAGTCCTTGACTTGGTTTGGCCCTTGTTGGTGCTTGGTACATATATGACCTGTCTGTAGATTTGTGTGTTGGGAGTGTCTTGTGTAGTAAATTGTCGATATGATGTGGTTGGTGTGCAACTCTGCAATGTTAATACACAAGATCTTGCTGTAACCATATATGATATACGTACAAGGACTCCATAATTATAATTAGGTTAGTGTGGTTGTAATGGAGATCGTGCTCAAGTAATTCTCAGTTCTTGTTACTTTTGGTTCGGTTAATTGTTTCCAGTTCTCAAATTCTAGTCCCTCTACTTATTTTTAGCATGTCAGCTGACTGGCTGCTAAATTTGCTCAAATCTTATCAGCTCCTAAATTTTTGCTGACATCCTCTCTCAATTAGCTCGACCACTCACAGCTGTGGATCATCTAGTTTTATTTGCTTTTGGTTGATACGGCGGACAGTTGCAATGTTGCATGCTCATGCTTCAGATGTATTAAGTTTTTTTTACAAGATTCTTGGTAAAAGCTCTATATTATCAAGTCAAAATTGATAAATATTTGTAAACGAAGCAACTGTCAAATAAATAAATAAATCTATATCAAATCTGAATCGGTTGGGAAACAAAAGGGGACACATATTCAAAACTAGGATCACTGTCAGCCCAAGGTTTTGAATGCTGGTACCTTCGGCAAAACGATAACCAGTTTTTACCGGAAAGATATTCAAATCCAAATTTTAAGTTCAAAAACCGGCTGAATTTTTTTGGGGAAACTAAATCACATTTTTTACACAATTATCCCACATTATTAGATGACAGATTATAATGCAAGCATGAAGCATTCATAAATATGCACCAATTTTTTTAAAAAATATATATATTAGATACAATTTCAAAATTAATTTGATTTTTTTCCTTTCAAAATTTACCAACAAGAAAATAACCTTCTAAAATAAGATAGAGGTGATATATTTTTAAAATTAAATCTCAAGTTCGAATCCAATTTGTTGTGTAATCCATCACTATTATAATAGGAGTCATAAGCAACTAAGGCCTTGTTTAGTTCGTGAAAAGAAAATTTTTGGGTGTCACATCGGATGTTTGACCGGATGTCGGAAGGGGTTTCCGGATACGAATGAAAAAAATAATTTCATGACTCGCCTGTAAACCGTGAGACGAATCTTTGAAGCCTAATTAATCCATCATTAGCACATGTTGGTTACTGTAGCACTTATGGCTAATCATGGACTAATTAGGCTCAAAAGATTCGTCTCGTGATTTTCATGCAAACTGTGAAATTAGTTTTTCTTTTTATCTATATTTAATGCTCCATGCATGTGTCCAAAGATTCGATGTGATGTTTTTGGGGAAAAAAATTAGGAACTAAACCGGGCCTAAAGTATCCTACCAGTATCCTAGATTTATTTTAGATAACAGGAAGAATCTATTTCAGATTTATGCCACCAAAAAAAGAAAAAAAAAGTAACACATAATACTCCATCCGATCCCAAATATAAATCATTTTAGCATTATAAACTTTTTAAGTTGTTTTATGGCTTCTAGACAATTTCTCAACTACTTTTTTTTGTTTGCCCTCGGTAAATAATTGATATATTTCTCACAAATAAAGTGATCCGCATTTCCCAATGCAATATAAATAAATGATTAACTTTACTCTTTCAAACTGTATTCTTTCTTTGCTATCAAAATTTCACTTATCTATTTTTCCACTGTTTCGTTCATATTAATTTCTCTTTTGCTGTTATCATGGGTCAACATTAGTTGACCACCATATTTGCCCACCAAAATACCATCATACTCTTATGTTACTAAAAAATACAACAAATTCTGGAAATAAATTTGAAGGTTGCATAAAAAAATATTGCATATTTTTTTTAGTTAGCTTATAATGTTTCTACATGCAGCTTAAATGAAATTGAAATGGAAAACAGTTTGCTACTCCCAATATTCAAAAGAAATATGAAATATCCATGTGTATAGTTATTCATTGTAAATTATTTTGTGAAATTTTAGTATCTTTAAGTGAAAAAATAGTTTAATTAATGTTTTATGGTTCTATTAAAATTTTAGTGTTATTTTATTTTGAAACATTTACTACGGCATAATGGTGCTTTAGAAGCAACCTTAACGGTGAACTAAAATTGAGCAGACAACGGTAGTGTGACAAAAAAGCATAATGACAGAAGAATGGTAAAAGATAAAAGTGAATATATTTATTTTACAGCGGAAGAGAGAATACGGTTGCAATGGATGATGGAAAGAAAATTTTCCGTCTTCAATAAAGGGGAAACCAAGTCTGATTGTCTTCTTGTAAAAAGTTATATATTTGACATGATGGGTTATATCATAACGGCTTATGTATAAAAATATAAGGCATATTATTTCTTTTTTTCACTAAAATCAAAGGAGGAATTAACAAACTTATATGGGGAATGACAGTGCTCGAGCGCCCGACGGGTGGAGCCGATCGGGCGCTCCCCGCGTGCCCGTCCCCCCACGAGCGTGCATGCAGACCTTGGACCCCACCACGTTCTCTGCTCCCACCTGCCATTGCAACAAATCACGCATATTTTGGAAACCATATATTAAGGAAATTTGGTTTATTTTTTGTTCCACAAAAAATGTTTCATCTAGTGCACTCACAATAGTGAACTGAAATATTCCACTGCAACAAAAAAACACATATTTGGAAACTCCCTGCTAAGAGAATTTGGTTTATTTTTTGTTCCATCGAAAAATATTTCACCTAGTGTACTTATAATGTTTCACTATATATAGATCAAATGTTGCAGTGAACTGAAATATTACACTGCAACAAAAATAACCACATATTTGGAAACCCCTTGTTAAGAGAATTTGGTTTATTTTTTTTCCATCGAAAAATGTTTCACCTAGTGTACTTATATCACTATGTATAGATCAAATGTTGCAGTGAACTGGAATATTCTTTCGCTATTTGCTGAAACATTGTTTTTATATAAGGTGAAACAACATCCGATTTAAACGAGTGAAACATTTTCGATCTACTTGGTGAAACAATTTCGATATACCTGGTGGAACATCGTGCAACATTTAAAAATAATTTAATAATAAGCTAATTTTTTTCGTCTGAATATATTCATGTGTGATCTTGTTTTGACGATTTAATTGCAACGAATTTAATGGTGCAATCAGATCATGATTTGGATAAGTAATTTAAGAGAAAAATCAGTTTAAAGTAGTTTTGCACGTAAATTGGGCGCTGACGTCAGCGTCCAATTTTTATCCGATCGGGCGCCCGACCCGTAGATTCGTCCAACTTATACCAAAGAACCATATATATGCATGCAACCGATAAGTATTAAGATGTTTACTTTAGCACATATAAACTACTACCTCCGAGTCTCAGAATATAATTATTTTTAGAGTCGAACACAATTACTAAGAAAACATATAGATTAAATGGAGAAAAGTTACGATTGAATGATAAGTGAGGAAATTAAATGATTGAGAGTTGTGATTCGTTGAAGAAAATATGTTGATGGAGTGCTGTATTTTAAGACAAATTTAAGAATGGAAGTAAAAAAAATAATGACCGTCTCATATAAAAACAAGGAAGAACACAAATTCGTAACGTCTACTTCTAAACACAGTAGTGAGAATTGTGAGACGAGGAAGAAATCCCTTTTGGTCCAGAAAGAAGAAAAAAAAGAAAAAAAAAAGGGGGGGAAAAGAATAATCCCCCTTGTGGACAAGATAGATACGAGGTAGTACTACTATGGATAATCCCCTTCAGTTCCAACGATGGATATTCATTCAAAGATACAGCAAAAGGATTTGGGTCTCTCCCCTTGCCTTGTCGCCGGAACAAGCTCGCCGCCGCCGCCGCCGCCGCCGCCCTTGTTCCTACTCCCTCCCTCGCTATTCCGGCGAGGGGAGGGGATCCGCCTCGGCCGCCGCTCGATCCGCACCCGTACCCGGACCCGCACCCGCTAACTCCTCCCCACCCCACCAACCGCGAGCAAAGAAGGCGGACCCGATATTGGTCATCGGTCGTCCTCCTCCTTCTCTCACCCCCGGCCGGCGTCGCCTCGGCCTCGCCGCCGTCCCCTCCACGGAGTTTACGGGTCAATCAGATACTCCGATTTCGATACAAAGACAATCACGAACCAACAACCTCTCGCCATTCGCCATTGCCCCCCACCCACCTCCTCGCCTGCTCCCCCGTCTTCCCCGGCAATGGCGGCTCAAGGTACCCGGGTGTCTTTCCCTTCTACTCCTCCCTCCCTCCCTAGCCGAGTTCTTCGAATCCCACGGTGCAAGCCGCCGGGGTCTCAGGCGACCGCCGATTGAGGCATTGCCATCCTTCTTCTGACTGACGCCGATTTTACGGGGCGCCATTTCTTTTAGTTCGTAATCTGAACTCTCTCCTTTTCTTTTTCTTTTTTTCTTTTTTTCTTTTTTTTTCTTTTTTTTTTTTGGCAGCGATGGTAGCGCCATCAATCTCGTCAGTAGCCAGGCAACCTCAGCGATTCCCTGCACCGAGTACTAGTGGTAAGAATCGCGAATCGATACTCCTCCTCGTTTTGTGCATGTTGTAAGTGCTAGAAATGGGTGGGTTGTGCAGTTTTGTTCTTCCCCAAAATTGATAGTACTTGAAAAGGGGGAAATGAACAACACATTTGAGATATTTAAGACCAGGGTTACACTGTATATGCGCATGATATCTATGATAAGCAATGGGCAAAGGATGTATCTTGTAATGCTACAGTAACAAACTACCTTGTCAGATTTCAAGTAAACTGTACCATACCATGTGTTCTGGGAAAAAAAATATTGTGCTGCTCAACTGTACTGTATATTGTGCACAAAAAACACAAGCCCCTTGTTATTTTCCTTTTAAGTAACTAATAGTCTCTCAACTACATTCTTGGCTCGTATCGAAAATTATATAAGTTGTACCCATCAATTGTACTGTATATCGTAGACAAAATCTTGTGCCATCACTGTGCCCCTTGTTTTTTTCTTAGTTAACTAACAATCTCTCAGCTACATTCTCGCCTTCCTCGTATGCAGAGATTATATAAGTTGTACTTATTTAACTAATTTGCATATCAAGTATCAACTGCTACAAAATTCTGTAAGGTCAGTACTTTTCATTCACATTATTTAAGATGCTGACAGACTTGGTTTTCTTAATCAGGGAATTCGAAATTTCCTCTATTTAAAACATCATGCTTGCCAATGAGCCATGGCCTTGTATCCAATACTGCTGTGGCTTCACGACCAAATGATGGAGCTGCTAAAATCATCCAGCCTGTAGTCAAAATGTGTGGCATCACATCAGCTAAAGATGCAGAAACGGCTTTGGAGGCCGGAGCTAAACTTATTGGCATGATACTCTGGCCAAACTCCAAGCGTTCTGTTGCGTTATCAGAAGCAAAAGAAATATCAAGAGTAGCACAGTCTTATGGGGCTGAATCAGTTGGTGTCTTTGTGGATGATGATGAAGAGACCATCTTACGAGTGTCTGATTCATGTGACCTTAATCTAGTGCAGGTTTGATTAAACTATGTTATTTCTGTTGTCGTGCACTACTTCAGTTTTTTTTCTTTTTTTTTGCGCTGTGCTTATTACTTGCATTATTTCCCCTATGCAGCTTCATGGAGATGAATCTCGTTCATTACTTCATGTCCTATCGAAGAACAATCGCATCATTTATGTTCTAAATGCCGATGACGACGGAAAGCTTATCAATGCTCCTCCTGATGAAAAATATGAGCTTGATTGGTTCTTGGTGGATAGTGCCAAAGGTGGAAGGTCAGATTTTGCTCTTATTGCTTCTTCTATGGGAAGTAGAAAAATTGCTCAAGTGCTGAAATTCTCTGTTTATTCCTTAATATGAGATCATGGGATTTGTAATGAATGCTCAAAAGAGTAAAAGTTGACTCAAATAACCTCTTACATGTTTGTGATATACCAACTTAAACATCAGCAGCTTGTAGCACTATCATGTACTCCGTATATGCCAGTAGTTCTTGAGTTCAATATTCTACTTCAGTTCTTTATCTTGCATAATGCATACCTACTAAAAGTTCCTGGAGTACATGCTAATTTACTTGCATATTTCCCTGCTAGAACAAATATATGGCTGACATCTACATCTTGCTCTATATGTTTATAGTGGCAAGGGATTCAACTGGCAGAAGTTTCAGATGCCGTCTGTTCGAAGCAAGAATGGGTGGCTTTTAGCTGGAGGCCTTCATGCTGACAATGTTTGTGAGGCCTTTTATGCTCTGAAACCAAATGGAGTGGATGTTAGCAGTGGAATATGTGCTCCTGATGGTATCCGAAAAGACCCCACGAGGATTTATTCTTTCATGAGAAATGTTAAATCCTTGGGCAGATCACAATGAATATTCTGGTGTTTGGAGGTTAATCTCATTTCGTCTGCTTAATGTGGAGAATGAAGCAGTCTCTCTTTTGAAGCAAGCTGTTCATTTATTCAGCATGGTAGTGGTAAATGCCATTGGGGTTAAAGTCGAAATAATGACCAAATTTCTGTGAGGATTTTGCTAGTGATGCAGTAACTAATAAGTGCACTCTCCGTGTCTCAAAAGTCGAGGGCAAAATAAATTGCCGAGAGTTGCCATAGTTAGAGTTTGATGTACTATTCATTGTATGTTTTGATCAATACAATAAGGCTATAGTAATTTTCACCTTTTCCATTGGGTTTTTCGTTAGTTGCCTATGTACTCCCTCCGTTTCACAATGTAAGTCATTCTAACATTTCCCACATTCATATTGATGTTAATGAATCTAGACATATATATTTATCTAGATTTATTAACATGAATATAAATGTGAGAAAATCTAGAATGACTTACATTGTGAAACGGAGGAAGTAGAATACAACGCGTATGCAAGTACACGCAATTATAATAACAGACTTTGCATTATTTCTCTAGTTTTTCATGCAACTGGAAGTTGGGATAGCAACAGAATTCGTTATATTTTCAATTCATCAAACTATAATCAAGTTCCTAGACCAGCTAACAAAGCATAACCATGAGCAGCAAAAACTGCCATGTAGATGTGGTTCGCAAAACTGAAGAGAAACTGCAGGAAAAACTTTCTTTAAGCTCTCAAACTTAGGAGCATGTGTATCCTCTCAGAGAAAGGGTTATCCGAATGGATTGCTTCATTGGTTGACATTCTGTGTGTTCAAGGATATCTGATTAATATCGGATGGTAGTTAGCGATATGTTTCATAGTATTGTTATCTTCAAAAATAGTACACATAACTGAAGAATAACATAGTCATCTTGAGGATCCAATAATCTGGAAGTTGGATAACGTTTTCAGACAAATTACACGGTGTGATATTAACCAAAATCTTTTCTTTTCAAACAAATTACACGGGGTGATGTTCACCAAACCGAAGAACAAATCATCACAGAAACTAGTACTACAGAGCCATGCCAAATATTTGAGGAACGATCCCGTTACCAGCTTTGGTAAATGTGTTCTGAAATCAATACTAACTTCAGCAGATTACAAAGTTAACGTTACATATCTAAAATACCATCACCAGATGCACAGATACAGTTACAAGAAGCCTTCTTCAACAATCCCTCAAATTAAGTGACAGTTGATCTCATTTAAACGATAGCAGCATCATATTCCAATGGATCAGACTGGGCATACTTCATATGCTTCTTAAATAAAAGCCCAAAGAACACAATCAGTGGTTGCCCTCAGGAGGTTGTGCATAGGAGAAAGGAGCCTGTGGAGGTGCTGCTGGAGGTGGAGCACCAGAAGTTGGGCCTGCAGGTTGCGGTGGATTTGTTTGATACATGGCTGGAGGTGCCCCACTGTTGGGGATGGGGGCCCCTGGGGCTCCAGATGTTGGAGGTGGTAGTGTCGGAGGCCTTGGGAGAGGTGCCATCTGCATAGGCATAGAACCAGGTGGCATAGAACCAGGTGGCATGGAACCAGGTGGCATGGAACCAGGTGGGGCGCCTGTTTGTGGAATGGTTGGAGCACCAGGATAACCTGTGGAGCATACACAGAGAAGTCACATAAATAACATACTCATTATTTGGTTTGAGAAAGTGAAATGGATTAATAAATGGAAAGTTCAGCACACCCCTAGCGTGCATGTTCTGTAAGTAAATGCAAATAGCAAAATAATAACATTAGCAGTAGTGTTCCTTTGGTAAATGGTAGCTCATCTTCTGTGGCATTGTGGAATGAATTGAAGTACCATGATGCAACTGGATGTACAGCTCATCTCACTATCTGATTTATACAATTCCATGATGAAATATAATTTCCTAAGCTACAGTGGGTCAATTAAGCTATTATAAATAAATTAATTAAACATACCAGAATAATAAACACATATATTTTAGTTAAGTTGTAACACACAACAATGCCCATATTTTCCAACCCATGTCACCAGATTGGTGACAGTGGTTTTTACACTCCAGGCATCACCTTTAATAGTAGTGACACATTTAAAAAATGAAGGTTTCCTTTAATTGTTTTTACACTCCAGGCATCACCTTTAATTGTTTTTTGTTAACTAATGTGGTTTCCAAAATGCAACTTTGAACACTGATTTCTATTCTGATATATTATCAAACCCAATATGCTATGGAGTACTTTTTTAAGACAAATCTACACATGGTATTACTTATTTAAGACAAATCTACACACGGTATCCCATGATCCAATCTAAATAGTTAAAACAATAGTGATTGACCATGGTCCAAAAATCAGATGATCAAATGCTTAGACCATGTGGAAGGCATATGTTTTTTTCTCTTAATCTATACTCCTTTTAAAGAAGGCAGTGCTGCTGCAAGAGACAAATTGCCACCTTATCCCCCTGCACTACATATTTTACGAATCACACCATGAAGTTCTTCCACAATAGTCGAAGTCCTTCCACATATTATTGTTTTTGTATTTGGCCTTCTAAATACAAATTTAATACATAAAAGTTACAAGATGACTTGAACTGTCACATATATGTGATAGTACATGTTAATTGTAAATACAAGTGATCCTTCCAATAAGATTGTAATAGGTGTCCTCATTGAAAAACTAAAGTCCCATTCCTCCATATTGAACAATATCAGTCTATTACGACATGTATGCTTCATTCTTCTCTGTGTGATACTCACAAGCATTTAGCTAGTTACCACCTCCATACAACATTGACCCAAATAGACATAGCCTGAACATACTGAACACCCAGAATGAAACTATGGAAGAGTTGTTAGCATTACTCCACATAATATCTATAACATCCCTTATTAAGCTTGAGGGCAAACCAATTTGTAGTTTCTTAAGCTCCAAAGGAAGGAATGGAACTACATAAGCTATCAAGATCAGGAAAAGTATACACCACAGGAATAATATGCCATATAATTTGAACCAAAACTTGTTTAAAGATACCTGTAATTATGAACAACGAAATAAGAGTTATGTTACCTGGAATACCAGGAGCTGGCAAAATAGGAGGCCTAACTCCTGGCATCAACGGTGCACCAGGTACTTGAGGAACACCAAGTGGCATGCCAGGTGTTGGCAGAATTGGAAGACGAGGACGAGGCACACCTCCTGGAAATGAGAGAAGATGTTGATTGAAAGGAGCACCAACTTGGAAAGCTGCAGCTTGTCCCAGATGTTCTTTAATTCTTTGATCGATCAAACTTTGAGTTTGCTGCTCCTCAAATTGCTGATAGTAGGTTCGAACATTGGCCTGTTTTGCATGAACAAAAAGGTTATTAACAATCTACACAGATGAATAGACAGCAATAATAAACTAGAACTATTAAGATGAAGTGGAGAGAATTAAGATAGATACCTTATGTTTGTACCCAGCATTGTGCTGTTTACGGACAGATGGCTGCAGCATTTTTTAAAACTAATAAGTTAACTGACATATCAACTATATATAAAAAGCAATATCTAGAATAGAATACACCAGAGATAATTACATAAGAATTGGATAATCATCCTGGGATTCATAGAGTTTCCAAGCGTAATCATGTACTCCCTCCGTTTCATAATGTAAGTTAGACATACATATGTCTAGATTCATTAACATCTATAAGAATATGGGCAATGCTAGAAAGTCTAGCATTATGAAACGGAGGAAGTACAATTCATGGTACTTGACAGTCTCAAAAGCAACAAAATGATCTATTGAAATTTACATAAACAACAAACGAGTAGTAAGTTCGTAAGTATTTCACTGCACTAAAAATCATTTTTTTTTAAAAAAAAAGTAAAGCTATGTAGTTTGCATATACTTCACTGCACATTGCCTACATAGGTGACCAGTGGCCACCTAGTGCCTAATTGTGTGTTTTACTTAGGTTATGCAATGCAGGGTACACTAGCCTCCTGTTAGTTAAACGTTAATTACATGAAAACAACAATAGTTACAAATATTCACATGTACTTCGCAGTTGGCATAAAATTGATTGAATGACCATGATGAATATTATTCAAGTGGAACAGGAATATCTTCAGAAATATGCATGAATATACTCTTAACATCCTACTGTTGACAGGGACTGAAGTTCAACCAATTCAGGAACAACATAATACTCATCCTATGATTATTTTACTAGGCATAATACTATAGAAACCTAAAATCAAATTAATGAACTAGTTTTTTGTAGCAATGTAAAGTGGAGGAGGATGAGAAACTCACAGAGTCATGGGTCAGGTAGGTATCGCAGTAGTCGCAATAGTACCTGCAAGTAAGAGGATAGAACAATTAAACCAGAAAAACGCGTTGAAACGGCGGAGCGCCGAGGATGGGAGCAACAAGTAGCAGCAGCGCAAAGGCTCCCCGCAGTGGACAAAAACGGCAGCTCTCTCCTCGACTTCTCTACCGCAAATCCCCAAACCCAACCATACACAATACGCAATCCACCATGGCCATGTGCGACATAACCACAAGATTCACAGCATTCTAAGCTAGGGTCTCGAATCCGAAGGCTCAAACATCGAGCTACTTATTATCTAGGGTTCGAAACACCCACCGCCGCCCACCCCCCATGTTACCGCCGCTGCCCGCCCCAACAAGAGGAAAGAAGGGAGAGAGAGAGAGACACGGGTACTCACCGAGGCATCGCGGCGGATGATCTCGTCGGCGACGAGAGCGGGAGGGATCCCTGCCGCGAACGGAATCGGAGCAGACGACCGCGGCAATGGTGGGGGGAAATTTCGCGATTCGCCCTAGCTCGATTCGCCCTAAAACCCTCGCGAACTCCAGAGCAGTTCGTGGGCCGGGCCGGGCCGGGCCGGTCACTGACATTGTGGGCCCACGCGGCCCGAGAGGAGAGTCATAGGAGGAGTCCGAGTTGGGCCCACCGTCAGTGTGAAGCCCTTCGACGCTTCACTCCCCCTTCGTCCTCGTCGTCGCCGTCCGCCGCCGCCGCCGCCGGTGGCCGGGGATGGCGAGCCGCGCGGGGTGTCTCCTCGCTGCTCGGGGAATCGCCTCGTCGCCTCACCTCGCGCGGAGGTTAAAGCAAACAGGTGATGCGTGGGGTGGGGTGAATTTTTTTTTATCATTTTTTTTTGTTGTGTTACAAATTCAAGAATGATGCCGTCTCTCTCCTCTCTTCCAAAGATTACGTTGTGAGCGTGGTGGTAACCTGTCGATGTGAGTATGTAGTTCCTGGTGATTGATTTAGATTTTGAGTGGTGTATTAAGGGGATGGGTTAATTTGGATGTGGTTCGGTTAGTGGTAATGGTGAATAGCGTGTGAATTATACTAGCGAGAATGCGAGATCGTATTGTGAGCTTCTTTTGTTTTGGATGCAATTTATTTTGGATTCCGGAATTGCTATCTGTTAACTGCGAAGAACCTATAGGTTCAAATCAGCTTTGGATGGTCTGTTGAGTGAAAAGAATTCTTCACTGATGTTGTTTAATCATGAAATCGGAATGCTTGCTTATTTGAATGGTTAAGTGAATTTCATTTTCTAGAAGTAATACCAGTACCAGAATACATGAGTTCCTTCAAAATTTGTTCTGAAGTGAATTGTGCCCCGCACTGTTTTTGATCCTGTATGTAACACTATCTGAAATGCCATGCTCAAGCTAATGCGTTCTTCTTCTTTTGTTTAAAAAATTTTGACTTGTTGGAATGCAGAAAATGAGATTGTTCAAATGTTCCGAACCCCATCTCCTCGGAGCGAGGATGCGGTAGAAGCTTTTTCGCCAAGGTACACAAATTCCGTGCGTGTGTTGGATGAGAGATTCATTAGGATCCTGAAAATATTCAAGTGGGGCCCCGATGCTGAGAGGGCATTGGAGGTACTCATGCTGAGAGTTGATCACTGGTTGGTACGAGAGGTTATGAAAACAGATGTTGGGGTCAATGTGAAGATGCAATTTTTTAGATGGGCTGCAAAGAAAAGGAATTATCAACATGACACATCCACTTACATGGCCTTGATACATTGTTTAGAGCTAGTGGAGCAGTACGGTGAAATGTGGAAGATGATCCAAGAAATGGTACGGAATCCTATTTGTGTTGTCACCCCAATGGAGCTTTCACAGGTAATTCGGATGCTGGGGAATGCCAAGATGATTGGCAAGGCAATTACAATCTTTTACCAAATCAAGGCACGGAAATGTCAACCAACTGCTCAGGCATATAATAGCATGATAATCATGTTAATGCATGAGGGGCAATATGAGAAAGTGCATGAACTTTACAACGAGATGAGCAATGAAGGCCATTGCCTCCCAGACACTGTAACTTACAGTGCGCTCATTTCTGCTTTCTGCAAACTCGGCCGCCAGGATTCAGCAATTCGGCTGTTGAATGAGATGAAGGAGAATAGAATGCAGCCAACTGCTAAGATATATACCATGATAATATCTTTGTTCTTCAAACTGGACAATGTTCATGGAGCATTGAGTTTGTTCGAAGAGATGAGGTACATGTACTGCCGACCTGATGTGTTTACTTACACCGAGTTAATCAGGGGCCTTGGTAAAGCTGGGAGAATTGATGAAGCATATCACTTCTACCATGAAATGCAACGAGAAGGTTGCAAGCCAGACACAGTTGTCATGAATAATATGATAAATTTCTTAGGCAAGGCTGGTCGTTTGGATGATGCTTTGAAGTTATTTGAGGAGATGGGAATGTCGCAGTGTATTCCAAGTGTGGTGACGTACAATACTATAATAAAAGCACTTTTTGAATCAAAATCCCGTGTTTCCGAGGTTTTCTCATGGTTTGAGAGAATGAAGGGAAGTGGGATCTCCCCTAGTCCATTCACGTACTCCATTATGATTGATGGATTCTGCAAAACCAACCGGATAGAAAAGGCCATGATGCTACTAGAGGAGATGGATGAGAAGGGCTTCCCTCCATGTCCAGCAGCATATTGCAGTCTGATTGATGCTCTTGGAAAGGCTAAACGTTACGATCTTGCATGTGAGCTTTTCCAGGAACTAAAAGAAAATTGTGGTTCCTCAAGTGCTCGAGTGTATGCAGTGATGATAAAACACTTGGGGAAGGCTGGCCGTCTGGATGATGCTATAAATCTTTTTGATGAGATGAGCAAACTTGGTTGCACTCCTAATGTTTATGCATACAACGCTCTCATGTCTGGATTAGCGAGAGCATGCATGCTTGATGAAGCTCTTACTACAATGAGAAAAATGCAAGAGCATGGATGTCTTCCTGATATTAACTCATACAATATCATCTTGAATGGACTGGCCAAAACCGGGGGGCCTCATCGTGCAATGGAGATGCTTACTAACATGAAAAGTTCTACAATAAAACCAGATGATGTGTCATATAATACTGTTCTTAGTGCGTTGAGCCATGCTGGCATGTTTGAGGAGGCAGCTGAGCTGATGAAAGAAATGAATGCATTGGGATTTGAGTATGATCTTATTACATATTCATCTATACTTGAGGCAATTGGAAAGGTTGATCAAGAATAAACTGAAAAATTCACTGAAAAACTGGATTCTTTGCTTTTGTTCATGTTCACAAGAAAAAATCTTGATCCAAGGCTTCTTTTGCATCCCAAGTTTTACTCTAGAATTTCTTCTGGCTGATCAGAAGTTATGCCTCCTCGTCTCCTTGAGTGCAAATCTGGCAAACCATTATTGGAGAAATCTTAGAAGACAGACTTAGAAGGTGTGTATTTCATTATTTTGAGTATCTTGCCCTTGATTTCCTATAGTCAGCTTGTTTACTCATTTATAATGCGAATGATTCCATTATTGCTACTATCTGTAATGGTGCAAAGAATATTAGAGTTTTCGCTGAAAGTTCCAAACATTTAGGTGTAAGGTTAACTAGTGTATATTGAGAGTTGTTTCTTCAGCAACCACTGTTGGAATATCGATGTTTATCATTTACCAAGTTATGGTCGTTTCTTTGGACATTCTGGGTATTTTTAAGCTGTAACACAATGCAAAATATAAGGATTCAGAACCAAAGGATGAGTAATTGCACCGTTATCATTTATGTACACCCGGTTTAGCGAGCTTATAGGATCCCCAATATACTGTTTATTATAGATCTGGTAGGTTAACAACCTTTTAATAGTAGTTCTGACCTTATTAACACATTCTTGTCTTTTATAGGAACTTACTCAATTTTGGACAGTAGTAAGCTTACCAAATCGGCAATCTGACACTACCAATCCAACAACAACTGTGCGGAACATTCTCAGTCCAAGTGTCCAGATGGGGCTTTACATATGGATGGCCATTGCTTCACAATGACGGACATAGGAATTTTCTAGAGCTTGTGCAGAAGCATGCGAAAGCAATCTACAGTGGAGCTATCCACCGGTGGTGAGCCTCGCACAGCCTTGGATCCACCCTGTGCTTCATGGCAAAGTACTTCTCGCTTATAAAACTGTCATATAATTTTGGAAGTTCAAACATTATAACAGCATCAAAGCTTGTTTTTCTGAGGACCAAAGTCAAGAATCCAGATGTGGTGGACATGTGCTCCATATATGTTGTTCTGCCTTGGTCTCGAAATATAAGGGAACCAGATACTTCTTCAAAATCCCTTATATTTTGGATGGACGTAATAAAAATTATGTATAGTGGAGATCTGATATCCTCAAGAGTTAAGGTTCTTGTCTTGTTGTATGATCTGTTTCTCGCTGGCCCCCCTGTCTGTGCTCTTTTGTCATTCTATAGAAAGATATCATTCTTGTGAATGCTGTCGCTGTTGCACCTATAGCTCAACTGTACATGATAAGGGCATCATGTGTAAACTATGATCTTTTTTATAAAAGGTGAACTGAATGTCATCACATGCAAATGTTTATGTATCTTTCTCAAAACATGACAATAGCTGGATCAGCTATTTGAATATGAAAGTAACGCGATAGACTTCCTGAGGAAGTAAATGTGATTCTTCTCGTCATTTTGCATGTGATTTTATTCCCCTGATATTGTTCTTGTCAAGGGTATTTAAGTCCGTCTTTTATCTTTGGCATCACACAGCTTTCGGTAGGTTTCTCATGTAATTTATATCTGTTGACGTTCAATCCATATTTACAGTATTAATCTGAATCATGTTACTATATATTTTCATTTTTCTGATGTAAAAGTTGCTGTGTCAGCTTCTCTTCTCTGAATGGGAAATGAATCATCACTTGATAGGAAGACATTAGGATAACTTGCGTGTATTACCTGGACAAGGACAAGACTTTCATCACCTCTAAAAGATGCTTCGTAATGCAAGAAATGTATTTACAAAGGCTTATATACCTCAATGGGAATAATAAAGAACTACATGCGTATTAGTGCTATTGTAGAAGGGCATAAATCTTACCTACCAATGTGAATAGATACAACAGAAAGAATAGCCAGCAAAAAAAATTGGACCAAATCCCACCATTTGATTCCATCAAAATCCTTGAACCTGACTGAAACTTTGTCTGATGTCGATGAGCTTCCAATTATAACAGAAAAAATTGTCTCCAAATTGGTTGGTGTCACTGCAACTGCCGCTGTTTGGAGATCTGCTTAAGGCCAGCTTCCAGGTCTTCCAATGTGATTGTGATCATAGTGTTCGCATCGTCGCAGTTGAAATCAAGACGTAGATCTAGATTCTCACGGGCATTGATGAGCAGCGTGTCTACAAGGCCACCATTCATCTGTTTACGCCGCTCTTCAGTTGTCTCCCTGGCAATCAGCTCTCCAACGACCTCGATGCTGCAGCTTGGGTCCAGCTTGAACCCATACAGCAAACTGCTCTCAGTTGGGTTATTCATCTTCAGATGTAAGATCTCTGCTAATTCTGTTGTGGTGAAATCGTCAAAATAAAAGAACTTTGTGACCCTCCTACAGAAGCCGTCATTGGAGGCGATGATGCGCTTCATTGGCTCACAGTATCCAGCAAATATCACAACTATCTTGCCATTGTCCATTACAGACATTATCTCCTCCAAGGCCTCCACACCGTAATCCTTATCATCAGATTTTTGCATCGGTATCAACCTGTAAGCTTCATCCACAAACAGAATTCCACCCTCAGCATCCTGTATCTGTAGAATGTAGACACATTATGATGTATAGGTTAAATAAGTAGAGCAATGACAAATTTAATCATAACTCCAAAGTCAAATCTACCCATGTATTTATCCAATGTCCCTAAAACCTACTCCCTCTGCCCCAAAATATAGCAACCTAGGACCGGATTAGACACATCCTAGTAGTACGAATCTGGACAAAGTTACTATATTTTGGGATGGAGGGAGTATTTATTTCCAGATTTAACAATATTTTTTTTCTTTTCCACTTTATCTCAAATTGATGATTGAGAAACCAAGTCTTCTGACAAAAGCAAGTATTTGCAAAACATAAGAATCCAAATACTAAGGACCAGTGTAAGAAATAAGAAATAGTTTGCATAACTAGTAATAACAGATAAATAGTTGGAGCTTTAATACTCCGATTTCCATTTTTAAGGATAGCGTTTGTATAGTCACACGGGAACAAAATTCAGAACTCAATTGAACAGAGAACATTAGCTACCTTTCGCCTAGTTTTTGGTCCGGTGTGCCCCACAAATTCTCCAACAAGATCAGTTCGCTGTACTTCAGTAACTTTGTCGGTAGGGAGAACCCCAACCATATGAAGAAGCTTTCCAAGAATCCGAGCAACCATTGTTTTACCTACATTAGAGGTTGCAATATTATATACCTGGCTTTAGCACCTAAACTACAAACACTTGAATGATTTGTACGGCCTTGTTTATTGTTTTAAAACTTGTTTACCCAAGCTTTGGGAGAAATGCTTTCAGCATGCATCAAAGCAACAATCACATGCAAGAACTTCACCAAGCATACATATTTCTTAATTGTACTGTTCCAACAAAATTCATCGATGGACAAAATAGTAATTATGACCATAATACCATGATGATAAATCATGCTTTTGATTATCAAACTGAACATAATTGTTGTACCTGTTCCTGGATTGCCAAGAAATGCCATATGGGGAGCCCTTCTGCTAGCAATCCCTAAGCCCATAGCTCGTCGTTTCTCATCAAAAAGCATTCCCCTGGCCCATCTACGCAATTGCATTTTGAGGTCCTGCAATCCTACAATTTGTGATATTGCTTCTTCAAACTCTGCCATTGCTTTTCCTTCACGGCATGACATGAGGGCTTTCCGTTTTCTTTGCTCTTCCATATGGCGAGTGAGGAGTTTCTGCAGCTTCTCATTACCAGCTCCTCCAGGAATATGATTCGAGGGGATTTTGCCTTCCTGGTGGGGCAAGGTGTGATAAGAACAATATTCAGTACACTAACATTGTTGTACAGAAAGCAATTTACCATAATAAGAATCAAGTGTCTATACATCATCTTTTGCATAGCAATCCGCATTGTAGCTTAGTAACACGTTTACAGTGCTACAATCTCCAGATTGAAGTGCATGCCAGACAGCTAAATGCAATGGTGCCATGCCATTCTGCAACAATGAGTTAAAACAGATTAAATATTAATACTCACAAATAATACGGGATAGAAAGAAAAGTAATACTAGATAGACAGATCCTACATTTGCTTTGGCTTCTATATGTGCACCACGTTCAAGTAGCAATTTTGCTGATTCACAAGAACTGTTTTTCACAGCCATGTGCAGGGGTGTCTCTCCGTACTGCAGAACAACAGAAGCAGTAATTTATATATTAAGCTCAGAGCATACAATTAGTGTCGCAGAGGTGCCAATAAGGCTGCAACAAATGTCAGATACTTCAATTACCATGTTCTTTGCTTCCAGCTCAACTTTATCCGTGCCTTGGAAATCAAGCAAGAATTTGACTATGCCAGTATTATTGTAGCCAGCTGCGACATGAAGTGGCGTTTGGGACATCTGCATGGTACATTGTCAAAGAGAAGGTAAGGAACACAATATTATGCAGTACTGCACAATATTATGCATAGCAATTATGCACTACAAAATTCTAGTCAGAAAACAAAAAAAAATTAAGGCCTCAGTTGTTTAGAAACTAATCAAATTCATCATCGTGCAATTCAGGTCTAGCCTTCATGTTATCTCTGGCAGGAATTTGGTGTGTTGTGAACTGAGATATACGCAATATCCTTTTACTGATCTATTTGCAAATTGTGCGCAAATCAAGATTGCAGTGGCAGCGACATTACAAGATATCCAAATCTTATTTTACTGATCTATTTGCAAATTGTGAGCAAATCAAGATTGCAGTGGCAGCGACATTACAAGATATCCAAATCTTATCAGTTCACTAAACATAGACGTCTAAATCATCTCGAAATGCAGAGTTACAAAGTGTATAAGAAAGCGACCAATCTGAGAGAAGTCGCAAACCATTTCAAAGAGGAATTAGAGAAACCAAGAATTGCATAAAACTAAATTCCACCGAAAGGAAAATTGACAGTTTGAAAACCATTGCCGCAATAGTTTGAAATTCCACCTAAAGAAAAACCGACATCAGAATTAAACGAATCTAGAGGAAGGAAATTTTGCATACTCTGGGCGAGAAAAGAAACTTGCATCCATATCATTATCACAAGCCGAGAAAGAAACATCAGAGCAAGCAAGAGGACGGGGAGAAAAACTATTCCCCAAAAAAAGCACCACCTCATCCTAAATAAGGAACAAAATGGGGGAAACAGCCAACATGGGGATAAAAATCCAAGAACCAAAGCTCAGGGAAACCAAGAAGCAAGCACAAAATCCGATCAAACCAACATTTTTTCTTCACAAAGAAAGAGACCCCATCTCCTTGCGAATCTCGTGTGCTCACTCCAGTCCACTCCACACTGCAAGGAGTGTCAAACGAAACCGCGCAAGAAGCAAGCAAAAGATCGGAATTTCTTTTAAAAAAAAACTAAATTAAATGAACAAGAAGCAAAAGGGGGAAGCAAGGCGCGGGCACGCACGACGGGGTTCCGGTCGTTGATGAGGGCGGGATTCTCCTGCAGCTTCCTCTGGACGCCGGCGAGGTCGCCGGCGCGGGCGAGGCCGTGGATGGTCTCCGCCTTCGCCGGCCTCGGCCGCCCGTTCTGGCTCCCCGGCACCGGCATCTCCTCCCTCTCCTGCTCCCCTCCCTGTGATGAGTGTGCGCGCGCTCGCTCGAGCAGCTTGCGCGTGTGAAGAGGAGGAGACGAGGAAGAAAGGGAGGCGACGGGGGCGAGCCGACGGGGACCAAATCCCTCCTGCTGTGCTCTGCGCTTTAAAAATTGGATTTTTTTTTTCTTTTTTGCTTTTTGGATTTGTTCTTGTTTTGGTTTAATTTTAGTTTGTTTCTTTGGAGCTTTATTTTTGGCATCTATCCCGGGGTTTTCTGGCTTTGTTCGTTGTGAAGAAAAAAAAAAGAACATTTTTTCTCGTTTTCTTTCCCTGCTTATCGCATGCAAAAACCAATGATTGACCTTGTAGACTGTAGTTGTAGAGAGTGCTGATTGATCCTTTGTAGTAACATTTTAAAAGCACATGAATAGAACGAAAATGCAGAAAATAATGGAACACGAAAAAAAGACATAGGAAAAGGAAAAACCACATTTTGATTTCCTCAAAATTCCTATGGAATAGATTGTTCCATATGTTTTCAAGTATCTTTCATGAGCTAATCATTTGTTTCAAAAGGACTTGATATTCATTTTATCCATATGATTTAAATCATAATTTTACTTTTCTTTGTTCCTAAGGGGAAAAATAATCAAGTGATTCTTAAACACTCTTAATGTTTTTTTATTTGATGTACTAAAATAGTATCATCCTTCCAATTTTATCGAATTCAACCATTTATCAACAGTGCATAAAAGGACTATGTACCATTTACACGAACAAGAAAATGTGCCACAAAAGGGCAACAAACCAAATAAAAAAAGGAAAGGGAAAGGAGAAAAATAGGAAAATAATTCTAAAATTTTCTTTTTAGCGCTTCTGCTTTCTCAACATATTTTTTGTAGATGAAAATTTTGTAACAAAGATTTTTGAATGAAAATTTTCATATGAAAGTTTTACGGATGAAAGTCTTCGGAAGTTTTTGAAAAGTCTTTTGATAGAAGTTAATAGTGTTGCTACATTTGAACGTTTTCCACCTAAAATACTTATTACAAATAGTTTTTTAATAGTCCTAATTTAGAATTACTTGTATAGCAATATAGTTTTAACTTTTACACGATAGAATTAAGAAGTTGTTTATTGTAAATGGGTTATATGCCAATGTTTTTTCTTTGATAACAACCTATTTTGAGACCATTAACTTAGTTTGCCGACAAAATCCTATTATAGAGATGGACAACAAGATTTTGTGTGATATACTTGCATCAAGAGGAGGACTAATCGAACTTACTTTGCACCTATGATTTGAAGAAGCCAAACATTTGATTTCTTAGCAAAAGAGCCATCTTAATAGAGCACCTCACCCGTTTGCGTCGATATGCTAAAAAAAGTTCTAGGATCATTTTGTAGTGATATGCCATATAAAAATATTTAGTATCAAAACTTAGTCAGATAACATATCGTAACTACCAAATCTGATAGAGTTGAACTGAAACAAAAAGCTCAATATTGAAGGCGTGGGAAAAAAAACTCACATGAAACTAAACACCTGTATGTTATTATTAGTATTCCCATTTTGAGTTTGACTAATAAGATACATATTTTACTTTGATTTTCATTAGTACGTTTTTCAAACTGTTAAATGGTGTGTTTTTTGTAAAAAGTTTCTATATGAATGTTGCTTAAAAAAATAAATTAATCTATTTTTGAAAAAAAAAATAGCTAATACTTAATTAATTATACTTATGTTCTTTCATTTTCGTGCTCATACTTAATCTCGAGACATTTATAGTTTCTCCCAATTATTTTGTATTTTCTGAACGCAATAATATAGTGCAATTTGGTGATTCTTCCGAGTCAGATTTAGAGCAGGTACAATAGTAGACTATAAGGTACAATAGCAGATACAGTATAAACACTTTCGAGAGAAAAGAGGATACAGCGGGCTAAGATTTGTAGCTAACTGCAGCACAGACTCCAAGATGCATGTGTGTATGACAGTGTGAACCAGGTAGTATTGTAGTAGTTATATTTTATAGGTAATATTGTACGAATTGGCTATTAAATTGACTATAGATGATTTGTAGCTAGTAATTGGCTATACTATTAAAATTTGACAAAAACACATATCAAAACAGGTAGTACCACTGGTACTTCCTCCGTTTCATATTATAAGACTTTCTAGCATTGCTCACATTAATATACTCCCTCCGTTTCACAATGTAAATTATTCTAGCATTTCCACATTTATATTGATGTTAATGATCTAGATATATATACTCCCTCCGTTTCACAATGTAAATTATTCTAGCATTTCCACATTCATAATTGATGTTAATGACTATAATTGTGAAACGGAAGGAATTATATGTTAATATGAGTCAATTTAAAGTCTTATAACCTGAAACGGAGACAGAACCAAACAAGACCAGCGTAATGTAATTGTACAGCCCAGCCATAATTTAGCTGAGGATACGGTAGATTACGCATAAGATTGGTAAGTTTAGGGCTATAGCTTAGCTACATTGACTCATCTGGACCCAATCTGTACGGAGCCCCAGCCCCAGTGATGCAGTTGTCTGTCGGCCAGCACGTGGGAAGCCGCCTCCCGCGTCGGCTCGCACGCGTGAGTGCGTGACGCACCCAGCTGTTCCGCATCTCGCTCCCGCCACTGCCAGCTCCCGCCGCCGCATCGCATGATTTCCAGCGGTGTTACGTGTTGAGACTTGAGAGAGAGGAGAGAGAGTGATTTTAAACTGTTCTATTGTATTATTTACGTGTCATTTAAATAATTATATTTTTAAAAAAAGAGACGATGGATTATTTACATATTTCTATTTTTTAAGAGAAAATGAGATGATGAATTTACATAAGTTAAATTCACAATAGTTATAATTTTGTTTCTTTTTTTAAAAAAATGAGATGATGGATTAACAGAAGTTCTATGATTTTTAGAACCAAATTAAATTAATCAGTTAACACATATTTACGGTTAAATATGTTTTTTTTCGTCGTAATATGTAGAAGTTAAGTTTAACCCTTCATATTTATGAAGTGACAATCACATATTAATACTCTTGTTTATTTTTTAATTTTTATAACTATTTAAATAACATGCAAATGCAAATCATAAGGGCAGTAGCATGCAAGCTATGCTATGCGTGTTCTAGCCAATGCGAAGCATGTTACTCTCTTTGTATGGCCTTAATTGGGGCGAGGTACTATTGAGGCCACAAATCCCACAATATTAGTGACGAAAGCAAGGAAAGGTTCCTAGCCTAAGGAATTAAGGGGCTGTTTGGTTTATATAAATAACATTGTCTAGGGTTGCCATAGTTTTCTTGCCAAATTGCCTAAGTTTAGGAACATATTTGTCACCACACTTTGGCTAGCAATCTACAACATTGCCACACTTTTCTCAGACAATGACATGTGGGACCCAAGTGTAGAAAAGAATTTTGCCACAAGTGTGGCAATGAACCAAACGCATGGCTAACTTAGTAAAACTGCCTAAGTTAAGGTGTGGCAAAGTGTGGCACATGTGGTCACGAACCTTGATGAGTCGTTCTCTCGCTCCCTCAACCCGTCTCCCAGTCCACCGCGTGCCTCCAATCCACCGCGGCACATCGCCGACCACCATGTTCCCTGCGAAGGGTTCACGACAATGGAGCTCTGAGTGAACTGGTGCTGCTCCTAACCGAGTATACCCCTCTAGGATGGCAAGAGCGAGGGGCATGAAGAAGAAGGGCAAGAAGGCGACAGCAGTCGCCAGATCCTTGCGCTGCAGTGCTTCGTCGTCGTTGGCTCTAGTGGAGATATCAGACTCGGGCTGAATCTAGGGTCCAGGATGTGGTTGACATTGATGTTCTAGCTCATCCACTTTCCAACCTCGTCAATTGTGGAACAGGATGTGGTGGTGGATGCAGTGCTGGCTCCAGCTCCACCTATAACAAAGGCTTCTCGATCTCCTCCAACAACCAAGTCGCACTAGATAATGGATCTCAATCCTAGGGTTTGTAAATTTAGGTGTCCGTTGGATATGAATCATACGAAGTTGTGCCATGATTTGTTGTGAGAATTTCTGTGTGTAGTTGTGTGTTGTAGCTCTTGATTTAATGGCATGAATCGGTGGGGGCGGGAGAGCAACTTTGGGGATTCCGTCTTGGGTGCGATGCCAGGGGACAACGACTCGGAACCACACCTCCACAGCGTAGGCGTGATGCGTTTTCTCGGCCGCACGTGGACTCGCGAAGGGCGAAGAACGCGTTTCCCTGTGAGGGGGCGAGAGGCTTAGAGAGACGTGGGTTTAGTCGACACTAGGCGAATATCGAGCTGAAACGAAGTAACTTGCCACTCCTCACACCCGTAAAGGGCCTATAGCCGGCACTATCCCCTCGAGAGTTTTCAATAGTTTTCCCCATTTTCTCCATGCTTGGGCGGTTGGGCCTCCATTTTCCCCTCCGTTCGCTTACGCCCTTCTATTAATGGGCCTAATATCGGCCCATTTCATGGGTCGGCCCGTGCATCGTTGCATGCCACTCCGGCCCATTCGCTCTAAGAAAAGGCCTAAAGTCTAAAACCCTTCGCGTCCATTATCCAATCCCTCCGGCGACTCCGGCGATGATGCCGTCTCCTCCTCCTCCCCGTCCGTCCGCCCTCTCCGCGCCGCCTCCTATGCCGCTGCTGCTCCTCCTCCTCCGCCGCCGCCGCCTCGGCCTCGTCATCCGCGGTCCCCGTCCCCGCCTCCTCAGTCCTCGCCCCGTACCACCGCGCCTTCGCCCGCCGCATGGCCCTCGCCGGCGTCCACCCGCACCACCGCGTCGGTACGAATGCAGCGTCGCTTTATTGATTGCTTGCCGAACGAATGGCTCTGAGGCATGGTTGGTTTGCAGCGGTGGGGGTATCCGGCGGGCCGGACTCCATGGCGCTCTGCGTGCTCGCGGCGGCGTGGAAGAAGGCCGGGGAGGGGAGGAAGGAGGAGGGGGAGGGAGAGGGAGAGGGCGACGCCTCGGGATTCGTGGACGGGCTCCTGGGGGTCGTCGTCGACCATGGCCTGCGCCCTGAGAGCGCCGACGAGGCGCAGCTGGTCCGTGATCGGGTGCGCGGCATGGGTAAATCTTATTTATGGCTTAACACTGTATTTTCTTTATTTTTTGTAACACAAATTTACCCTGCACCTGCGCACATAGAAAATTGCGATGATGATTGGCTTCCGTCAGGTCTGCTCCTTCAGTTGCATTTGGATGGGACCTTTTCTAATGAACTGTTTTTTGAATGCGACTTGATCCACGAAATAGACATTTTGAGGTGCCACAATTTTGTTGTAGGCGTTGTTTGTGAGATTGCTACATGTGAATGGCCGGATGGGCGACCAAAGCTGGGGCATATTCAAGAGGCCGCCCGTGAAATGAGGTGTGTGTCTCCCTCTGCCATGGTTCACTACTTGTCAAGGATAATGCTATCTGAACAATTTGATTTTCTGCAAACTTAGTATTTGTGGTTGATATGGCCAATTTTTTTTGTCTCATCGATTTCCAAAACTTGCATGCTGTATGGATATCTGAAAAAAAATGTACCTCACCTACTAACAACTTTGTATGAAATTTGTGTAGACCATTTACTTGCACAAAGTGTTAGGAGTTAAGGGGCTTTCCCTTCTCTTTACCGGCACCTAAGGCATTAGATTTAGTTGTTTGTTATACTTAAGAGGGCACATATGTTAGTATTTTGAACTGTGGGTTGTGTAGGTGTGTGTTGTATGGCTTTATTTGCCACTTCTCTTATACGAAATGATACATAGCTCTCCGGCGTGTTCAAGAAGAAAAAGAATGAATATTTTGTTTTGTTTAGTTAAAACTCTGAACCTTACATGTTGGTATTAGTGCATTATTCTCACAATGTGTTGGCGCTGAGGGTATCAGGAATGTTCTTTAGGATTCTTCATGGACATTACCTCCTGCACAATGTGCATTTTTTTTTTTCAATTTCCAGTGTTGAGAAGCTGTAAACTTGCCACTTCAAAGGTAAAGAGTGACATGGTTCACACTGACTACTAAAATATATGGAAATTTAGTATGCTATGGCATTGTGAAAATGAATGCTATGTTCTTCGTGACTGTATATATCTACGTGATATATGCTCTGCCAGTTCCATACCAATTTATTCACAAACACAGAAATACCTTAGTGCATTTTGACAAGACTTCACATTTTAATAAATTCAGGTACCAAAAACTGTTGGACATTTGTATAAAGCAACGAATAGCAGTCTTGCTTATCGCACACCACTCTGATGACCAGGTCTGTTAAATTGAGAGATGTATTTTTCCTTTTTCCCTTGGTTTTGAATGAGTGTTGCCCCACTTATGGAATTGTGAGTTAACACATAAAATCCTTGTTACGTAAAAAGCATTGAGCCAAATGACATCTGTTATCATCGTCAAATAAGCGGTGCTAATTTTTTCCTCTTATATTATAAGTTTTTGTGGACTTGACAACTTGCATATAGGGAACTATTATTAGATATGATACTATTGTGCCTTCATGTATTACTGTATCTTTGTTTGTGCATTTACTCTCTAGGCTAACATACATGGTCACATGAATATCTGATATCTGATTTAGTGGACCTTGCACTGATCCTTGAATTTAGACATGGTTACCTTCTAATTGTCGTAGTATCCAATGTGGTATTGAATTAAAGATTACTGAATCTAATGTATACTGACATCTTTCTACCATTCTATGTTATGATTTTATGCCATTATAGTTACTGCAGATGCAGATTATATGTTTTCTCTGAGTGAATTTAGGCTTATAAATGCAGGCCGAACTCTTTGTTCTGAGACTATCTCGCAACAGTGGTGTTTTGGGGCTTGCTGGTACAGCCTTTGTATCTCAGTTGTTTGCACCTAATCTAAAATATGATGGAGATAACTTCAGTCGTTATGGTGTTATTCTTGTCCGGCCCATGCTTGAATTTTCAAAAGATGACATGTATAAGGTAAATCATGATCTCATGATATTTAGAATCAGCCTTGCATTTTACTTGAGGAGCCTTATCTTACTTTTATCTTTCAAATATAGTCAATATTTCATCATTAGACACACTTAATTTGAATTTTGATTTCCCAAAATTCATTTAACATGCTGTATTTAATGAGTTCCGCTTATGTATGTTTCTAGAAATTCATCACCAGTATTCCTAATTTCTCCTGCTGACTAGCCTTTCTCTGTGAAAAAGCAACATAGCCTTTTCTTGTAGGAGACTTTGATGACTTTGCTTCGAGCTGTCATTTTTTTTTTAAAAAAAAATGATCATATTTGTGTAGTTGTTACTGATTGATCTGTCATACTTGGTTCTCCACAGATATGTCAAGGAAGTAATCATTTGTGGGTTGAAGATCCAACTAATAATAGTTTGCTGTACGTTAGGAATCGAATCCGGGCATCTTTGAGAAGTTTATCCACAGAAGGTTCACAATTGCACTTAAGCTGTTGCTTTTGAGTGATTTTAGAATCATCATGTTTAATCCTTTGTCTTCAACTTTACCTCATTTATATCATAATATACATCATTCGCAGATGATGAAAGGTGATGTCCATAAACATTTGACAAATGTATAAAGCTTGATTGAGAATGCGTACGTTTTACTCATTATAAATTTCAATGAATTTTCCATCACTATTAATTATCGAATGCCATGTTTGGTCACAGGAACAACTTGTTCTATTGACCATCCGCAATTGGATAATTCTGTTGAATAATAACTGACTATTGACTGTAGATACACCATCTTCTGGAATCAGCATAAATGTTTGCTTGTGTGCACCAAATTGTGATTTTTCATGTTTCTTGTCTAGGTTGGTCTGTACACAAGATCTACTTATTTTATAGTAAATAAAAAGTGTCAGACTATCAGTGGCCCAGAATTCATGGGTATCTAGCTCAAGAGATTGTATTTAGTTAAATTCACTTGTGGAAGTAGGTCACAGAATTTGTAGCAAATGACAGCATTTTCACTGTTTCACATGTTGCCAATTCGTGGCCGAAGTTATTTGTGGCAAGTCCTAACTCCTAATTGGTATGTGTGAAGCTACATCAGCTCTGACCAGCTTGTCTGCAGTTGTAAATTTGCACACGCCTTATCACCTTATTGTGAGTGATGAACGGCCGCACATTCACCTGACAAATTTTTGCTTATCTACAGGTACCTTTCAGTCAGAGCTTCACAAACTGATCTATGCGTGCCGGTTGACACGAGCATTTATAGATAATGCCTGCAGTATGGTTTTAAAGAAGTCTTTAACAATAATGGAGGTATACCCTTTTTCTGTAATTCGATGTCTCCTATATCATGCCATTACTAAAATTTATATACTAACTCTTTTCCCCCGTAAAATTCATTTATCATTCTTCAGCATGGATATGCTGTCATTGACCTGGAAAAACTTGACCCACATAACGTTGATGATCTTTTTCTTTCACGATATTTAGCATATGTATTACAGGTACGTCTTTTGGGAGACAAAAATATTCTGAAGTCTGAAGATCTTAGACACCTTATTGCCACGGGACATTGATTCATTTTTTTCTCCATTGTAGTTTGTTTCACAAAGGCATAGGCCACTCCGTGGTAGATCTGCTCAATTGCTCATAGACTACATCCGTACCATCCCCTGCAAGGTTCCTTCTAGTTGATGTGCATGTGTACTGCTTACATCCTTAAGTTTTTATTTCTCTTGTGTGTATAATTTTTTTGGTAAATATTACTGTTGTTGATTGGAAGCCCAATCAACTTGAAATGAAAACAAGCCCTAAGGACCTGTTCAAAGTTCACCCAAGTCTGGTCCAAAGTCTGAATTGAAAATTAATATGGACATTTTATACTTCCTTTCCAGATCAAAGATGCTTACATATACATACATATATTTTTCTATGCTTGAAATAAGTCATTGATCTCTCTTAGATTCATCGACATAGCCATCTGATGATGACGATAGCGAACTAGTAATTCTTACGTAGCACATAGGCACAATTGCAATCTGAGTTTACTATTATTTTGTGCAGAAAAAGATTTTCTTGTACGTGTTTGGTTATCTCATTTGCTGAACTGTACGATAGCATTTCATGTGCTAACTTATGGATTACCAAATCCTGGTCTAGCACCAAAAAAAGATTACTCATTGGTTCCCCTAAAACATGGGTTAAGAATCGACCTATGGAGGGTGGGCCCTAGGGGCCTCAAATCACGGGTTAAGGCCTGATCTGTAGGGGGCGACTCCTTGTGTAGGGGGGTCCGTCTATTGTGACCTTTCTCGGCCCCTGTTTTTGGGTGCTTCTTAATTACTCCCTCCATTCCCTTTTGATCAGCATATAACGTTGCTGCACCGAGACCAAGAAACCAAATCAACTCTGCATGCACATCATTTATAGCTAATTCTCCCTAATCAGCATGCAGCTCAACGGATTTATTCTGCATGCATCTCAACACATGGGACTTCAAAAGACTCTGCATGTACATGCATAGCATGCGAGGCATTTACTACAACCTGAGAAAACGCTAGTACCTAGTTTATACGCTGATCAATTTGGAATATTTGAAATTTGGTTAGGCGCTGATCAAAAGGGAATGGAGGGAGTATAATACATTAGGGAGGTCTTTCCCTTTGGGGCCGAGTTCTTTCTCATCTTTTTATTATTATTATATTAGAACCATAGAAAATACTGTTATATATTAAGAAGGTTTGTGAAAATATTGTTGAAGTATTTGGAGATGGGTACCTGAGATCTCCAAAGAATAATGACACAGCTAGATTACTTGCCATTGCAGAGCAAGGGGGTTTTCTCGGAATGCTTTGGTGCATTGATTGTATCACATATTAATAATTGGAGGATAGGGGGAGATAGAATAAATGAATCATTGATACAATCAATGCTCCCTAGCATTCCTGGAAAACCTCTCTACTCTCCAATTGGAAGTAATCTATCTATGCCATTATCATTTGGAGATCTCAAGTACTCATCTCCGAATACTTCGACAATAGTTTTCATTCACAAACATTTTAAGCTTATGACAGTATTTTCTCCAATTTCAATATTGATTATCCATAGCATCTCTTGGTACTACATAAGTTCGCATTCAAAAGCTGCTGTATACTTGTGCAAAAGATATAACCCAAGACCTCCAACAATATATCTTTTTTTGCATAAGATACTCATCATGTTCTTCTACAGCATATACTATGTAAATACTCATCATGATCTCTCTATAGGAAAAGTACTATTGGGTAATTCTGTACTTTAGCAAAATAAGATCCTTCATGGTTCATTCAGTTCTGCTTGAATCTCATGCAGGCGTTATTTGTGGCAAGTCCTAACTCCTAATTGGTATGTGTGAAGCTACATCAGCTCTGACCAGCTTGTCTGCAGTTGTAAATTTGCACACGCCTTATCACCTTATTGTGAGTGATGAACGGCCGCACATTCACCTGACAAATTTTTGCTTATCTACAGGTACCTTTCAGTCAGAGCTTCACAAACTGATCTATGCGTGCCGGTTGACACGAGCATTTATAGATAATGCCTGCAGTATGGTTTTAAAGAAGTCTTTAACAATAATGGAGGTATACCCTTTTTCTGTAATTCGATGTGTAGTCTCCTATATCATGCCATTACTAAAATTTATAGACTAATTTTCCCCCGTAAAATTCATTTATCATTCTGCAGCATGGATATGCTATCATTGACCTGGAAAAGCTTGACCCACATAATGTTGATGATATTTTTCTTTCACGATATTTGGCATATGTATTACAGGTATGTCTTTTGGGAGAAAAAAATATTCTGAAGTTTGAAGATCTTAGACACCTTATTGACATGGGACATTGATATTCTTTTTTTTTCTCCATTGTAGTTTGTTTCACAAAGGCATAGGCCACTCCGTGGTAGATCTGCTCAATTGCTCATAGACTATATCCGTACCATCCCCTGCAAGGTTCCTTCTGGTTGATGTGCATGTGTACTGCTTACATCCTTAAAGTGTTTATTTCTTTTGTGTGTATTATTTTTTTTGGTTAAATATTACTATTGTTGATTGGAAGCCCAATCAACTTGAAATGAAAACATGCCCTAAGGACCTGTTGAAAGTTCACCCAAGTCTGGTCCAAAGCCTGAATTGAAATTTAATATGGACATTTTATACTTCCTTTCCAGATCAAAGATGCTTACATATACATACATATATTTTTCTATGCTTAAAATAAGTCATTGATCTCTCTAAGATTCATCGACATAGCCGTCTGATGATGACGATAGCGAACTAGTAATTCTTACTACATTACATATAGGTGCGTAGCACATAGGCACAATTGCAATCTGAGTTTACTATTATTTTGTGCAGAAAAAGATTTTCTTGTATGTGTTGGGTTATCTCATTTGCTGAACTGTACGATAGCATTTCATGTGCTAACTTATGGAGTACCAAATCCTGGTCTAGCGCCAGAAAAAGATTACTCATTGGTTCGGTAATGGTTCCCCCAAAACATGGGTTAAGAATTGACCTATGGAGGGTGGGCCCTAGGGGCCCTCAAATCACAGGTTAAGGCTGATCTGTAGGGGGCGACTCCTTGTGTAGGGGGGACCGGCTATTGTGACCTTTCTCGGCCCCTGGTTTTGGGTGCTTCTTAATTATAATACATTAGGGAGGTCTTTCCCTTTGGGGACGAGTTCTTTCTCATATTTTTATTATTATTATATTAGAACCAGAGAAAATACTGTTATATATTAAGAAGGTTTGTGAAAATATTGTTGAAATATTTGGAGATGGGTCCTTGAGATCTCCAAAGAATAATGACACAGCTAGATTACTTGCCATTGCAGAGCAAGGGGGTTTTCTTGGAATGCTTTGGTGCATTGATTGTATCACATATTAATAATCGGAGGATAGATGGAGATAGAATAAATGGATCATTGATACAATCAATGCTCCCTAGCATTCCTGGAAAGCCTCTTTGCTCTCCAAATGGAAGTAATCTATCTATGTCATTATCATTTGGAGATCTCAAGTACTCATCTCCGAATTCTTCAACAATAGTTTTCATTCACAAACATTTTAAGCTTATGACAGTATTTTCCCCAATTTCAATATAATCATCCATAGCATCTCTTGGTACTACATAAGTTCGCATTCAAAAGCTGCTGTACTCTTGTGCAAAAGATATAACCCAAGACCTCCAACAATATATCTTTTTTGCATAAAATACTCATCATGTTCTTCTATAGCATATACTATGTAAATACTCATCATGATCTCTCTGTAGGAAAAGTACTATTGGGTAATTCCATACTTTAGCAAAATAAGATCCTTCATGGTTCATTCAGTTCTGCTTGAATCTCATGCAGGCTGCCCTGAGTGTAGCTGGTTGTTACCTTTGTGCAGTTCCAAGGTCCAAAGGTACAAAAGTACTTGTCTGTTGTTCTGTTGATCTGATGGAGTCATCTTCTGTTCATATGTCCTATAAGTGTTCCTATGTAAAGCAACCACCACCAGTATCCGAGATCAACCAGATAGTCACTGAAGCACGCATATACTCTGATCAATTTCTACAGAACTGCCCAAACATACCTTTTCCGAGTTCTAAATTTTCAACTGATGTGCTGAATAAGGCAAAGGATCTCAAGCTAATAGGTGATTGTACATTAGAAAAGCTCAATTATTTGCAAACAGATGAACACCAAAAATTCATTACAACAAAAGATCATGGACAAGAACAGTACTTGGAGAAAACAAGCTTTCCTTATTTAGAAGTTCTAAATCTCTGGCCTGGTGAAACATGCCACTTTATGGGCAGGTTCTTGATTACATGGAGAACCTCGGAGGTTGTTGTGAATGGAATGTGCTTGCATGACAGTCAAAAGCATACTTGCCAGTATTGTATGGTAAATCAGGATGGAAGTCTTGCTATTAGGCATATGTTCGATACCGATTGGTTGTTCCTTGCTGAAGTTTGTAAGATCCATTCTTTGGAAGAGAATAAGAATTATTCAAATGTTCTCTGTGACAAGTTGGAGGATGCTAAACTCGTGCAGCACTCTAGATATTTGCAATTGTCAGCAATGAAATCTCTTCAAATCCTGAGATCTATTCCAGCACCTGCAAGACGAATGCTACCAGTGTTGACCAACTCGCAAGGTGCTGTATTGAGTATACCGGTAAGGATTCCACTCAAAAGACATTACTTTGTTTTCATTTTGTAATTTTAATATGTTCTATTTTTTTAAAGTACTTCATTAATCCGATGCATTGTTTTTTTAAGTCAAACGTGAGCTACCGAAAGCTAGGTAGTGGTGAACTACTCCAAACCTTCTAATTGCATGAGGTTAGCACAGCATGAAGCACACATGACCTAGCTGCCCTTGCATGCATGCCTTTTATTTGTTAGCTAACTATGGAAAACAGCTGAATATCAAAGTGATGAGTATGCGAAACTCCAAGAGCAGTACTGGCCATGCGCGGCGTAGTTCTCATTTCTCAATTCTCAAATATTGAAAATAGTAAAACCTGTTTTTGGACCTGGCAACTGATTAGGAGGTCTGACTTCCTAGTGGTAAGGTAAAACATTACCTTCACTGAACTGGTTCCTACTGATTAGCCAATTGCTTCAGTCTGTCACAATTTTTAACGGGTTCAGTACCAACTGAAACAGCAGGAGACTAGGAAATAGGAATATCGTGCAGCCAGTGACTTGGCTTGGAACAGTGACAAACTGAAGTTGTTCATAACATGGAGTAGAAGTCCTAGGTAGAAGTCTATAAACCATCTGGTTATCTTGAAAATTGACCGGAGAATTTTCATGTTGATTTCTTTTCTGTCCAAAACCATACTGTCATTCTATTACTACATGTAGTTACTGAATGCACAGTTTTCTATAAGATCAAAGGCTTCATGATTCAGGTCGCAAAGAAAATTTACAGATATGAAGTTCTGGGAGATATTATATGTAGTCTTTCTGGAACTTGCATATTTTGGTTTGATATACTCCTAGCATCGTTTATCAGATATTTGAAAGCATGTGGACAGTGAATGCATTTATTCCTTCAGAGAAAGGCTTTACTCCTATTGTGCTAATTCTTTTTCCCTTCTTGTTAAGAGTATTGGCTTCCGATGTTGCCCAAGCCTATTAATTGAAGCAGTATTCAGTCCAAGAGTACCACTTGGTGGAGGATATACTTCATATTTGTAAGTGGTTGATATCGATTGATGACAAAACATGAAACATCAAGTGTATAGCTGCTGTTGAGATGTAAGCAGCCGCTGGTAATGCAAAACATCTGATCAATCTTCTCCCTCAGTCAATCATTGTATGCGAGCTGCTAATGATATATGATATCGTGTTTGTCCCGTATAACTATTTCAGGTGCTGAATCGCTTGCAACAAACCGTCCAATCATTGCCAAATGCGAAACAGCCTTAGCTTGCCAACGTCGTTGTGCAGTTAACTGATGTTTCGCCATCCCTGGTTCATACATATGATGATTTGACAAGCTTGACAAGAACGGGATTTTTACACGACATTTGCGGATTTGCCAGTTTGCAGGGATGAATCCCTACAACAGTTATATGCCAGAACAGGCCCGATTCTGCACTGGTTTCCATTTCAACACCTGTCTTTGGACATTAGGGTGATCATGGCTGAAATCTCGTAGCTTCGCTTTGCAGTGCCAACCAGGTGTCGCGGAGGCAATAGCAACTTTTGGCACTAGGCAAGTGGAAATGAAGGTACTACTAGATCCCGTGAGAACAATTTTGTCAGCGTTGGAGGTGGCTCAAGTGCCTGATCGTTAAGAATTTTAAATAGGAGGATAAATAAATATATCAAGTACCTGAGCGCTGGAGGTGGCTCAAGTGAGATTTACCTCCCGAAGAATTCATCGCCTAGCAGACTCCCTGTTGGACACCTTACTGTAGTTTGAAGCCAAGAACCGTTTCATGTGAATTAAGGTGTGTTTAGTTCACGCCAAAATTGAAAGTTTGATTGAAATTGGAACGATGTGACGGAAAAGTTGGAAGTTTGTGTGTGTAGGAAAGTTTTGATGTGATGGAAAAGTTGGAAGTTTGAAGAAAAAGTTGGGAACTAAACCAGGCCTTATTTGTCAGACATTCTTTCTAGAAAAGCAATGCTTAACTCTACTTACGAATACGATAACAGTGTTCAAGCAGTGACAGACAAAACACTGTAAATGATTGTTCATGTCTTGGTATGTATGCCTTCTCATTCTCTTCACATCCAATGGGTTCGTGCTTTGTTCGCACGGACAGGACATACCACCCTCCATATCCAACAGCGATTCGCTGTCAGAATCCGAACCACTTGTGCCTCCCAGAGCTTGGTTCTCCTCCATATTCAGAATTTCAGATTGGTAGCTGATGTGGGACTTGCTGGTTGCTGCTGTTGCTGCTGATCACAGAATATGAACAGAGTTGTGAGCAAAGAACAGTTAAACATCTGAACATTGTGTTCCATCATTAGGTGCAATTTTGATGCAGCACATAGCACTTTAATAACTACTGTCCATGTATGTCCATTGCTGGAATCTGCATGTGCTGAAAAATCCCAAGTTGACAACGTAGAAACTCCTGTTAGGCTGTTAACCAGAAAAATGATTTCTCATCTTCCCATGCTTAGAATTCAGGATTCCCTCTTACCAGGCAATTCGAATAAAATTCCTCTAAAACATGAAATAACGTTCGTTTGCAGACTAAAATTGTGCGAGAAAAAAATATACTACTAGTCACTATGAAAAGTTACTGTAGTAGCAAAAAATTGGTAGAGGTTGAAACAGTCCTCTACTTGAAAGGTAGCAGGAGCTGATCAGTAGCAGTAAATGAAATTTGAAGACATGAAATTGCAGTCAATTATATATGGACCGTGCTACTACAAGCTACTTCCGGTAAAACTATGAAGATTAAGTTGACACATGTAAAACGAGAAAGCTATTAGTATATGATTAATTAAATTTTAATTATTACAAACTTAACAAATGAATATATATTTAATATTTTAAAGCAAACTTGATATAGAAAATTTTTACACGAAACACATCGTCAGTAGTTTGAAAATCATACTAGCGGAAACCGAGGTGAAATGTAAATCTTAATTAGAAAAGAACAGTTAATAACGTTAAAAGTAATGATATTTCACTTGTGAGTGAGGGCTTCCACTTATTCTACACCTCTCAAATCATCTTATGAAGTCGGTTTAAAGTCAAGCTCAAAGTTTTCTTTTCCTGCTGATTCTGTCAAGCCCATTCCTTAGCTGTGGTTTCCTTTCTTTTTTTTTCTAATTTAATTGAGAAAAAAAGTCTCATCTTTAATTTTGGCTACTCCCCAAAGGAAAGGAGAAAAAGAAGAGGAGGGGGAAGCTGTTTTGGTCCATCCAAACGCCCCAAAAGCCTCCCCCACCGCCCCACGTCTCTCCTTGCCCCTCCTTCCCCTCCGTATTTGCAACACTGCCATTCCGTTTCGTTCAAAATCTGACTCAAGCCCTCGTCCACGTCTAGTACTGCAGCGGGGAGTATTTCACGGAAACTTGGGCGCTGCTAGTTTAGGGCATATTTGGGTTGCGGAGCTTCCAGCTGCTGTAGCTTCTTCTAGAATCAAAAGCTCTCCAAAATAGTTCAGCTTTTGATCTAGATTTAAAAAACTGTAGTGGTATAATCTAGAAAATAAACTAAAAATTAGAAGCTGAAAAACTTAGCTTTTTCAGATTCTTATAAGCTGGCTACCAACCAACTGCTGCTTCTTGAGCAACAGACCCTTGGGAGTTGATTCGGATCCGCACCACGCACCGACCTCCCGCGACATGACGGCGCAACACGTTGGCTGCCGCGCGATGTCCTGCATGCGCTCTGACACGTGGGGTCCACCGAGCGGGGGCCCATCTAGGGGTGGGACCTAGCAAGGCGCATCCTTGGTGGAGACTGGAGAGCCGTGGAGTCTCTGCCTGTGTGCACGGGAGGCGGGGCTACGTGTCAGCGTGGCGGGATCTTCTGGGGCATGCCGGCATGTGGCCGGCCACAGGTTTTGCACGATGAGTGGTGGTGAATGGACACGAGGGGAGAGATGATGCACATGTATAAGAGCAAGGTCAATAGTATAGCAGCTGATGGTTTTAATTAGTGTTCATGTTATCTATAGTAGACGCTATAGTTAATATGTACGATAAAGAAATTTTATGTTAACTGCGATATTTTATTGTTTTCGTGGTTCCCACAATCTTCTTCTATCTCTTCTCTTTCTTTCTTTTTTCCAGCTTCTCTTCCTTTCTTTACCTTCTCTTTGTTTCTTTTGCCTGCAACGAGGCTCGGAGGCGGGTGACCGCGGCGGACGCATACGATGGCGGGCGCAGGAGACGGTAACAGCGACGGCCATGGCGGACAAGGCGGACGCAAACTGCGACGACGGCGAACTCAGGCGATGACAGCGGCCACGACAGCTACAACGGACGAGGCGGACGCACGCGACGATGACTGCTGCGGTGGATGATGGCGGACGCAAGCGATGGAAACGTATGCAGTGGACCAGGGTGCCGGCCATGGCGGACTACAATGGATAGGCGACAACACCGATGACGACGGCTGTGGAGGATGGGGCCGAAGTTCGCGGCAGATGCCGAAACCGACGCCGACGATGAGGCGGACGGCGGCTGGCGACGCCGGCCGCCGCGAACAAGGCGGACGTACGGTGGACGACGGTGATGGGTGCGGCGGCGATTGCGATGGACATAGTCACGGACCATCGCTACAAGCGGGCCCCACAACCTTGGGCCGCGCGTGGAGCCGGGCGACTAATTAGTCGCCTGCTCGCACTCGCGCTCCACCGCTCTCTCCTCCATGAAATCGCAAAATCCTAGCTGGAGCGTTTATCGCCGGTTATTGTACCGCTCTTAAAATTTTTATGCTCCCTCCATAAAAAAAAGTATGGGACACTGTTGATTTATAATATGAAATAAAAGGAGTATTTATAATAAATTTTCGACGTTTTGTATAAACAACATCATACAATTTTAAGATGTAGATAATACTTTATTATAAAAAAAATTCGGACAATTTTACGATGGAGGTAGTACTCTATTACTCTTCGGACATAGACAACGGGATCCGATCACCGGCGGCTGGTTGCGAATTCAGTCGCGGTGTGGTGGGTAGCGCAGAGAATCCAAGGGAGGGGAGGTGTCCACGTCGGGTGATGCACTCCGGCCAAGTTGGCATGATTTGTCCTTGTCCGCTAGCTATGTCACTCCCCACCACCTTCTCACCAAACTCCTTTTCATCTTTGTTGCCCCTTGTTTACAGCAAATTAATTTACCTATGTTTAGCAAATCTGTGGCGACGGCGCAGTGCAGCCGGTGTCTTGGCCATTCACAAATCACAATTACTTGAAGCACAAAGAAACCACACTAAATTATCGCCTTTAATTGTTCAGAAACGTAGTATTCACTCGAGAGTAAAATTCATTTACCATATCCCCTATCAGATGAAAACTTTTGGACCGTTTGGTCACTTACCTGAATTCTCCAGGCTCTCACCAGGTGGATCATGGATTCAGAAGGCAACTGCAATAAAATCAGAGAAAAGCTCTAACCTCCACAACATTTATACTTCGTAGTTTTTCAGTCTCTTACCAAATACTGTGTACTACATATAGCTAGTCAGTTCTATTACAGGACGACACTTGACACGACACGAGGACTCTGAAAAACTCAAGTCCGTTCACTTGGGACATCACATTTTTATACGTAGCTGAGCTGACAAAGCAGTAAGAAGTAGTTTTCACTTGGACATGGCGCCATTGGAGTGGCTGTCCCAGCCCCAGGCGTCACCCACCTCGCCACCGCCGGGCATCTGCACCTGCTCCGGCGGGGACAGCCCGGTGAAGGGGTCGTCGCCGGCGTAGTCCAGCCCGGTGAGCACGTCGGGGACGCGGCACGCCCCCTGCCGGGGGTTCAGCGCCGGCGACAGCCCGCCCAGGTGGCCGAGGCCGCACGACAGCGCCCCCCGCGCCACCATGTCCTCCGCCATCTTCACCTGTACAAAACTCCGGGGGGGAACAGCTTCAGAGTTCAGAAAACCGTGTGGCCGGCCGAAATGCGTGATGCCGATGTCGATGATGATCGATAATAATGCAATGCAGTGTGCAGAGATGAATGGATGAATGATCACCTTGACCCGGAGGGCCTCCACGTCTGATTTGAGGATTCTGTTGTCCGTGACCGACGTCGTGAATTGCTGATTGGCATCTGTCAACTGCTTGAAAAGGGATGCGTTTTCGCCCCGGAGCTGGTCAACCTGACGAAAAAGCACACGAATTTTGAAATCTGAATAAACCCAGAGACCATCACTCGAAATTACAGTACCAGTTGGCACAATATTTGTTACTCAATCTGATATATGGATGGTGATGTTTGAAATTTAACATTAGCAAATGCGCTAGGGCAGGGGCGGATTCACAATGGGGGCGGAGGGGTCTCGAGACCCCACTACCGCCCCCGGGACAGTGGAGACCCCCCTAAGCCTCCACTAAATTTTTTTTCGATAGATTCATAGGATGTGGGGACTGGAGGTTCGATTTATGCTGATGTAGTTTATTCAGCCCCCACTACTATTTTTTTCTAGATCCGCCACTGCGCTAGGGGTACAAATCAACTCAGTTTACCTGCGTCTCGAGATCAGCTAAGTGAGCTTGCTTTCTCTTCCTTGATCGCCGAGCAGACTCCCGGTTAGACACCATCCTGTAATTTGAAGCCAGCAACAGTTTCATGCAAGTTCTTTGTCAAATATTCCTTCTGAAAAGCAATGTTTACTTCTACTACTAGCCAATACGCCCATAATTTTCATGCCGTGACAGACATAATGCTTGACATAATCGCTGATGTTCTTGGTGTACCTTCTCATTCTCTTAACGTCCAGTGGGTTTGTGCTTTGTTCGCATGGACCGCCCTCTATATCCAACAGCGACTCACTGTCAGAATCTGAACCACTTGTGCCTCCCAGAGTTTGGCTCTCCTTCATGTTCAGAGTGGTAGCTGACGTGGGACTTGCTGCTGCTGATCACAGAAAATTGAACAAATAGTGAGCAAGAACAATTAAAGAACCGAACATTGTTTTCATCATTAAATGCAATTTTGATGCAGTAACAGCACTTGTACTGTACTACTGCCCATGCATGTCCATTGCTGAAATCTCCATGTGTTGAAAACTCCAGGTTGCATGTGTTTTTTCAGTGTGCAGTACAGTAGAAAATCATTGCATACATAGAGGACCGACTATTTTTGTGTGCAAACTGCCTGATGAAAATTGTGGAAGAGGACGTGTGTTAGGCCATACCACAGATTGATGATTGCGACTCAATTGTGGAGACTGCAGGATGCCGTGCGTTGAGGCTCTGGGACTGGGGCCATATGTGATTGGGAATGACCCCAGTGATGGTGCTCTGCTTGAAAGAAAAACAAAAGCATAATTAATCAAGTAATCAATCATGCATACCAAGAATCAAGTACAATTTAAGATAAGTAACCAAAGCTTGTATGTATATGCTGCTACTTCTAATTAGTTGTCAGTATATACTAGTACTAACAATAATCTTCATTACCTAAATAAATTACTTATCATCAGTTCTCAATAACAAGGTTTTTTTTTTTTTCGAGGAAGTTCTCAATAACAACTTAATCAACCATGTCATGTAAACTCTCCTGTTAGCTAGGCTGTTAACCTGAAAAATGATTTCTCCTCTTCCCATGCTTAGAATTCAGGACTCCCTCTTATCATGCTATTCAAATATTTTTTTGTGAAACATGAAACATCATTTGTTTGAAGTTTGAAGACTAAAATTGTGTGTGGTGTGTGAGCATGTGTCTCTTCTATATGATCTAAAAGAAACATTCTTCATTTTTTTCCTCTGTTTTTTTTTTCTTGTTCTCTGCTTTCCCGCTGTATTTACCCCCCTCCAACTGAATACAATGATACGCAAAAGCTTATGCATATTCGCGCCAAAAAAAAAAAGTTTTGAACTAGCAAAAAAAAAACTGGCAAACAGTCTTCAATTTGAAAGGTGTCGCAGGAGGTGATCAGTAGCGATTAAAATTTTGCAGGCATGAAATTCCAGTCAAGCATAATATGGACCGTGCTAGTACCAATAGAACAAGAATCTTAGCCGCTCTTTAATTAAGCACACGAATTAATAATAAGTACTTCTACTCTTTTAATCAAGCACACGAATTAGCAGCATGATAAAAAAAAAAAAAACAATCACTCACCGTCACCGAGTCCGCGAAGCCGAAGCTGGAGAGGTCGGCGGCGGAGAACATGGCGAACGGCGGCGGGTGCGGGCCTCCGCCGGGCTTCTGGTCGGCGGCGGCGGCGGCGTCGTCCTCCCCCCTCTCGCCGTGGAAGAACGCCTCGAAGTCCAGCTCCGACGGGCACTTCTTCATCTCCTCGTGTGGGTCTCTGCTGCTGCTGCTGCTGATTCTTCCAGCGGTGGTGAATTGGTGGTGGTGAACTGGTGGTGGTGGCGTCGGAGTCGGATGCTTTTAGAGATGCCCCAGCGAGGCAGATCACCGAGGGAGGAGAAGGAGAAGAAGGGGGGAAAGCTCCTCTTTTTCGCCCCCCACAAAGCTGAGCTGCCCACCCGTGCGCGGCTGGAGCGGTGTCAGTCCGGCGTGGAAAGAGGCTAGAGCATCATCCTTGCCCCTCTTTCCCCTGCATATTTACCACCCCCCTGCCATTGGGGTCCTTCTCCACGTGTACTCCACTCGCAAGCTGTACTTGTTAGGAACGTACGTTGTAGGTCTCTCTCTTCCTATCTCCCCGGCGGCCGGCTCCGGTGCCGGCCGTCAGATCTCCGATGCCGCACATGACGGGGAGGAGGCGGCGGCGGCACGACCACTGCCACATGAGGAGGAGGAGGATGTGGCGGCGGCGGCGTGCGGCACCGACCATTGCAACGAGGAGAGACTGCGTGCAACCGTGCGAGGAGGCAGTGAAAGCGTGCTCCGCGAGGGAGCTACATGGATTCTAAGATTTATTGAATTAGAATTCACATATTCAACAGAGAAATATTGGTAAAATTTTACAGATTGCTAATATTTTAGGGAATGTGGGGGGGGGGGCTCGCTGGTGTCATTCATGCCTTCTGGCCAACCAATGATGCTTGGTGGCGGCATCGGCGCTCGAGGTGTCATTCATGCCTTCTGGCCAACCAATGATGCTTGGTGGCGGCATCGGCGCTCGAGGTGTCATTCATGCCTTCTGGCCAACCAATGATGCTTGGTGGCGGCATCGGCGCTCGAGGTGTCATTCATGCCTTCTGGCCAACCAATGATGCTTGGTGGCGGCATCGGCGCTCGAGGTGTCATTCATGCCTTCTGGCCAACCAATGATGCTTGGTGGCGGCATCGGCGCTCGAGGTGTCATTCATGCCTTCTGGCCAACCAATGATGCTTGGTGGCGGCATCGGCGCTCGAGGTGTCATTCATGCCTTCTGGCCAACCAATGATGCTTGGTGGCGGCATCGGCGCTCGAGGTGTCATTCATGCCTTCTGGCCAACCAATGATGCTTGGTGGCGGCATCGGCGCTCGAGGTGTCATTCATGCCTTCTGGCCAACCAATGATGCTTGGTGGCGGCATCGGCGCTCGAGGTGTCATTCATGCCTTCTGGCCAACCAATGATGCTTGGTGGCGGCATCGGCGCTCGAGGAAGTGTGCGAGGGCAAGCTCGCGTCAACGCTTGTGCCGCGTGCGGCTGGGGAAGAAGGAGAATGGGAGGAAAAGGATAAGATCATATTGTTACGTACGAATCTTAAAGCATATATAGTGGTCCAAAATACGAAAGACATGAGCTACGATTTTATGTCATAAGATATACTCATGTCTAGCTCATTCAGTAGTATAGATTAATGCTCTCCGTTTCACAATGTCTAGCATTGCTCATATTCATATAGATGCTAATGAATCTAGACATTATTATATTATATATATAGATTCATTAGCATCTATATAAATGTGGATAATGCTAGAAAGTTTTACATTGTGAAACAGAGGAAGTACCATTTTAAGCTGATGATGCGTTCTTAATTAGAAAACCACTAGTTGACTAGTTGTAACCAGGGTTTACCTTATCGTTTGGGTCGGGGTTATCGCCACCCCGCGGTATATATAGGAGTTGAAGATGGATTCTCGTGCAGACCAGATTTCGGCCCATCCACGTCCAATGTTAGGTGTAAAAGTCCAATTTTCATCCTTCAACTCTATATCGAGTTTTATTCGTGTCCCTTGTCTAAAACAAATCTACCTTACTGAGTGATTTTGATAATAGTTTTATCACATATGATATAGTATAGGTTTAACTGGACCCAGGTATATGTGAAATCCTCCCCCTTCTTCTACACCCTTGAATGACGCGAGTGACAGCAAAGTGCATGGATGTGGCGATAGTGCTACCATATATTGCATCCTGTGTCGCCATTATCACACACGAACCACAACCAGGGTTTCACTTATCGTACGATAATCGCGGTTATCGCGCTTATCGTGGGGGTACGGCAGGGAAACCGGCGATATGGTTTGGATGAATTTTGACCAAATTCAAAATTCCGGAAAAAAATCGAAAAAAACTGAAAAAAATCATGGATGTAGTTCTTGATTTGTAATTACCAATGGTAAAGAATTTTTTTGAAATAGAGTAAGCTAAATTCAAATTTGAGGGCAAAACTAAAAATGGTTTACAAATTGAAAAAGAAGAGAATATTAGGCCTTAATTATCCTACATATTCTTCCAATTATTCTCAATTTCTAGTTTTCTACACATATTCAACTGTATTTTTTATTTTTTTACCCTATTTATTTTACATTTACATGATTTCAGCTACACAGCCCGCGATAACCGTGCGAATATCGCGGTTATCGCGGTGAAACCGCGAAACCGCCGAGTTTTGAATTCGAATTTTTGGATGTGATTTTTATGCGATTTTCGATGATTATCGCGCGATTATCGCGGTTATCGTGCTACCGTGGGGAGGCGATAACCCCGACCCAAACGATAAGGTAAACCCTGACCACAACGCAAGTGTGACGAGGGCTCCATGGTCTCCGTCCCGTGCTTTGCCTTATTCTATGTCCTCGTCTTGACACTAGACAACCTTATCGACGATATTGACCGCTTGGAGGGCCTCTTCTCTTCGCCTCATCGAACAATTCCTCTGCTTGCACATTTTTACCGCAATCAGCCACCCAGTTCCCTGATCCTCTCACCTATTCTCATTGAAAATAAAACTAAACAAAACTGTCGTATTACATATTATATTCAAAACATTTAATGAGTAGCATCAAAATTCCAACAAAAATATGAATTATTGGATTAGTAAGAGCAAGTCTAATAATATAGCCGATTGCTGGTGACAGAAGTATCCAGGTCATCAAAAACCTTCATAAGAGCCATCAAATACAATAACTTAGTTATAATAGGATGGTCCACCATATTATCTAAGAGAATAATTAACTCTGACAAAAGTATACCAAACCTTCTCTCTCTACGTTGTCTCCGTCGCGCCAGCCACCACACACCATCCATTTATTTCTGATATCTTTTGTGTTCTCTCCTATTTTCTTCCTTTTTTTTATGAACACAAGCGGCAGGCCAAGCTTGCTCTCGAGCTTATCGTAGGCCGTCTCCTGAGTCCTTGCACGTGGATGCTGCGTCAGCCCGCGGCACCGCCTGTCGCCGCCATGGTGGCATGTCCTCGAGCTCCTCTAGTCATCTTCATGACAACCTTGAGCTTCACGGGCAAGCTAGGAAGCGGTCGCAAGTGAGTCCGCCCGCTGGAGGTCTGGAGCAAGCTAAGCGATGGTGTGACGGTAGCGAGCAAGCAAGGAGATGACGACGATCCCGCGACAATCTCTAGCTCCCTCTCTCCTCATCAACGCCTTCATATGAGAAGTTGTGCTGTAGTCGGGTGATAGGATAGTCACCGGCTCACATTCTCTCTCACACCCTCTCCCTTCCAACCCATTACCGCAGTCGACGTGGTCTCCTAATCGCCAGTCCACGGTGGCTTATTATACCTGCTCTAGTATTTGATAAGGTAATGATGTGATTTAAAAAAAAACAAAATTCAGTTGTTGCAAATGCACAGGCATTCGTAGACCAATCCTACAACGCCGACCAAACACCACCTTCCCCGCCACTAGCTTATCCTCCTCGTCTTCCCTCCCATCCCCCAACCCAACCCACGACCACCGCTCCGCGCGGTCGCCGGCGAGAGGCGCCGCGCCGCGCGCGTCGAGAGGATCGCCCTCCTCCTCCCGGTAGCCATGTCCTCCATCCACTTCTTCCCGGCCACCTCCCAGGCCGCCGCCCCGTCGCGCCCGCCCCTCACCAAATCCTCCCCAAAACCCCCGCCGCCACCACCGCCGCGTTCCACCGCGGCGGAGGCAACGAGCCGGTGCTCTTCCCGCGCCTCTTCCTCAGGAGGCGCGCCCGGCCCGGGCGGCGCGGCCGAGGCGCCGCCGGTGGGGTCCCGCCGGCAGCAGCAGCGGCGGCGGGGGAGGAGGAGGAGGGGCGGATGGTGGGGGTGGAGGGGACGACGAGGAGGATGAGGGGACGGGGACGAGGAAGGGGCTGCTGCCGGAGTGGCTCAGCGTCACGACGGACGACGCCAAGACGGTGCTGGCCGCCATCGCCATCTCGCTCGCCTTCCGCTCCTTCGTCGCCGAGCCGCGCTTCATCCCCTCGCTCTCCATGTTCCCCACCTTCGACGTCGGCGACCGCATTGTCGCCGAGAAGGTCCGTCCTGCTCTTCCTTGACTTCCTTCCCTTTTGTTTTTGTCAACAAAGGATTCAGATTTTACTTAAATGTGCTGATTGCTGAGTTCCGGCTGCACACATTTGCCTAATGTTTCTGATAAAATGTGCGCCTTTTGACTTGGGTAAGTAATCAGTACAGGACAATCGTAGAAATTTGTTCATGTACTTGTTACTTGTTGGCTTGCTGCCTGGTTGCGTAGCATATGATGGTCACTGCCAAATTTTGTTCAGACGATAACCTGGTATAGGCATTGGTAAAACAAAATCCCCAACATACTAGAATTCCGCGTTGACATCACCAACTAGGCATATGGGCACATGACATATGTTCACATTATTATGCACACCTTTGCAGGCAATGGCTGATTTTTTGCTTATTGTTTTGTTCAGCCATCAGTCAAACAGTCATATATAGCTTGAGTTAGCTATAAAAATTATGAATGGGCTGTTTTAAATGGGTTTCACAGCACTTCTAAGTGTAACAGGGAAGCAGGCGTAGACAGTCTGATTGTTGGTTAACATTTTAGGACATATTTATTTTTCATATTTTGTGTTAAATTATAAGAAATGATCATCGTCTAGTTAGATAGCATGCCTTAATATGTTCTATGCCTCCTGTTGGCAGTAAAAAGTTCTGAAATGAGGCTATTTATTTTGTAAAAAACTGCCTTCACAAGACTTGTTCATAATCTCAATAGACTTTGATCATATTGGGAATATTTGGAGTAATATACGATAACCTACATAAGTATAGAAAACAATGACAATATTCCACATCAAAAAAGAGAGCATGACAATATGCACCCTTTGAATTGCATTAATCTTTCTACATAATCCTTAGTCCAAAGTATGTGCTTGTTGTCATTAACAGGATGTCACAATTCTCTCAAACAGTTCCTAGTACATCTTGGGCATAATACTGCTTTGTTTTATCCAACTTCCTTTTCTAGTTGTGTTGATTGATTAGTCCATTATTAATATTTTAACTATGATGAATCAGGATACCAAATTCATTGTGGTTGTTGCTTATTTTCATTTGCTGAATTCCAAACTTTGGTGTCTTTATAAGTTCCAAAATTTGTTAAAATTTGCAAGATGGTATGATGGACCACTATTAAAGGTCACCTGCATGTGTGCATAACTTCACCCTATATATTGTTATTCATGTTGAGTTTGTTTATATTTCTGTCAAAAGATGTCTTTTTATATCTTACTAAGCAATGTATTCACATCATATCATAAATTTACCATATGAATGCTTTTCAGGTTACATACTACTTTAGAAAGCCATGTATAAATGACATAGTAATCTTCAAAAGTCCACCAGTGCTGCAGGTACTTGCATATTAGCTACAAGTGTGGTGTTTTGGGAATTTGGATGATGTATGCCGTTTCTTGATATCACTGTGAATGTTTCTGTTCAGGAGGTCGGTTATACTGACAATGATGTTTTCATCAAACGAATTGTTGCCAGGGAGGGAGATATTGTTGAGGTTACTTTCAAACTCAGAAGCTTTTTTTTTTTTTTCATGTGTATAACTATATCTTGTAATCTTCACTTAATTAGTTTCTTTTTCTGCCTATGAATTCAGTCTTTGTTTGTGTTCATTTCAACACCATGGAATTCTATGAAATTTTTTAGGTAGTCCAAGGAGTGTACTCCGTACCGTTTAAGCATTGGGGAAATCAGTATGCCTAATATGTGATCACAAAATAGATTTGTGATCTTTCCATCTTCCTGTGCTCAGCCATGAGCTGCTTCATGGTCTCTTCCGCATGGCATGGTACTCCACATCAGCTGCAGCAGGCTCAAAGGCAAGGCCCGCTATGGCAACTCCTCAGCCACATGGCAGTTCTACTTTGGGGATGCTGGCGTCATAGTCTTGCAGGAACGGCATTGATGTTTGAGATGCTGAGTGTGGATGTGAATGCTAGAGCAGTCTCACTTGCAGTGGCTGGGGCGGTGATGCTGTCACTGATGATGAGTCTTGATATCTTGTTCTCATATGTTAGCCTACTATGAGTCTGGGGTCTTATATTCTTCTATGTTAGCCTCTGCTGCCACTTTCTGCCCTCTTCTCCTGCATTGTTGTTCTTCAGCACTGTTCTTCCAGATCAGTTGTTTTGAGCTAGAATTTGCGACATGATGACATGTCTCATGGAACTTTAGTACTTTTGAAGCATAACATGAGCAATAGAAAAATCCTTATGCTATGAATTGTTTGGAGTGACCTACTTACTGTGCTCAAGTATTAGTTTAGTTTGTTTATTTCTTTCTTTTGAAACACTAGGACATCCTCAAACAACAAAATACTTATTTTTCTTTTCATCTTATATTGCAGGTTCATAAAGGAAAACTAGTTGTCAATGGTGAAGTTAGAAATGAAGAGTTCATTCTTGAGCCACCTTCTTATGACATGAACCCAGTGGTAAGATATTACTGAGCCACGGATGAATGATACATGAGCTCAATAATGTAACAACCAACCAAATATAGTTTGAACCACATTCCCCTGTTAAGGCTGATGAGTGATAAGAGGATTAAGAAAACACAAATGGTTAGTTTTGATTCACTAACACTGCCATATCTTGATTAGATCCCTTACCCTTACTGATTTTTGAGTACTTTATCACATTAATAATCAGATGTATAGCCTGACGAATCACATAAAAAAACTTGCATTTTGCGTGTGGTATACCTCCAAGTAAGCTGAAGACATAAAATTTCTATAGAACATCTCTTGAATAGTGCTCACCAGCCACATCTAGGTGGATATGGATATGGCTACCACTATTTATAGATGCATTATTGTGTATGGTTTCTTGTGTTGTGTGCTGTGTGCATATTCTGTACATATGCATGAACATCGAGTTGTCAACAACAATTCATGCTTGATTTATGTTTCATTCCTTGTAGAAGAAAAATGAACATGATTCTTTTCTGGGTTATATTTTTGTGTTTGTTGATACTATGTTTTTCATGACAGCAAGTACCTGAGAACTCAGTTTTTGTAATGGGAGATAACCGAAACAACAGTTATGATTCACATGTGTGGTAATACTCTCTGCTGATTTTCCATGTTACTTACTATTAACTTGTTTTGAATCTTAATTGAATTGGCCTGTACAATACTGCTATTATTTTTCTCAGGGGCCCTCTTCCTTCTAAGAACATATTGGGGAGATCCATTTTCCGGTATTGGCCTCCTGGCCGAATAGGGAGCACTACCACTGATTGCCTCATCCCTGAGACAAATCCAAGCTCGCTTATTGATGTCAAATTGGCAAAGTAGAAGTTCAATAATTGATTATTGCCGCGTGAAGTTTTGCGCTTCACATAAGCTCCTATTCTTTATTATTCCCCCTCTTCTGGAAATTCGTGGGGATATTTGACAGCAGGTCACCTAGAAATCAGAACGGCGAGAACCCAACGTGTTCTCCTTGATGTGACAGAATTCTAGCAACTAGCACAAGCACAGAAACCATTTTGTTTCAAGGTTTCTACCAGCTTTCGCCCCTTGTTGTATATTAAGAAACTGTAACTGATCCACGGAAGGAATGATTCTTGTAATGTGTTTCACATTTTGTAGCACCACGTGTGCATCATCCTCATGGTTTAGGAAGGAAATCTACAGTGCTGGACAAAAGATGTAACCAATTGAACTGGCAGTTCACTTCATTGCCTTGCATGCGTGTTGCTAATGCTGACTGATTCTTCAGATTTCAAATTCTGCCAGCTCTCGATCTGTATATATGAACCATTGCTCCTCCGCGTTAATGTACTCACGGATGCATGCCATATATAACTATATAAGTTTAAATATGAGGATTGAAAACTATGTTGTTTGTCATCAGTAATACATTTTCTCAAACTAAATCCGAATATGAATATAGACCCTCTCAACTATCTGATGAGATGGGATTATATTAGCAGAGACGCTGAATATATTTTTCTTCACACGGGAATATCAAATCTCAAATCTCTGAAATCTATATCAGTCCATCCACGCGTGCACCCACGCGGCATCCCTTTAATATCAACACGTACGGTGGCGTATACAATACACAGTCGCACGTACAGAAGAATAACACGCAAATTGGTGGGTGTTAGTTTCCTCCACTGACTGAAATAATCTCTCCTTGCTTAGTTTAGTCGCGTTGGCATGGAAGTAAACCCATATTTAGGCAGATTCGATTCCCTCCTCACGCAGCAATTGGCAGCTCTGGAGCTAAGCTATTACCGTCGTTTGCTTGGTTGGTTTGCATAATGTACTACTAAGAGTGAATAAACAGTCACTGCAACATGGCCCAGCGAGCAGATAGCAAACCAGGATAAGGCATGAAGAAACACGTCTCGATCGGTTTCATCACACATGATCTCGAGTCACCATTACACTTTGCGACGCAAGAAACCTCCTCCCACTCTCTTCGCTTTCCTTTTTTTTTTTTAGAATCTATCTATTCTATTCTATTTTAAAACAGCTTTGAAAGGAGGCACCACGTTCGCTGTGGGGGCTAGAAATTCCCACATTAATCGGAGAAAAAGAAAAAAAAGAAAAGGAGAGTCCAAGTTGAAGTACAATCTAAAAATTGCTGAAATTCGGAATTAAAATATAATATGGAAAGAAGAGTCCATATAGGAAGCCAATACGACATTAATCAAAATTCGAAATAAAAATAAATAAAATCCAAAATTAGAAAAAGGAAAGGAGAGTCCAAAAGCAATATGGAAAGAGGAGTCCATATAGGAACCCAATAAATCCAAAATTAGAAAGGAAAGGAGAGTCCAAGTAGAATACAATTTAAAATAGCTGAAATTCGGATTAAAAATAAGCAATATTGAAAGAAGTTTCCATATAAGAACCCAATACGAGATTAATCAAAATTCGAAATAAAATAAAATAAAATCCAAAATTAGAAAAGGAAATGAGAGTCCAAGTAGGAATACATTTAAAAATAGCTGAAATTAAGCTGAAATTCGGAATTAAAAATAAGCAATATTGAAAGAAGTTTCCATATAAGAACCCAATACGAGATTAATCAAAATTCAAAATAAAATAAATAAAATCCAAATTAGAAAAGGAATGAGGTCCAAGTAGGAATACATTTTAAAATAGCTGAAATTAAGAATTAAAAATAAGGAATATTAAAAGAAGAGTCCATATAAGAACCCAATATGAGATTAATTAAAATTCAGAATAAAAATAAATAAATCCAAAATTAAAAAAATAAAGTAAAAGAAGAGTTCAAGTAGGAATACAATTTAAAATTAGATGAAATTAGAGAATTAAAAATAAGCAATACTTAAAGAAGAATCCATATAAGAACCCAATACGAGATTAATAAAAAATTTAGAATAAAATAAAATAATATCCAAAATTAGAAAAATAAAAGAGAGTTCAAGTAGGAATACATTTTTGAAACAACTGAATTGAAAATAAAAAAATAAAATAAATAAAAGAACACAATACTGTATTAAATTTTTTTTAAAAATCTAAAATTAGAAAAAGAAAAATAAGATTTCAGTTAGAAATACTTTATAAATAACTAAGATTTGTGATAAAATAAAGATTATTGAAGGAAAAGACCATCTAAAACAAATGACGAGATAAATTAAGTAACTCCTATAAAGGAGTAGAGTGGTGGCGGTTGATACGACATTATAAAAATTGTTAATGAAACACCAAATAGAATCCTAATGACGATTAAAAGGAGAGACGTCAGGCAGGCTGTGAAGCAAACAAGTAAGGCGGTTGCCGGGACTTCTATTCGATTTTTAAAATCTCAATGACAATAAAAAGGATAAGCAGTGGGCGGGGTGTATAAGAGTATAGTTGCAGAGCCACCGACGGTTGACGGACTTCTAGAATACAAAAATGAATTCCAACGATAGTTATGTTCGATTTTTAGAATCACAATGACAAAGAGAGAGTAAGGCGGCAACGGGCTGTAGAGGGACATAGTGGCATCGTTTGATGGACTTCTAAAAAATTTAAAAAAAATGAAATTACAAGTCACATATTTTTAAGGTTCGGAACTTCTAAAAGTAAAAAAAAACCAATAATAATCATGTTCCAATTTTAAAATTTCAATGACAATAAAGAAGGGAGGCAGCGGGCGAGCTGTAGAGGAGTACAATGGCAAAGCCGCTGACGGTTTGGCGGGACTTTTAGAAAGTAAAAATGAACCCAAATGATAATTATGTTCGATTTTTAAAATCTCAATGACAATAAAGAGAAAAGACAGTGGACAGGCCGTAGAGGAGTATAATGGCAACGTTTAATGGGATATCTAGAAATTATAAAAATGAAACCCAACGTGACAATAAGCCTCTAAAACTATAAAATCCACATTTTTAAAGGTTCGAAGAAGAATGATAGGAATAGTGGTAGATCAAGCAAGCAAGCAAATAAAGAAGGAGATGACATAAGGGGTAGCAGCTGGTGTGACTTCTAAAAACTATATAATTAGAAACACGAGGATGATAAGGTTTAGTCTTTCAAAGTCTTAAGACAATGAGATAGCTATTTATAAATTTTAAATAAAAATCATACTAAAATATAATGATTTTGTTTGGGTGCTAGCCGCGCAATTGCGCGGGCACCACTAGTTACACATTACAACGCAGATACTCACAACGCACGCGCACTCACCCCTATGAACACACGCACGCAAACCCTACACCTATGAGCATCTTCGCTTTCGATCGCAGCAACATTTCTCTTGACAAAACCCCGAAAATGAAGAGTGCCCGTTTCGGTGGTGCCCGAATTGTATACGATCGAGTACGAAATCCTTTCATGGAAATGATCGATCAGTTGGCAAGTGCCTAGCCAGAGGGACTATATGTATATCCCGTCGTATTAATTATTTCGATCAAATTCTCCAAGCAAACATACATGGGTAGATAGATACTCTCTACGCGTGTGCCGTGGGTACGTACGTGTGCCTGCATCTTCACCGCAAGTCACGCACATGCGCATGTGCTTTGCCCAGCTGTCATCCTATCCTAGCCTAAGCCTACGTTGCTGTTCCGCTCGCCACACTTTCGCCTTTCTGACTTACACGCGCGTATATATACACGCACCACGTCTGCACCGGCCGTTTCACCATTCCTCTCATCCATCACCAAAACACAAGAAACACACATACACCATACGCACCTCGATCACGAAGCAGCTGCCATGACTGGAGCGGCGGCGGCCGTGGTCTGCGCGATCATGGCGGCGGCGGCGATGGGGCCGGCGGCGTGGGCGCGCTGGAGCCGAGCGGGTGGGTGAGGGCGCACGCGCACGTTCTACGGCGGCGCGGACGCGTCGGGAACCATGGGCGGGGCGTGCGGCACGGCAACCTGTACGCGCAGGGGTACGGGACGCGGACGGCGGGCTGAGCACGGCGCTCTTCAACGACGGCCTCGCCTGCGGGCAGTGCTACAAGCTCGTCTGCGACCGGAAGACGGACCGGACGTGGTGCAAGCCGGGCGTGTCCGTGACCATCACCCGCACCAACTTCTGCCCGCCCAACTGGGACCTCCCCAGCGACAGCGGCGGCTGGTGCAACCCGCGCGCGCCCCACTTCGACATGGCCCAGCCCGCCTGGGAGAAAGATCGGCATCTACCGCGGCGGCATCATCCCCGTCATCTACCAAAGGTAACAACACTATCAAATATGTCTAGTGGTTCTTGCATTGATCTGAGTAGCACCTCAAAATACTGTTTTTAAATTTTTCATAATAGTGAATTTAAAAATTTGTTGTTCGGAGGGGCTATGTTCCCGATTTAAGGCAGTTGGATGTAGGGGTTGGTATAAAAAAATACCCTTCTCTAAAGAAATAAAAATATCGCCTTCGACGTTGCAACATCGATACAACTGTTGATGATTGATTCTAGCTACTCGGTGGCGGAGCCAAAAAAAAAAAAAACAAATATTCACGTGTGGAGCAAGCTAATGGAAGTTATAATATTTTCACAAATTACATAGTATTTTTTAAGATTATAGTGAGAACTATGGATCTAGGCATAAGGCTCAAGACCTGGCTAAGATAAGATAGAACGCCGTAAAAATCATATATTTTTTTTGATTTTTTTGTGTAGGGTTCCTTGCATGAGAAGGGTGGGGTGGCGGTTCACCATCAACGGGCACGACTACTTCCAGCTGGTGCTGCTGACCAACGTCGGGGCGGCCGGCTCGATCAAGGCCATGGACGTGAAGGGCTCCAAGTCGCCGGACTGGATGGCCATGGCGCACAACTGGGGCGCCCAGTGGCACTCTCTGGCCTACCTCACCGGCCAGGGCCTCTCCTTCCGGGTCACCATCACCGACGGCCAGACGCTCGTCTTCCCCAACGTCGTTCGCCCCGGATGGAGGTTCGGCCAAACGTTCGCGAGCAACCTACAGTTCAAGTGAGCCACCGATCGAAGCTTCTATATAGGCGCAGCTAGCATCGTCGTGCATATGCGTGAAGGATTTAATTTGGCGTCCAAACTATATATACTTCTTTTCCAAAATGATCGATCACTCTCTCAATTTGGATGCTGATGGGGGTTGATTTACTATGGTATTGTGTAATTAATTACCAGCCTGAAACCAACATTTTCATTGGGCTTTTGTATGTATGTGCGATGTACATAAAGAGTTCGATCTAAATGATTCTTATGGAAGTATGATTATCACGCGATTTGAGTAAACTCCAAATTTGGTGTTTAGTTGAGTAGACCATAAGTTGGATTCCCTTGAGGAGATAATTACAAGGTTCTTAATTAGTGTGTTAAATTTGTAACACCTTCTGGTATATAGCTATTTTGGTTCAAAATCCGTAAAAAGATCTCAGATAATAAAATTGTCGAACGATCAACTTGTTGGAAAGTTTTTGTAGGCAGTGGCGAGTTACATTGGGGTCCAGTAGATCGTGTATAGTTGTGCTTGCTTGTTAATACTACCTCCGTCTAAAAAAATAAAATAAAAAAAATCAAATTTCACTTACGAATATGGACTGATGCTTATTGAGATTCACAGCGAAAGAAATCAATTTTAACTTATGGATATGTTACAACCGTGCGCGTAAGTAAGGTCGATCTACACGCGATGACTATACTTTGTTTAAGATATTCGCAACGGGAAATATAATCTTGAAGCTAGCTACCTTGTGCGAAAGATTATTAGTCAAAACGGTGAAGTACATTTGTGGGTTTCCAGCGTCAATGCACCTAGCTAGAGGCAGCTATATGTATATAGCTTGAACAGTAAGCGTTAGACTGTGCAGCTAATTCAAGCAATGGCGTTGAGAATTCGTTCCCCACAACGACATCCCTCACATGCATATGAAGCTACTACGTACTTGGGATTTCGTACTAACGGTTCGGTTTTCTCTCGTTGACCTGCCTGGGCTATACTCCCTCCGTCCTATAAAAAAAGACAAACCCTGGTTTCCGTGTCCAATGTTTAACCGTCCGTCTTATTTGAAAAAAATATAAAAAAAAATTAAAAAGACAAGTTACTTATAAAATATTAATCATGTTTTATCATCTAACAACAATGAAAATACGAATTATAAAAAAATTTCATATAAGACGGACAGTCAAAGTTAGACACGGAAACCCAGGGTTTGCCTTTTTTTTTGGGACGGAGGGAGTACATACTCCCTCCGATTCGAAATGTGTGACACCGTTGACTTTTTTAAGAATGTTTGACCGTTCGTCTTATTCAAATTTTTTTTTGAAATATGTAAAATTATATGCCTACATAAAAATATATTTAACAATAAATCAAATGGTAGGAAAATAATTAATAATTATTTAAATTTTTTGAATAAGACGAACGGTCAAACATGTTTAAAAAAGTCAACGGCGTCAAACATTTCGAAACGAAGGCAGTATATAGCTTGAACAGTAAGCGTTAGACAAATGGCGTACAAAATTTCTCCTCGCTTTGCGTCAATCCGCCTCGACGAATGCAAGACGAGAAGCCCACGTCCGTGCGAGCTGTCAGCCCAGCCCAATTTGCCTTATCCCTTTTCCTCTTCTTGCCGGCCCAGTCCACTTCCTCTTCCGTTGAAAAAGAGATTTGAAGGAAAAGACGTCCCTCTAACATATTGGGGAGGAAAAAGTATACTTTGACTCCCTCAACTCTGGCCCAAGTATGATTTATGACCTTCGATGACAAAACCGGGTATATCAACTCCTCCAACTACCAAAACCGGTGTAAACTGTATCCCTGGATGGTTTTGGAAGTGGTTTTGGCTGACGTGGCGCCTACGTGGCGGTGTTGACCCGGTCTTCGTTCCACGTGTCGCTTATGTGGCATTAGAGTAAAAACAAAAAATTGTATGACCAACATGTCATTCACACAAAAAAAAAAAAATAGGGGGACCCACAGACATGTGGGGCCCATATGCCATTCTCACCGACGTCCCATCCCTTCTTCCTCCCCCCTCTCTCTCTCCTCTCTCTTTCTTTTCTCTCCCCTTTCTCTTCGTCTGCAGGCAGCGGCGGGTGTTCGAGGGCCGTAGCGGCGGCAGCCAGCGGGAGGGCGGGCGCTGCCTAGAGACGGAGCGGCGACGAGGCGCCCTCGAGGCGGAGCTACGGCTCGTCGTCCTCAAGGCGTCCCGACGGCTCCCGCCGCCCATGCATGTCGCGACGCCTGTGCCGCCGTCGCCGCCTCCGGCGCCAGGGCTCTGCTCCACGTTGGCATCGGCGCCGCCGGCCCATGCACGCGCACACATGGTGCTCTGCCTTCTCCCTGTACCTCTCCAGTGTCTCCCTGTGCCTCTCCTCGTGCTCCCCTCTCATCAGTAGCTGGCTAGCTGAACACGCAAAATACATTCACACGCATCGGCTACATAGCTCACTCTCACTGACATCATGTCACGTCAATGCAAGGTGTTTGTTGCTATCACGACGTATCCTGGCGGCAAGGATCTGGACGCCGGCGTACTTGACGTCCCAGCTGAACTTGGTGATGGCCCAGCGGGTGCCGCCAAACTCGTCAGCGTTGTCGACGATGTAGTCGAGGTAGGCGGCGGCGGCGGCAAAGGCGTCGCGACGTGCGTGGGCACAGCGGGAGCCGTCGCGACGCCTTGAGGACGACGAGCCATAGCTCCGCCTCGAGGGCGCCTCGTCGCCGCTCCGTCTCGAGGCAGCGCCCGCCCTCCCGCTGGCTGTCGCCGCTACGGCCCTCGAACACCCGCCGCCTCCTGCAGACGAAGAGAAAGGGGAGAGAAAGAGAGAGAAGGGAGAGAGAGAGAGGAGGAGGAGGAGGAAGAAGGGATGGGGCGCTGGCGAGCTCCTCTCCGAGGGTGAACGGCCGGCGAGCTCCTCCCCCGCGCGTGGACGGCCAGCGACCTCCTTCCCTGTGCGCTGTCCCCGCCGCCCCGCGCTCCAGTGATTGAAGGTGAGAGGAGAGGAAAAGATGAGAGAGAGAGGGGGGAGAGGGGTGAGAATAACATGTGGGCCCCACATGTCGGTGGGTCCCACATTTTTTTTTTGTGTGTGTGAATGACATGTTGGTCCTACAAATTTTTGTTTTTACTCTAATGCCACATAAGCGACACGTGGAACGAAGACCGGGTCAACACCGCCACGTAAGCGCCACGTCAGCCAAAACCACCCAGAGATATAGTTTGTACCGGTTTTGGTAGTTAGAGGAGTCGATATATCCGATTTTGTGGTTGGAGGTCATGAATCATACTCCGGCCATAGTTGAGGGAGTCGAAGTATACTTTTTCCTATTGGGGATTGAAAATGGAACCTTAGTATTACTACTACATACACTATCCAAGTGTATCTGGCTTCCTCTTCCATTTGTCTTCTCGCAATAACCGAATCGAGCTATAGATCGAGCTTAGGCGAGGTGCCCGGTTGCCGGCAAACGATCAAGCTTGGGGACCAACATGATGGATGGGAGTTGGGTATAACGAGAAGACTCGCTGTCGCCGATACTGAAACCTGCTACGGCCTACGGCGGCGCCACCGTGTGCGTCGTCGACTTGGCTAACTGCAACATCCACAAGAAGCAACCACTAGGGCATCGACTTGGCTACAGGACGCCGGCTGCACCGGCCACGAGCGCCCCTCTCGGTGTCGGTGCACGTACGCGTTCCATTGCGACACAGGCTTGCACGCGCTCGATCACGATCCGGACGACGACGAGGCGCCGCCGCCGACCATGCATGGGAGAGAGGAGAGACGACATGCTCGGTGACCACGTCCTCTTCCTGGGTTACCCGTGCAGCTTATGTTAGAAAACGTTAGCAATAAACGATAAAAAATAATAGATCAATCACAGAAGACACGAGATTTAATGTGGAAAAATCTCTCAAAGTAGGAGAGAAAAAACCACGGATGCCAACCAACAAAATATCTTCACTATATCGGGGTGAGATTACAATGCCGAACGACGGCTTACAAGAGGTATATATATGACAGTGGAACCCTGAAAGGGATGACGATCCGCTTTGCTCCGGCCCAAGCCTCCAGCGACAGGCCTCCGCTGCGCTCCGGCAGAAGCTGGCCTTTATTATGTGTAAATGAATTTGGACCACAACTCAACAGCTTCGCCGTGGACGCCGTGCGGTTTGGCTGGGACGCGCGCCCAGCGGCAACGTTGACTTCGTCGTTAGGTCGGAGTCAGAGTAGGAAGAAATAGAAGGGGTTTAAATAAACTAGATAAACTACAGTCCCCTTTCCCATTTACATATAGTAAAAGTTTTTAGTAGGGGCTTCATGAGAGCTCTCATGGTCCTCGCCCCAGTATTAGGGGCTCGAGACCCTGCCACATTCATGCTAGATCTGCCCTTGGGTCAGACCGTCGGAGCCTTGCCGCGTGTACAGGTACAACTTCACGTGGATGCATGGCGGCAGCGGCGGCGCGCGACACTGGTGGACACGCTGCCCGCCAGATGGAACGACAAGAGATGCAAGTGGTTCTTTGCTGAGCCCAACATTAATGCTAAGAAGAAGAAGAAGAAGAAGAAGAAGCCGAGACCTGTGGATCTACATTGTCGATCTATCCCGGCCCGAAGGTGGATACGACAAGCACAAAATAAATTTCCTAAGAGGCTAGGACTACCTTAGGCAACTCTCGCAATTTCCTAAGACTAACCACAAAATAAATTACTTTTAATTGAAAAACCATATCATATCATTTGTGTGTAGCACTAGCAACTTTTGTTCGAATGGTCAGACCATTGCTGACGTTTTATATAAAGAAAAGGGTATCCTATTTTAAGGAGAAAACGAGACCAAACTTTACAATGCACAGTTGGGAAAAAGTGAAATTAAACCACAACTACAACAAACTCTCCAACTACGATGACAACAAAAAGGGACAGCCTAGCACAACACTCAACAAACGTTGCTCAACATGTGAACAACAAGGGGCCAATCAACAAGCTAGAACAAAACAAAACTCCTACACTGGTCGGCGTCGGATGCGGCCCTAGAAGTGAAGGCATGTTGGATCTAGGGCGTCCACACCTTGGTCCGGCAACTCACCGGCTCGGCTGGTGATGATGGCGGCTCCATTTATTGGAGGATGTCGACAACTGTGGTGCAAGAAAGTAGGCCACCTCCATTCGCTGTGATGGGCTAGGGCGGCTCCAAACACACCTGTGAGCGAGCGCAACTGATAGTGGGATTGCTCCAACATTTGTAGCTCGGTGAAGACCAAGGTGAAAACTTGAACGATGATGCCTGTGGGCATCGTTTCTTTCTTGGAAGCATTTTATGTGTCTCCCCGTCCAGTTGTGTTTTGATTCTCTGGGTTAAAATCTAGCACAATTCTTGAATCGGCGATGAAGACGCATTCTGGCGTCATGTCTTTCTTGAAGTCATCATCGAAGAAATCCATGGTAGTCCCTAGTTTTACCTTGCATTGCATGAAGAATGGCATTTGGGAAGTCTGAGCTGCAATGTTGACGCATTCGACGAGCTTGGCAACGATGACTCGAAGCTTTGCTTGGTTTCATTCAGGGTTTGTCTGTTGTCCTTTGGGAAGTCAGAGCTGCTGCGCGATTGCAAGCTTGGCAACAATGACCCACATCAGACCACGTCAGTCATGTTTCGCTCTTGTGTGGGGTAGCAAGCTTTTCAGTTTGCATGGCTTGTCGGTCTTGCTCACCCGTGCACAAGCAAGACTGGTGATCATGAAGTCGGAGCTACGACATCGACGAGGTGCGACGTGTGACAACGATGACATGAGTCCTTTTGAGTTATGCTTCGGCGTGGGTCGAGGCGTTGTCCTGACTTGTTCTTGACGAAGGTGTTGGAGTCACCTGATCACGTGGGTGATGGTGTAATGACGAGCACTAGCAGCTTAAACCTGCCATACTTGAGCCACACTCATGTGATAGATGGTATTCGTACCCCATCACAGACCAAGTCATTTGTGACGGGCAATAAAACACAATAGGTGAGTCATATGTGAGGTTGGAATTTCCACCCGGTTGATCATAGGGGTTAACTCTTGAGACCCTGTCTAGATGTGATTAAAACTTTTAAGTCCCTATCACATCGGATGTTTGGACAATAATTATAAATATTAAACGTAAACTATTAATAAAACACATCCATAATCTTGGACTAATTCGTGAGATGAATCTATTGAGCCTAATTAATCCATGATTAGTCTATGTGATGCTACAGTAAACATTCTCTAATTATAGTTTAATTAGGCTTAAAAAATTTGTCTCGCGAATTAGCTTTCATTTATGTAATTAGTTTTGTAAGTAGTCTATATTTAATACTCTAAATTAGTGTCTAAATATAAAGACTAAAGTTAAGTCCCTGGATCAAAACACCATCTCATAAATTCTTGCGGAATGTGACATTGGATCTATAAATTTTCTTTTTAACATAAAAAAATTCACTATGATGTGTGATAGGTATTTTATACGGACCATCATTGTCATATATCACTGATGGGTCTCACCTCTATTACGATTACTCGGATCCTACCATCACACACCCTCCGTCCTAAAAAAGGTAAACTCTGGTTGTGTATATATGATGCATGTCCATATACATAGTTAGAGTATACTTTTTTTTTTTTGGGACAGAGCGAGTACAATTGTCGTAGTGCCTACTAAAGCCTTAGAGGGTAATAAATAGCGTTTTTCGCATCGGGCAGGCCCATGCATGATGCTCGTAGAGTCGTAGTTGAGTCTAAGCCCGACTTTGCTATGAGGCTGGCCACGTGCACCCATATCACCCGGTTCTCCCTAATCAGATTTATCGATTACGAGTTTATTATAGACTAGAAAAAGTGCCCATGCGTTGTAAAGGGAAGAAAATTAAGGAAAATCTCCTTGGCAGATCTGACCGTTTGGAGCAGAGGGACGCAAGCCGCCGTCCATCTCGAAGGTGGAGCGAGGAGAGCGGAGCCGATAGGTGGCACTGAAGATGCCGTATGTTTTTTTTATGATTTCGGGTGTGTTAGGTCTTGGATACGACTCATATGTTCCACTTGCTGTTGTGCTCTTTTTTTGAGGATTTTTGTTCTGTCACACCCTCATTTTCGTTTCAGGGATTTGTAAATTATTTCTAAAATTCATATTAAATTTCATTAATTTACAAGTGAAGTTTAATGTGAGAAATAAAATTTTCTAATTAAAACATGTCTATATTTAATCATTTTTAAATTATATATCCATGATTAATTATACTATGAGGAATTTTCCTATTATTAATTTTAATAATACAAAGAACATTTTAGTAATTATTTAAACAATTACTCCCTCCATCTACTTTTGATAGTTATATTTCATCTTGGCACAATGATCAAGGATAAGTAATTCTACTTATCATCCATTTAAACTTGCCACTAGTTATTCCTCTTTTTTTTTGGAACACGCAAAAGGATTGCACGTTAATATATTAGAGGAATAGAGTTTTTGTTACACAACGCAATCGGCCAAACCGGCCTATGCCAGAGAAGGAAGAAAACAAAGCCAAAAACAAGGAAGAAAAAGAAAAATTCGTATGACGGGTAACGCTACTCCAAACAACGAGAGGGGGCAGAGCCACGCTACACTCCCAACAGGTCCCCAAAGGAAGCAACGCCCGCCAACGACCATGCAGCCGGCCCTCTGAAAGGATGGACTCTAAAACCACTGAGACCGAAGAGAGCGCAGGGTCAAACACCCTGGAGTTACATTCCTTCCACAGCTGCCAAGAGACCATGAGGACTAGGGGGTCGAAGCTGGCACGGAGGTGATCAGGTAAACAAGCCCTAGAAGATGGCCACCAGTCCTGGAGCCAGCTGCCACATGGTGGGGGGGGGGGGGGGGGAGGGCAGTCCATCCAAGAGGCGACAACACCCGTAACCAGACTCGACGAGCGAACACGCAGTCGAGGATGATGTGGTTCTCCGTCTCAAGCTCTTGAGCGCAAAAGGGGCAGGCCGAGTGGCTATCGATGCCACGCTTCTGGAGAAGATCAGCCGTCCAACAGCACTGCTGAAATGCAAACCAGAGGAAGAATTTGTATTTAGCAGGGCCCTTCATATGCCAGAGAAGATTGACACAAGCAAAGGAGTGCTGGCCAAGGAAGAATGCCTGGTACACCGAACGCGCCGAGTAGCACTGGTCACTCGTCCAACGCCAGACAAGACGATCCTCGACACCCGACGAAAGCTGAATGTGAAGCACCACGTCCCAGACAAGAAGAAACTGGGAGATGACTGGGACAGTGAGGGCGCCGCAGATGTCAAAAATCCAAGCGTTGTTCGCCAGGCCAGAAGCAACCGTGCGCGAACCACACGACCATTGATCTGGAGCTACGGAGGCAACCGAGTGGCCATTGATCCAGTGGTCAGACCAGAAAAGAATCGACTCACCATCACCCTGCACAAAGAAGGTGGACGCCTGAAACATGTCAAAAACGGCTCGCTCGGCTGGGGCCTTTAGGCCGTCCCAGTAAGGATGCCCTGAGCGCTGGAGCCAAAGCCAACGAACTCGCAGGGCAAACCCTACCAACCTGAGGCCAGGAATTCCTAACCCACCGGAAGCTTTGGGATGATAGACGTTCGTCCAAGACACCCGGCACTGCCCAACATGAGCCGAGTCCGTGCCCGTCCTCAAGAAGGCGCGACGCCTCTTGTCAATGGCCTTGATCACCCAGGTTGGAAGACCGATCGCCATGGACACATGGACTGGAAAGGAGGAGAGAACAGACTGGACCAGCACAGAGCGGCCAACCAGAGTGGCGAGTCGTCCCTTCCAGGGTGGAAGACGATGGGAAACTTTATCCACAAGCGGCTGCAGGGCTGCCTTCGGCAACTTGCGAACGGACAGCGGAATACCAAGATAGGAGCAGGGAAAAACCGAATCTTGTGTGGAAGAATGAAGAGTCATGCATTAAATCCTCATAAACAAGCGATTCATTAATATTTACATTTCTCGATACGCATGTAGCCAATCTTGTGTGGAAGAATGGAGAGCCACGTATTAAATTCGAGAAAATCATTAAGATGATACGTGGTTGGATTGAAATATGCCTATCAAAAGTAAATTTTTCAAATTTGGAAATATGCCTATTAAAAGTAGATGGAGGGAGTATTAATGATTAAATGGTCTAGATAAATATTTTGTTAAATACTTTGAGTGTCCAATTATTTTGTTTTTTTTTAAATTATTTGAGCATTGGAAGTGTTTTTGAAAATTCAAAGATCATTTCAGTGATTAATTAACATTGACGACGGGTGAGGAGACACGATGGCGCATGTCGAAAAGAGCTACGTCCACGTACGCTAGCTCTCTCGAGAGTCGAGGGTCCAGAGTCGGACTGCTTGCACGTATCCATGCCCCAGCCGCAAGCAATATAATCGGACAAATACTACTACATATTTATCTCTATCTCTATTATAAAAGTTTAAGATATTTTTTTGGTGGTTTGCTAAGTCGTCCGTATCCGAGTCTAATTGCCATATGCTATCTCCGATTCAAAAAAACTACTGACGTGATCCGTGGGAAGCAGTGCCGCATCCACATCCGATTCCCACGTACATCGCCATCGAATCCAAATATGCTCCCGTTGCCTTTTTTTTAAGCATGTCAAAAGCACCCCCTCCGATTCGGTTTTACCATTGCCATGAGCCCACGATCAAGCGAGATGGACTTGGCTCTATACTCCGTAGAGATTAGAGAGATGTGCGCCTGGTTATATCGGAAGGAAATACCGATGGAGATGGCCTGCATGTGCATGGCTGCATAGTTTTTTTTTTTTTTGCCTAATCTATAACTAATATAAATATTCGTATTTTTCCGTTTGTCACATCTAATTTTCGTCCGTGTTTTCGTCCATACACAATCCGATTCGGTTAGCAATAGCCACGGAAAAAAAATGCAGAAAAATAAAATCGGTGGCCACCGAACCGCCGTCGCCGCCGCAGGGACGCCTGGCTGCCGGCGGCTCCCCTCCTGCTGGATCCAGCGGAGGGAAGAGCGCCCGCTGCTGGGACGCCGACGTGCCGCCGCCGCCTCCCCCGCTCGATCCGCCGCCGGTGGTGGGGGAGGGCGCCGGCCGCTGCCGTGGTGGGGAAAGGCGCCGCCATCGCTCGCGGAGGAAGGGCGCCGCCGCCGCTCGTGGGAGGAAGGCCACCGCTCGGGGGAAGGTCGAGAGAGAGGGAGAGAGCATCGGGAGCGCGGAGGGGAGGCGGCGAAGAGAGAGAAGGGAAGGAAGAAAATGGGCTAGGGTTTTTTCGGCTGCTGAGGAGAGGAGGGGGGTTTGTTTCCCCGATCTCGACGCTCGGCTGTCCGATAAAAACCCTAGAGATCGGACAGCCGGCGTCGGCCGGGCTGAAATTGGCCAAGAGGGATCGAGAGCGAGGCCACTTTTCTGGCCCAAGCCCAGGTTGCGGCATGGAGAGGAAAGTGCGCCCGCGCACGTGCAAAAGGCCATGGCCGACCGGCAAGGGCCGGAAAGAAGTCTATTTTAGGTCCCTCGGCCCAAGAAAAAGAGAAGTTCATTTTAGTACTTTATTTTTTTCAGAGGCATTATAATTATAGTTATTGAATGTGTTTATTTCTAAGCAACCTAAAAGGAAGGATTTTCTTTGTTTTCCAATTAAATAATTGTTAAATAATATTTGTATTATTAAAATTAGCAATTAAGCTCTGAAAATTCCAATAAAATTTCAAAGAGCGTAATTAATTTTGGAGAATTAAATAAAATTAAATTTAACCATGTCATTTTATTTCTCACACTTGCTTTACTTGTAAATTTATATAATTATACACATACCTACTTAAAAATACCAAATATTTCAGCGAATTTGTATTTTAATTAATTGCATATTTTTCTGATCTGTACGCTTCCCGTTGCAACGCACGGGCACTTTTGCTAGTCCCTCATAAAGTATAACTTATACTACTAGTATACTATAGGGAAACTGTTTTAACAGCTCGTGAATGTCCACTAGTTTATTGCATATCATCTAAATAGTTATGAAAAAAATTGAAAAAATATGAATAAGATAGATCAATATGTAATATGTAATGTATCCATCCACAAACATGCAAGTTAAAATTCAACTTCTACATATTGTAACAAAAATAACAAATAAAACTCAAATTAATATATGTATATTTACAGTAAATTTGTTGTTTTTGTTACAACTTGTAGAAGTTGAATTTGAACTTGCATGTTTATGGAGTGATATATTACATATTAATTTATCTTATCAATTGTTTTGGAAATTTTTCGTAACCATCTAGTTGACATGCAATAAACGGGTGGGCGTTCACTTGAACTATAGAATCCACCCCCCGTTTACGTTTAGTTTCTTGTATTTTGGTACGATGGGAGTATGACCAATCTAAAGTAATGAAAAAACTAAAGTTGTTCATCACCTAGATGTGCCACCTCATGGGAAAATTAGAACCATTGGATGCAGCCAGATATTGAACAACAGCCGTTGGTTCTCAAAATAACCAAAGGAAAAAGCATGGTCAAGGGACTTCGGAAGTCAACTGGAAGACTCGTGAATCCACCATGGCAATATCCGAAGGCCCGCACAAATTAAAAGCCCACGTGTGCAGCGCAATATATAGGGCATCACGAATATAGCCCAAAATAAAAGAAAAAGTCGAATTTCATGGATATAGCAGTTGAGGGATGATTTTGTCACTCGATGAAAAGTTAAGGGACTTTCGGCGCACTTTTTCCTTCTTTTTGTCCAAGCACAGCGGGCAGGGAGATGGATTCTAATCTCTCGGGTGGACGTCCACCCGTTTCTTGCATGTCACCTAAATGATTATGAAAAAAATCCCCAAAAAAATTATAAGATACTTTAATATGTAATATATCATTTCACAAAATGCAAGTTCAAATTCGACTTCTATAAGTTGCAACAAAAATAACAAATTAAACTCTAACTAATATACGTATATTCACAGTCAAATTTGTTATTTTTATTCCAATTTGTAGAAGTCGAATTTGAATTTGCATGTTTGTGAGATGATATATTACATATTAACCTATCATGTCAATTTTTTTGAAAATTTTTCATAACCATTTAGATGACATGCAACAAACGGGTGGACGTCCACCCGAGTGTTTAAAACAGTTTCCCCAGCAGGCAACCGGCTGGTGGGCTTGTTAGTTGTTACTCCAACTAGGACGATTGGTACGTAGGCACGCGCGTGTACGTCTTTGATCGAGATCGAGTTGCTGTTCCCGGGAGATCGATCGATCGACACACATCATGACGTTAATCTCAGACCTCCCACCGGAGCTGCTCCCCTGCATCGCCGGCCACCTCCACGCCGCCGTCGACGTCGTCCGCTTCCACGCCGTCTGCAGGGAGTGGCGCGACGCGCTCCGCTATCTGCCGCGGCGCCCTAGCTTCCTCCCGTGGCTTCTCGCGCCATGGCCGACGCCCGACGACGACACCGCCGCCGCCGGCGGCGCGTGCCGCTGCGTCTTCTCCAGGACGACCTACCACGCCCCCGGCCTCGGCGTCCGGGACAAGAGGGTGGCCCACTCCGACGGCGGGGCCTCCTGGTTCGTCGGCGCGCTCTTTCGCAAACCCTCTCACCGCCGCGCCGCCGCCTGCGCCGTCGACGACCCGTATCTCTCGGACTGGATTGATAACGAGGGCTCCCGCTGCATCTTCTCCGGCGAGGCACCCTCCTTACGTGCCGCTTCTACGACGCAGGGCCACCTTTATCTATCTACGGTGCCATTTGGTGCCCCGATTACCAACAGGTATGGAAAAGACTCGGCGACGCCGACGGTGACGAACGCGCCTGCGCCGTCGCCTACCACGACGGCGCCGCCGTGTGCGTGGACTTGGCGAGATGCTACGTCTACGAGATCGGTGGTCCAGCAGCTGGGGATCAAACCACGTCTCTGCCGCTGCCTGACGAGCCCGGCAAGGTGCGCCGGCGCAGCTACTCCTGGAGCTTCGCGGCGAGCTGCTGCTGGCCAGCGTTCTACAAGACGCCGGCTGCACCGACGACGACGACGACGAGACGACGACCGCTCTCGGTGTCCGTGCACGCGTTTCGATCTGGTGGCTGCCCTTAACGCGCTCGATCAGCTAGATGCAGCTGTGGACGGCGGCGCCGCGCACCGCGCGTCGCCGTCGTGTGGGGAGAAGATGGACGGTGCAATCGGTGACCACGTCCTCTTCTTGGGCTACCCGAGCAGCTTCGCCGTGGAGGCCGCGAGGTATGGCGGGGAGGTGCCCGGCGGAAGCGCCTACTTCGTCGGAAGGTCGAGGCCGTGCCGCGTGTACAGGTGCAGCTTCGAGGACGACGGCACGGCGGCGACGACGCTGGTGGACACGCTGCCCGCCGGATGGAACGACGAGAGGTGCATGTGGTTCTTGCCCGAGCCGGACATTGCTCCGGTGATCGGAGCACGGACCGAGGAAGAAGAAGAAGTTGAAGCTCCGCGAAGCCTGCGGCCGCGGCGAGACCTGAGGATCTACGCCGGCGATCTGCCACCGAAGATGTATAGATCCAGGCGGCGGCGAGTGATGTTCATCAGGCACTGGAAGGAGGTGTTCCTTGCGTGTACTCCAATGGAGATGATCTGCGCCTTATGTTTTGTTGGCATCCTCTTGTTTTTTGGCTCACTATTTTGTAGGCTGATTAGCGGTTGGATTTTTTAGTTTTGCTATGTTTTAGTCTACTAGAAAAATACCTGTGCGTTGCAACGGGTGTAGATTATCTTAATCTTATTATTGTTCACTGTGAAATTCATTGTGAAAATTCGCTTGGATATATATTTTTTCTAGAAAATCAAGTCAAGTTAACATGCGAGTTTACTTTAAATAGATTAGCGAACGAACTTAAACCCAACTCAAATACGGGTTTTTATTTTCAAAAGCGAACCAACTTAAAAACTGACTCATACACGGATGGCATATCAAATTACCAGTAAAAACATCTTCAATTTTTATAATAGTAGAGATTTATTATTTATTTATTAGGTATATATATAGATTAAAACCAAAACATAAAATTAAAATCGACTCAAACACGGATGACAGACCAATAAAACATCTTCAATTTTTATAATAGTAGAGACTAGCAAAACGATCGTGCATTGCACTGCATAACGACATGGTGGATGAAGTTTGACCTTAACGATTTATCAAAGCACCCAAGTATAATCATAACCACCAGCAACGTGGACAATTATTACAAGAGCCCCACTATGGTGCTCTCTTCTCGTAGTAGAAAATAATTTGAATTGTTGATCTTATTAAATCGGACGGTTCAGATCTATTTCTATTACCACCTCAAATAGTAGTAGTAGAAATGTGGAGGGGCATTATGGTCTAAAGAAAATGAGGGGTATTTTAGTTTTTTTAGTGAGTTAACCTAGCAGGTACGGAGGGGTATCATCGTAGCGATATGATTCTCTCAGTCGCCGTCGCTCCGCAGCGGCCTAGCTTCGCATCTGCCGCCAACACAGGGATTGAAATTTCACCCCCCCCCCACCGAAATATTCGCATCTCGCCCGAAATTTTCGGTTTTTTACAAATTTTTGCGAATTTGGTCAAATTTTATTCAAATTCATTCAAAATCAGTTAAAATTTCAAAAAATTTCGTACGAAAAAAACCGAAATTTCGGAAATTTCGCCCACCTGTGATAGAAACCCTAATATCGAAACTACAAACCCTGCGCCAACACTCCTCTAGTCGGATCCGCAGGCACCGTTCCCCAACTCGCATACACCGCAGCCGCCACTGTCCGCCGCCGACGCCGAGACTCCCCCACCTAGTGCCCCATCAGAGCCTCCACTGCCGCTATCGACAGGCTTATTCTCCCCATTCGCAGCAGCCGCCGCCGTCCCGTGGCATCTCCTTCCCAATCGCAGTTGGTGCAGAACATTCAAAAATGGCATCACAACGCCCGCTAACCCCCGCTAACGCCTGGTTTGACAGGAATTTTTTTTTTTTGGTGCTCGAGCTGTTTCTGGACAACTAAATTCAGCAACAAAGCGCAAACAAGAGTTATATTAAACAAAATTCAAACCTGTATAATTTATATTTCTATCTTATTATTTCATTCATGGCACAAATAAATCCTCGTAACATTTGAAAAGCAGCAGGCATTAACGTCTAGCAACTGAGTCTGGCAATGCATTCTACACCAAACATAACGGCGCGGAACTGCAACGAAAATGGCACAACACCAAGAGCTTAACTGCTACTCAGCAATGTGTCAGGTATTGTTGGGCTGATCATGGGCTTTATTCTCCAAGGAAAAAGTACCCCCAAGATCCCTTAACTTGTAATCGAGTTACAAAATCGTCTTGAACCGCAAAACCGGATATAACGCATCTTCCAACTTATAAAACCGTGCAAACAAGGTCCTTTGACGGTTTTGACTCCGATTTTATCCTATGTGGCAGCTGAATCAGGTGGGACCCACGTGGGCCCCACATGTCAAGGGTGGGCTCTTTCCTCCCTTCTCTCTATTCCCCTCTTTCTCTATATTCCTCGGCTCCTCCCACGTCCGCTCCGCCGGCCTCGGCGTCCTCCGCCACGGCGGCCCCTCCTCCGCCGCGACGCTACCTTGTCACGCCGGGTGGGGGAGATGCTGCTGCTTCTTCTTCTGCGGTTGCCACTGAGACGAAGGCCGTCGTGCGGCCAGAGCTCCCGTGACCCGCGCCCGCCTGCAGCCACCGCCGCTCTGCGCCTCCTCTTCGCCGGCCGCCGCTCAGCCCCGCTCGCGGCCGCCCGTTGCTACTCCGCCGCGGCAAAGAGGAGTAAAAAAAAAAGAGAAAAAAGAAGGGTGACGTGGCACGCTGACATGTGGGTCCCACGTGCCACGTAGATCAAAACCGGGGTCAAATCCACCGAAGGACCTCGGGTGACCGGTTTTGTATAGTTAAGAGACCCCACATATCTGTTTTGCGGTTTGATGATGTTTTTGTATCCCGATGACAAGTTGAGGGATCTTCGGTGTACTTTTTCCATTCTCCAATCCAGCCTAAGAAGGCTCAACTGGAGAGGCAACAAAGCAACATTAACAAGGTGCCAGGAAGCCATCGAACGGAACACGGCAACGGCGGCTTCGGGCGCCACGGCGGCGGCGGCGTCCTGGTTCCGAGCTAGAACCTCGGCGATCTCTCCTCTACCTCTCTTCATATATACATCCAGCTTCCTCTCCTAGTTTTAGAAGCTTCCAGAACTTGTATTCCCTAGTTTTTTCTTCTCTTTTCACCCCAAAACAATGGTTGCTTGTATGATGGATCCTTGCTATTGAATTGGAAGAATTGAGTTCCTAACAATCTGGTATCAGAGCTGTCGATTCGTGGGATTTCTAGCATGGAGTCGATTGGGTAGCACTGCAGCAACGCCCCACGAGAGTGGTTGCTGGATTTGGGCAAGGGTGGTGCTGGTGACACGAACGCCCACAACCTGTTCGATGGAATGCCAAGCCAACCTAAGGTGTTCAATGACGATGAAAGGATATCAGAGCCCGTTCTCATCAAATCCACCATGAATAAGGAGGGAATATCTATGAATGAAGCTTTAGATCGGATTCTTGAGAAGTTTGAGTTGATGGAGGCCAATCGTAGGCAAGAGAAGTTCAATCAAATACTATAGAAGTTGCAAGAGATAGAGGCTCGTAGGAGCAAGGCTGCCGAGGAGACAATTGCAGCCATCAGGGCAACCACCGCTGTCCTTAAGGCTACATCACCTACAACACCCATGGCATCACCTCCTCTAGCGCCTACCAAGTGTTTGACGGAATGCCCCAACAACAACATCACTTGGGTGGCGGAGAATTCGAATCACATTGGTGAGATGCTTGCTCCGACAACTGCCTAGGAGCTAGGAGATAGAAGGGACATGAACCAAACTCCCTACATTGCCACCAAGGACCTCCCTAAGGTCACGCCCACCAAGTGTTCGACGCTATGTTTTAGCTTCGACGCCAAACCCGATCTCACTGAGGTTGTGGTGGTTACATGTGCCACCTCTGTCGAGTCATCAATGGAGTTGGTAGCTACTGACAGCACCACCAGCGGCACCCACATCGACACCCCTAATAGTACCAAGGGGATGCCCACCAACTATTCGATGTTTGGTATGGAGGTCAACACTGGTACCATCCAGACTGGGGATGTTTGGTGTGCGCGACTTTAGTTCTCTACGCGCAAATTAGGAATCTCCTGGTTTATCCGGCAAAACGTGCTGCGTACGTCCAGATCCTCGCTGGTGCGCGCTACTGTATGATGTCATGTTGAGTCGGAGCTAGTCGGAGTCCGAGTCCGACTCTTCACCCGGCCTCCAGCAATATATAATCAGATTGATCGATTATTACGACGACGATTGATTAGCAATATAATCAGATCGCTCGATTACGACCACGATTAGTTAGTATGTACGTACTTCACGTGCACGTCTTGATCAAAGATCGATCGAGCTGCAGTACGTTCCGGGGGGTGAGACGGTACGTAGATCGATCGATCGGTCATCGGTACCTACGTCATGACGTCAGTTTCCGACCTCCCACCGGAGCTGGTCTGGAGAGTAGCAGCTATTGGAGAGGAGAAGCGACCAACAAATCACAAAAGAGGGAGAGAAGAGTGGAAAAGAAGAGTTACAATTTGTTTAGCTTGGTGACTTTTACCCGATCTTTATCAAGTCGGCGATTAGAGGCTCAAACGTAGTTGGATTGGCATCAAACTTGGTGAGTTTGTTCATCACTTAGAGCACTTTAATCTGGTAAGTTCGTGTGAGGATTGGTTGAGTAGAGCACCATATTTAATTTGAGTAGTGATTTGTTAGCTCGAGTGATTGTAGTTTCAGCTTTATGCAACATTGGTAGAATGATAGTTGGAGGGGTCAAAACGGTGTCCCATTGAGTTGTTTTTTTGGATAGTTTGCAAGGGACTTATAAACCATCATTTCTATCAAGTTTCGTGCAATTTGCTTTTGTGATTTGGGATATCTCTATTGAAAACCGGAAGGGACAAATATAATATTTCTCTGCTTGTTATTATACCTCTTGTTAGTTGTTATGGTTGATGTTAATGATGTCAAGTATGTAACTTGATGATATAACTGTTGTTGTGATGTGTCTCTAGATGTTCTAGAGAACATTCCATTTGTACCTACTGTAGATTATAGTGGAAGCTTAGAATAGACTATTGGTCCCGTGGTTATGTGTTTATTATTGTTCCGTTACTGGTTTGCTAGTAGCAACTATCCTAATAACTCATGGCAAGATAAAGGGTTAATTATGTAAAATATGTTTACCGGCTGGTGAATTGTTATTAATTTGCACATTGAAGCGATCTTGGTTCAGCCCAAGTCCTCAACAACGTACACGTATGGGTCTATATATTAAACGCGTACATACGTACGTATGTAACACTTGGTAGACTACACACATGGGTGTAATTTCATTGATCGAAATCACATTTTTCTGTTTAGTTTGGGCAAGCACATAGCCGATGAAACTTCGTCCTTCGCGCCGTAACTGCAGTTATTGTAGGGTCCGGTAGCTAGGGTAAACGACGTCGGAATAGTTCGACAAAAAAAATGCTTGAATTTGAATTTATAAAATGGAGGGGGTTGGTCCTATAAGTAGTACATCAACTCTAGTGTTATCTGGTGAAAAAACAATTGTGAAAAAAAAGTTGACTTTTTTTAAGCCAAACTGAAGCAAAAATAACAAATAGGAAAAATAAAGAAATAGGCTAGGCCAGCCTAAGATAATTAGGCCCAATAGAGGAAAAAAAATCCTCTCACACTGCAAAATACTATTTTGTAAAATGTTTTACAATTATCCTATTTCTTCCTATTTTTTTATTTCTTCCAAAAGAATCTCTTTTTAAAACAAAGCGTGTCACAGTTACCACATCTTAATTGTGTGGTAACCACGGGTTTATTATATGGTTACCGTGACTGACTACGGGTTTTGAAAATTTTAAATCTAAAATTTAAAGATAATTTTTATGTGGTTTTTCATGGTAATTAAGCTCAGTAACCATACCATGGAACGATGACAAAACCCTATCACCCATTCCAACTCTCATGTTACTTCTAGCTGTTCGGAGATGTCAGATGTGGACTGGACGTAATTAACCTTACAAGGACTACGTACCGATCTAGTGATCTGATTCGACATACAGCACGCGTGCGCGCATATATACGTATATGAGTAAGGTGGTGTTCGGATACAGGAACTTAGTCTCTGTATTTAGACACTAATTTAGAGTATTAAATATAGACTACTTACAAAACTAATTACATAAATGAAAACTAATTTGCGAGACAAATTTTGTAAGCCTAATTGATCTATAATTAAAGATTGTTTACTGTAGCATCACATAGGCTAATCTTAGATTAATTAGGCTCAATAGATTCGTCTCGCGAATTAGTCCAAGATTATGGATAGGTTTTATTAATAGACTACGTTTAATATTTATAATTAGTGTCTAAATATTCGATGTGATAGGGACTTGAAAGTTTTAGTCCCATCTAAACAGGGTCTAAATTACATCAATAGTATACGAACTTGGCAAGTGGGTGTGATTTAGTGCAACAACTTGAAAAATGTGCAGACTGGTAGATGAATTTGGCAATCAAGTGCATTTTAATTTGGTCAAAACGTGTTACATACGACATGATTCAACCTATTTTTTGTTTGACTAGTAAAATTGCTTGGAAATTATGTTCCAACAATTTTTATGCACTTAGTTTTAACGATCATTATATTTTTCGGATTGAAATCGACAGGTTATTTTATTACAATACATCTATACCAATATTATTTGACAATCATTATACTTATTAGATTATTGGCAATAACGACTGCTTTTTTTTTACTACGTGGCTTAAAAGGTGTGGTGTCTTTTCTTTTTTTGCGATTTAAAAGGTGTGGTGTCTAATATTGATTTTTTAACTTGAATGCACCTACTAGCCAAGTTGTTGTACCTAAATGATCATTTTTCAAGTTGTTCCACTAGATCACACCCACCTATCAAATTTATGTACCGTGGATACAATTTACTCTATATGAGTAAATTGTAACTTTCTTCTATCTGTCCTATGTTGAAATGGGACATTTTATAGCTCATATCCAAATTCATTGTACTATATATAGAATAATATTCGGTTGCTATGTTATGATATGGAGGTCGTAGAATCTCGTCCCATTCATTAGACGGCGATCGTTGGACGGCTGCATGCATGCATATCTGCACCTAGCGTATGTATAGCACGTACAGCCGTACATGCACCACACAAGCATGGGCATATATATAGAGCTAGGTACACGAACCTAGCTATAGCTATATGAGGGAGATGTTTGTGGCGAAACTTTCATCAATATCAAGGCTGTTTTAGTTCAGCGCAAAGTTTGGATTTTGGTTGAAATTGAAGATGATGTGACTGAAAAGTTGTGTGTGACAGGTTGATGTGATAGAAAAGGACTAAAGTTTGGATCCAAACTTTGGATCTAAACACAGCCCAAGTTATTCCGTATATGAGGGAGCGATGTGGATGATTACAGGACAAGTATATATATGCACATGTACATATTAGCGTCTATATTTGAAGTGTGCTTTACAAATAAAATCGACAGACGTAGCTGTATATCCTTGTGACTTTTATTTCATGGTTACGCATACTTTTTTTTATGTAAAACAGTAGGACATGCTCCTATTGTACTATATTAATATTAGGGTAATTTACAGGTGGTATGTAGAAGGAAAAAAAAGTTTTTAAGAAAGAAATTATGTAAGAGAATCAATCCATGATTGCCAAAGTGGTTATTCCGACACTTTGCGTAGGGTCTGATTGGGGGAGCTTTTAGCTGCTGCAGCTTCTCCTAAAATCATAAGCTCCTCAAACAGTTCAGCTTTTGATCCAAATTTTAAGAAGTTGTAGTTGTAGAATCCAGAAAATAAACTAGAAGTTAGAAGCTGGAAAACCAGCTTTTTCATATTCTTAGAAGTTGGCTATCAATCAGCTGCTTATCAGAATCTTAAGCTCCCCAAACAGACCTATAGAGTAAAATCCTCCTTGAATCCATTCTTCCAAGAAAGGAAGGATACATGAATGTGGTTGAATATGAGATAATTTCTTCTCGTCCAAAAATTCCAGCTAGCATATACTAATCCAATGACCTCCACAAAAAATCGGTTGTACAGTCCTGGCTACCAATCAATTGCTTATTAGAATCTTAAGCTCCCCAAACATACCTGTAGAATAAAATCCTCCTTGAATCCATTCTTCCAAGAAAGGAAGGATACTTTAATGTGGTTGAATATGAGATAATTTCTTCTCGTCCAAAAATTCCAGCTAGCATATACTAATCCAATGACCTCCACAAAAAATCGGTTGTACAGTCGTGTTGTGAGAATCATGTGCATGAATTCAAAATTGATGTTCCACTGGATTCCAAAAAAGTGCCAACATTGTTGAGCAAAATGGGCACGAGAAAAATTAAAATCTTCTGGCACTGTATGGCTGCACATTACACAACTTATCCCACTCTGAAAATTGACCTGTCTTCGCTGCAACATCATATCTCTCTCGTGTTTAGTCTGTTCATCTGGAGTAACCACAAGAAAACCTTTATTTTCATTGTACACACGTACTCTTCTATGTATTGAAAACAAACTCCTAACGTATTTCAAGGTGGAGTTGAGAAGAACAGATGCCAAACATATTTCTAGATGGAACATGGCGTGTTAGATTTATTTTAGACAAAGTCATGAAGTGTTTGTTGGGGTCTATAGAGACTATAAATAGCTAGCTAGTATCTAGTACCATGGGGTACGTACCTCCGTGTCGGCAAGGGGTTGGTGCCGTACATTTTTGTGAAAGCAAAAAACATACTCCCTCCGGCTAAAATATAAAAAATTTTAAATGGATGATACGCTTCCAAGTACTACAAATTACAAATCTGGACAGACTCTCTGTTCAGATTCGTAGTACTCCCTCCGTCCCAAAATAAAATAGATTTTACATGGATGGGACGCTTCATAGTACTACTCTATCTAGATTCGTAGTAATAGAAAGTGTCTCATCTGTTCAAAATCTCTTATATTTTGAGACGGGGGAGTATATCAACAACCAAAATTAAACGGAATACGTCGACATTCAGATCGGTGAATATTAAATCTATTTAATTGTATCCTTAAAATTTACTTTTTTTGGAGTTAACTATAAAATTGTTTTTCATAGCCATCCTCTAAAATGGGACAAATACACACACTGAAACATTATTTTTGTTGTTTCCTTTGAACAATTTTCCTTAGTGTATACTCTCATAACGCATATTTTTTTAATGTAGACTTCACTTCGGCTGAGTTCTTATCCCAGTTTACCAACTCATCTCTCTCATTTTTCGCGTGCACGCTTTTTAAAACTGTTAAACCGTGTGTTTTTTGCAAAAAAAAAATTCTATACGAAAGCTGTTTTAAAAAATCATATTAATCCATTTTTCAAAACAACAAGTTAATACTTAATTAATCGTGCAATAATATGTGATTCGTTTTACGTGACGGGAGGAGGGTTCCTCCAAACACAGCCTTAGTTAGGTACATACACTACAAACTTAGCTGATTGAAGTTCATGGCAGCAAAACCAATGTCAAATTGATCACAACTTCACAAGTAATGTGTGATATGGGTAGACTGTAGAGCATTATTTATCTATGCTCCTTCAAAATACATTATGGTACCATCTTACCATTCCCTTTGCAGTTTTATAAATTAGCCCTGATATTTTTTAAATATTATAGAATAGTTCAGTATTTGTTTGAAACAGGTGAATACAATATATGTAAATAAGCAAACAAGTGATACTAACATATTTAATAAAAAAAATTCTGGCGGTCTTTTTTTTAGATCCCTTAAATTAAAGAGCAGATATATCAATATGATATATGCTATATTGTTCATCCGTCCGGCTCCGGAACCAGAAGATATGATCGGCATCATCATATCTATCTATTATATACTAAAAGTCCATTAAACTTCCTACAAACGCTCTCAATCCGCCACGTGTCACTCCTACAAACACTCCTAGACCGCCACATGGCACTATATAATCTCACCGTCGATTTTCACTTAAATTGGTGGACCCGATATTTTAGACCATTGGATTAGATCTATTATTTAAAGTAATCCCTTCCTCTGCTGTGGGCCAAAAAAAGAAAAAAAAACGTACATACGTACGTGTGGCTTCGTATAACCGTGGGCCGGAAAAAGAAAAAAACATAAGAAAGTCCATTAAACTTCCTACAGACGCTCTCAATCCGCCATGTGTCACTCCTACAAACACTTCTAGACCGCCACATGCCACTATATAATCTCATCGTCGATTTTCACTTAAATTGATGGACCCGATATTTTAGACCATTAGATTAGATCTATTATTTAAGAAAGTAATCCCTTCCTCTGCCTGTGGGCCAGAAAAAGAAAAAAAACGTACGTACGTACATGTGGCTTCGTATAACCGTGGGCCGGAAAAAGAAAAAAACATAAGAACGTAGTTCGCTCTCCCTGTCTCTTCCTCTTCCTATTCTTTTATATCTCCATCTCTTTCTCTTCCTAATTCTTTTATGTTATCAAATTAAAAATGAGTTAAGTTGACCATAATTTAAATGTACATAGCTAATTTATATTCTATTAAAACGTTGCTCTATTTATAATTAAATTGACAATTTTACATCCAATGTTTTGCTATATATAAGCAATATGTTATTGTGGTATAGACTGTGCATTTTGCAAGTTTGCATGTCATCTAAATAAATTAAATACTTATTAAGAACATATATTATATATCTATCTATCTATCTATCTATTATTATATACTAAAAGTCCATTAAACTTCCTATAAACGCTCTTAAGTTGCCACGTGAGACTCCTATAAACACTCCTAAGCCACCACATGGCACTCTAATAAATTAGAAAAAATATATAACTTGTATTGGTGAGCCAATTGGATTTATCTCATAAAAAAAAATCATTCCTCAACTACTACAGTACGTTCTCATCTCCTTCCCCTCGATCCCTTCTCCTCATCTCTTTCCTTTATTTCTGTATGGTAGTTAAGATTTTTGTTTTATTAATTAATAATTAATTTCTTCACTTCTACCTCACGAGAATGGATGTGGACTCTTGATTGCATGTCCCATGCCTAAATATATATATAAATGATTAATGATTTGATGCATGCTTTTATAAATAACAAATCTATTTTTAACTAACAATTTAGAAAAAAGATAATAGTTACATAGCAAAATAATCATAATTTTAAAAAGGTACTCCCTCTATATCATATTATAAGCCATTTTAACTTTTTTCTTAATTAAATTTCTTTAGATTTGACCAAATATATAAAAAAATTAATAGAATTCATTGGTGTTAAGAAAAACCTCTTGTGGGAAGGTTGGCTAGAGATTTCTTGGAAAAATACCAGCCCCTTTCGGTCCATAATGAGATGGAACTAATTCTATTTTTATTCTCTAGATTTTTTCGCTTAGTACTATGTACAGAAGGGAGGAGCCGTATGAGGTGAAAACCTCATGTACGGTTTTGGAACGGAGATTTTTTGAATAGAACGAACGACCGTAACGGATGTTGGCTCAATCCGAAGGAAATTATGCGGAAGCTTTGCAAAATTATTATGAAGCTACGCGACTAGAAATTGATCCCTATGATCGAAGTTATATACTCTATAACATAGGCCTTATACACACAAGCAATGGAGAGCATACAAAGGCTTTGGAATATTATTTCCGGGCACTAGAACGAAACCCCTTCTTACCACAAGCTTTTAATAATATGGCCGTGATCTGTCATTACGTGCGACTATCTCCACTATAGAAAGAAAAATAAGAAAGGATCAAATTTTCTAGTATTTACTAGAAAAGGGGGCTTTCTACATAGGGATCGTCAAAACAACGATTTTGCCCTATCAGCTGTAGGAAGAAAGGACACTTCACGAGAATCAAAATAGGAAGAAAGAAAGTATGGCCTATACTACTCTATGGATAGAGTTCTCAAATTGATAGAGAAAGCACCGTAAAGATCAATTAGTGACCGACTGGGTCGATACAACTAAAAAAAACTGCTTACTTATCCCATGATATGGGGCAAAATTTAGGAATCCGCTTATGTAATAGAGCCGATCCACTAAGGGATTAAGCAGCGGTGTAGTATCAGATCCCAAAGATAGTAAGTTCTTTTTTCTTGCTTATGGGGAAAAAGTCTTTTTCAAGGATTCTATAGAAATTTCATATATGAAACCGAGATAGTTACCTTTCAGAAAATTTGGACGAAGGATATAGGTCTATCTATGCTTCATTTTTCTGCAGGTGGGAGAAAAGATCAAACTGATTATTGATCAAAATTTAGGGTTTGAAACTTAGGTAATTAACTTCTTCTGCGTAACCCAAGAAGAAATTGGATCGATTTTTGAGAAATCGAATTCAGTTAAGACAAGGGAAATTAAGATAGCAATTTCTGAGCCGTATGAGGTAGGAAACTCTCAAGTACGGTTCTAGGGGAAGGAACTACCTATTCCGACCGGGGAGAACAGGCCATTCTACAGGGTGATTCAGAAATTGCAGAAGCTTGGTTTGATCAAGCTGCTGAGTATTGGAAACAAGCTATAGCGCTTACTCCGGGAAATTATATTGAAGCACAGAACTGGTTGAAGATTACGAAGCGCTTTGAATTTGAATAAGACCACTCTCCTTTTTCATAAAATGGGGGTTTGGTTGTTGATCCATTAATCAAATAAATTAGGTCGGAAGATCGAATCAAGAATTTCATTATATCTCTTTCCTCTGCCTTCTATTTTATATTATATTTCATAAGGATAAACGATAGGGTCTAGAATAGAAGTAATAAAGCGAATAAAAAGGGGCAATATAAATATTGCTAATATATCAGGACCATCTTATTAATAATTCTAATGAGTTATCTTGGAATTTGGAATCGAATAAAAAAATCTATATTATGCTCAAGGAAAGTAGATATAGATAGGGACTTATACTCTTAAAAAAAATAGACTAGCTTTTTAAATTAAAAAAAGGTTTTTTTGTTACGTGGAGAAATCCAAGATAAAAAAAGTCCGTTAGGCACCCAATCCTTATGTCATAATAGATCCGAACACTTGCCTCAGATTGACTTCAATATATAATTGCTCCAGTGAATAACTAAAAAAAAATAGAAGGACGGTAGATAGTAAAGAAAAGGACTAATCATAATATCTATCTTTCAAAGGTTCACTAAAAAGTTGGCGGGTCTCTTTGTATGTCTTGTCCGGAAAGAGGAGGACTTAATGATGATTCGTTCGCCGGAACCAGAAGTAAAAATTGTTGTGGATAGGGATCCTGTAAAAACATCTTTTGAGGAATGGGCCAGACCCGGCCATTTCTCAAGAACAATAGCTAAGGGCCCTGATACTACCACTTGGATCTGGAACCTACATGCTGATGCTCACGATTTCGATAGTCATACAGGTGATTTGGAGGAGATCTCTCGAAAAGTCTTTAGTGCTCATTTCGGTCAACTCTCCATTATCTTTCTTTGGTTGAGTGGCATGTACTTCCATGGTGCCCGTTTTTCCAATTATGAAGCATGGCTAAGTGATCCTACTCACATTGGACCCAGTGCTCAGGTAGTTTGGCCAATCGTAGGGCAAGAAATATTGAATGGTGATGTAGGCGGGGGTTTCCGAGGAATCCAAATAACCTCCGGGTTTTTTCAGATTTGGCGAGCATCCGGAATAACTAGTGAATTACAACTCTATTGTACCGCAATCGGTGCATTGATTTTTGCATCGTTAATGCTTTTTGCTGGGTGGTTCCATTATCACAAAGCCGCTCCCAAATTAGCCTGGTTCCAAGACGTAGAATCCATGTTGAATCATCACTTAGCAGGGTTATTAGGACTTGGGTCTCTTTCTTGGGCGGGGCACCAAATCCATGTATCTTTACCGATTAACCAATTTCTTGACGCTGGGGTTGATCCTAAGGAGATACCACTTCCTCATGAATTTATCTTGAATCGCGACCTTTTGGCTCAACTTTATCCTAGTTTTGCCGAAGGAGCAACCCCTTTTTTCACCTTGAATTGGTCCAAATACGCAGAATTTCTTAGTTTTCGCGGAGGGCTAGATCCAATAACCGGCGGTCTATGGTTGAGCGATATTGCGCACCATCATTTAGCTATTGCTATTCTTTTCCTGATCGCAGGTCATATGTATAGGACCAACTGGGGTATTGGTCATGGCCTGAAAGATATTTTGGAGGCTCATAAAGGCCCATTTACAGGACAGGGCCATAAAGGTCTCTATGAAATCCTAACAACGTCATGGCATGCTCAATTATCTCTTAACCTAGCTATGCTAGGCTCTACAACCATTGTTGTAGCTCATCATATGTACTCTATGCCCCCCTATCCATACCTAGCTACTGACTATGGTACACAACTTTCCTTGTTCACACACCACATGTGGATTGGCGGATTTCTAATAGTTGGTGCTGCTGCACATGCAGCCATTTTTATGGTAAGAGACTATGATCCAACGACTCGATACAACGATCTATTAGATCGTGTCCTTAGACACCGTGATGCAATCATATCCCACCTTAACTGGGTATGTATATTTCTAGGTTTTCACAGTTTTGGTTTATACATTCATAATGATACCATGAGTGCTTTAGGTCGTCCCCAAGATATGTTTTCGGATACCGCCATACAATTACAACCGATCTTTGCTCAATGGGTCCACAATCTCCATGCTGGCGCGCCTAGCGTAACAGCTCCTGGTGCAACAACAAGTACCAGCTTAACGTGGGGAGGTGGCGAGTTAGTAGCAGTAGGCGGCAAAGTTGCTTTGTTACCTATTCCATTAGGAACCGCAGATTTTTTAGTCCATCACATTCACGCATTTACAATCCATGTGACTGTATTAATACTTTTGAAAGGTGTTTTATTTGCTCGCAGTTCCCGTTTGATACCCGATAAAGCAAATCTTGGTTTTCGCTTCCCTTGCGATGGGCCTGGGCGAGGGGGAACATGTCAAGTATCCGCCTGGGATCATGTTTTCTTAGGTCTATTCTGGATGTACAATTCCATTTCGGTAGTCATTTTCCATTTCAGTTGGAAAATGCAGTCGGATGTTTGGGGTACTATAAGTGATCAAGGGGTGGTAACTCATATCACAGGGGGAAACTTTGCACAGAGTTCCATTACGATTAATGGGTGGCTCCGAGATTTCTTGTGGGCACAGGCATCCCAAGTAATTCAGTCTTATGGTTCTTCATTATCCGCATATGGTCTTTTTTTCTTAGGTGCTCATTTTGTCTGGGCCTTCAGTTTAATGTTTTTATTCAGCGGCCGTGGTTATTGGCAAGAACTGATTGAATCTATCGTTTGGGCTCATAACAAATTAAAAGTTGCTCCTGCTACTCAGCCTAGAGCCTTGAGCATTATACAAGGACGTGCTGTAGGAGTAACCCATTACCTTCTGGGTGGAATTGCCACAACATGGGCATTCTTCTTAGCGAGAATTATTGCAGTAGGATAGTGGCTAGGAGGATTTGAAAGGCATTATGGAATTAAGATTTCCCAGGTTTAGCCAAGGCTTAGCTCAGGACCCCACTACTCGTCGTATTTGGTTTGGTATTGCTACCGCACATGATTTCGAAAGTCATGATGATATTACTGAGGAACGTCTTTATCAGAACATTTTTGCTTCTCACTTTGGGCAATTAGCAATAATCTTTCTATGGACGTCCGGAAATCTGTTTCATGTCGCTTGGCAAGGAAATTTTGAATCATGGATACAGGATCCTTTACACGTAAGACCTATTGCTCATGCGATTTGGGATCCTCCTTTTGGTCAACCCGCTGTGGAAGCCTTTACTCGAGGAGGCGCCGCCGGTCCAGTGAATATCGCCTATTCTGGGGTTTATCAGTGGTGGTATACAATTGGATTACGGACCAATGAAGATCTTTATACAGGAGCTCTTTTTCTATTATTTCTTTCTACCCTATCCTTAATAGGGGGTTGGTTACATCTACAACCCAAATGGAAACCAAGCCTTTCGTGGTTCAAAAACGCGGAATCTCGTCTCAATCATCATTTGTCAGGACTTTTCGGGGTAAGTTCTTTGGCTTGGACAGGACATTTAGTTCATGTCGCTATTCCAGCATCCAGGGGAGAGTACGTTCGATGGAATAATTTCTTAGATGTATTACCCTATCCACAGGGGTTGGGACCCCTTCTGACGGGTCAGTGGAATCTTTATGCCCAAAACCCCGATTCGAGTAATCATTTATTTGGTACCACTCAAGGAGCGGGAACTGCTATTCTAACTCTTCTTGGGGGATTCCATCCACAAACACAAAGTTTGTGGCTGACCGATATTGCTCATCATCATTTAGCTATTGCATTTATTTTTCTCATTGCCGGTCATATGTATCGAACTAACTTCGGAATTGGGCACAGTATCAAAGATCTTTTAGAAGCACATACTCCTCCGGGGGGTCGATTAGGGCGTGGGCATAAGGGCCTTTACGACACAATCAATAATTCGATTCATTTTCAATTAGGTCTTGCTCTAGCTTCTTTAGGGGTTATTACTTCCTTAGTAGCTCAACATATGTACTCTTTACCTTCTTATGCATTCATAGCACAAGACTTTACTACTCAAGCAGCTTTATATACTCATCACCAATACATTGCAGGGTTCATCATGACAGGGGCTTTTGCTCATGGAGCTATTTTTTTCATTAGAGATTACAATCCGGAACAGAATGAGGATAATGTATTGGCAAGAATGTTAGACCATAAAGAAGCTATCATATCTCATTTAAGTTGGGCTAGTCTCTTCCTAGGATTCCATACCTTGGGCCTTTATGTTCATAATGACGTCATGCTTGCTTTTGGTACTCCAGAAAAGCAAATCTTGATCGAACCTATATTTGCTCAATGGATACAATCGGCTCATGGTAAGGCGACATATGGGTTCGATATATCATTAGAAGATCAAAAGCGAGAATTACAAAATATGGCGCAGGCATTATGCCGTAACTTAAATTATTCATTGTCTTATCAGTTACGAATATGTGGCTCATTGCCTCACTGATAAAATGTGCTAGATGAATGGCGTGAATGAAAAATCATGCAACACCATATAGAGGGAGAGGTGTTCAGTTATCGTGCATGGAATTAGGGAAGAAGAAGGTGACGTGGCTACACCTAGCCCCTAGAAAAGAATTAATGGTCCAGATCTAGGTGATCTGTACCAATATGTGTTTAGCATCTGCTCGTCTTTGGTTGATTCCTGATGCCAATATGATTTGTGGAACCCCGTAGAAATTGTTCAGTTATGCTCGCATATCAAAATATTCTTGTGTATTGGTGTGGCCCAATCTTGCTTGACAAATAATGAACCTTTTTCTGTTTTGGGCCCAAGTCAACTTCTTGTATTATGCATGTAGGAATGAAGTGGTAGGCTCTAGGTGTATAATTTGTCATGTATGTTTGAGGTCATGTAATTTTGAATAGGTGTAAGACTGTTTGGATAGAATGTTGCTTAGTAACATGCATGCTTTGTTGCATACTTGATACTTCAGACCTCCTTTTTTAGGTTTTGTGATTTGAAGATTGTGAGTGACTAACTGTTAACTCTATAAGATCCTGGTCATGAGTCATGTTCAGCCATGAAACTATGCGATGATGACCAAGAAACCTCTTTGGCTTAAAATCTCATTCTGCATCACAGTTCACGTTGTCTATATATTAGTATGCTGGCTGCCTGGGGTACTTTCGCTAGTTAGGCTTAAATCATGAAAGAAAAAAAATTGCATGCTTTACAACACATGGATTTGCTTCACATGAAGAAATGTGTTTAGGTGTCATGTTTGAAGTTGTATTTTAATTTGTAAAAAACATTATTTTAACTTAGGTGCTAATGAGAGAAATTTAACAACTTATATATGGCTGCGTAGCAGTTAGTTAGTACTCCCTCCATACTCGTATAGGAAGTCGTTTTGGACAGCAACACGGTCTCCAAAACACAACTTTAACTTCTTGTTTCTATAAAAATATTTATTGAAAAATGATATATATGTATACTTTTATAAAGTATTTTTCAAGACAAATCTATTCATATAATTTTTACATTTTCAATCTCAACAACTTGAGAGTTATTCATGATTTATATTCTCAAGGTTTGAATTAACCATTGTCCTAAACGACTTCCTTTACGAGTATGGAGGGAGTACTCCTCTAAGTAAGCAGTTTAAGGCAAACAGTGCTGATTTTAGTGTCATTACTTCTCAAAGTCAAAATACAGTAATTATACTAAATCTGTATGTAATTTCTTTATATGCAAAAATGTCCACAAGAAAGATAAATTTCTTTCCGTATTGATATAGATTTGTCTTGATTCCTTCTGTTGTGATGCAGGATGACAGAATCACCATTTTTGCCGCGCGAGAGGCTCTTTAAGCAGCAGCAGTATTTTCAGAACTTGACCAAGCACACGTATCTGAAAGGGCGTTATGATGTGGTCACCTCCGTTGCCATTCCCCTTGCTCTTGCCGCATCCAGCTTGTTTATGATAGTGAGTCTGGGGTTCTTTTAATTGATTCCTGCGTTGCTTGTTTTCTCTGGTCTTGTTTATGTTCAGACTGTGACGTGTTTCTTGTTTTATAAACAGGGCCGTGGGGTGTACAACATGTCTCATGGAGTCGGGAAAAAGGAGTGAACGACATGGTTTCCTATCATTTCAGTACTTCAGCATAGGGATGATAGCTTCAAGGCTTCCTATGGTGTCTTTTAAGTTGCACAAATAAATACTGTTCAAGTTAACTCTTGTTATATTACTGTCGGTAACTGTGGATTTCTGATTTAAGCAAGCTGTTTTCAAGCTGATGGTAGTATTGGAATATCAATTTGTTTACAGTATCTATTAATTTCTACATTCTTACCTCACTTTTTTCTCCCTTCCTTAGCAGTGTTCATATAGCCTTGGTATATACTGTGTTGTTTGTATGCAGCAAGTCCATGAACAGTTTCAGGCTGGTGTTGGTAGCCTAATCTGCATGTTTTTGTTCTGGAGCACTTTAGTTTGTGTGATCTTGCCTATTCATGTCAAATTCAGTTAAATCTCCAACCGAGTGGCATCTGATCCTTCCTATAGTCTTACATTGCCAATAGGAGTCTGGAGGGAAAAAAAGGACACCAATCTACATAATTCATACTACAACAGTTAGGTTACACATGATTTTATTTGGAACCAAAGATTAGAATTATGGAGGGGGCAATGCCCAAGTGAATCAGCATAGGCTGCTGTATGAATTAGTCAGAAAACAGGTGCAGAAATGCAAATTTCATAAAACAAAGGCTGTGTTTAGATCCAAAGTTTGCATTCAAACTTCAGTCCTTTTTCATCACATCAACCTGTCATACACACACAACTTTTCAGTCACATCATTTTCAATTTCAACCAAAATCCAAACTTTGCGCTGAACTAAACACAGCCAAACTACTAGTACTGTTTGTTCATTGGTCTTATCCAAAACTATAGCCACTGCAACAAGTTCTTGACCCTTAGCACAATCATATTGTGCATGCACTTGTTTATTGCAAAGAATGGTGCGTAGGGAGCACGCATGATTTTTGAATTGCTGGCACATAATTTTATCATTAGAAACTGGAATGCAACATGTACCCTTTGTCATGGTTTCTTTCCGAGACATTGCACTGTTTTTTTTAATCCTATCATTATCATAATGCCAAGAACTGGTCACCAACCAGCAATTTGCATCATGGTTAGTTGAGCTGTCCCCATGTATCAATAGGTGCATTGTATTGGTCCAAAATATAAATGCAGTGGATGCAACCTATCTCATGGCCGTCAACAAAAGAAATCAAAAGGGAAATGCACCATCTTATATCTCCAGTTTATATGAACAGATTGGATAAGATCATAAGATCAAGTGGTTTATATTATTTTGAGGAATATAACATGGATTCATCCTAATCACTCGTCTAGGCAGTATGTGTATTCATGATGGATATGGTACTATAATTCGGAGTTTTCTTCACAAAATAACCTGTTATTTTGACCTCCAACCAAACACGAATTCTACCAAAAAATGGGTTATTTCATCTATAGTAGAACTCTATTATAAACATGCAGTAAATTATATCCTAGACATATATAGCAAATTTCAAGTGTAATAATCCTAATACAGAGACTAAAAAAACAAACTATTTCCTTTTTAAGAAAAGGAAACCATTTTTTTAACGGAAGGAAAACAAATTCTGGTAAAGGCGGAAACCAGCAGGCCACCCCACGTCAGCGAATACGGAGGAGCGGGGTTGACGGCGTCACCCGGTCCTAACGGCGACCAACAAACCAGCCAGAAGAAATTAAAAAAAGAAAAAATCAACGAGACGTGTACCAAACGGAGACAAACGGCATCTTCTCGAAATTTCCCAACCGCTCGCTCGCCCGCCTGGTCTTCCCGGAAACCGCGGTGGTTTCAGCGTGGCGGATTCTCCAAGCAGACGGAGACGTCACGGCACGGGACTCCTCCTCCCCATCCCAACCGCCATAAATACCAGCCCCCTCGTCTCCTCCTCTCCTCGCATCAGCTCCACCCCCGAAAAATTTCTCTCCAATCTCGCGAGGCTCTCATCGTCGAATCGAATCCTCTCGCGTCCTCAAGGTACGCTGCTTCTCCTCTCCTCGCTTCGTTTCGATTCGATTTCGGACGGGTGAGGTTGTTTTGTTGCTAGATCTGATTGGTGGTTAGGGTTGTCGATGTGATTATGGGGGGATGTTTAGGGGGTTGTAGATCTGATGGTTGGGAGAAGTTTTTGCGGTTAGGTTTGATTTGGGCACGGTTGGTTCGATAGGTGGAATCGTGGTTAGGTTTTGGGATTGGATGTTGGTTCTGATGATTGGGGGGAATTTTTACGGTTAGATGAATTGTTGGATGATTCGATTGGGGAAATCGGTGTAGATCTGTTGGGGGAATTGTGGAACTAGTCATGCCTGTGTGATTGGTGCGATTTGTAGCGTGTTCCATCTTGTAGGCCTTGTTGCGACCTGTGCATGTTCGGATCTACTGTTCCGCTCTAGATTGAGTTACTGGTGCCATGGATTGGTGCAAACACAGGCTTTAATATGTTATATCTGTTTTGTGTTTGATGTAGATCTGTAGGGTAGTTCTTCTTAGACATGGTTCAATTATGTAGCTTGTGCGTTTCGATTTGATTTCATATGTTCACAGATTAGATAATGATGAACTCTTTTATTTAATTGTCAATGGTAAATAGGAAGTCTTCTCACTATATCTGTCATAATGATATCATGTTACTGTCTGCCAGTAATTTATGCTAAGAACTATATTAGAATATCATGTTACAATCTGCCAAGAATTTATGCTAAGAACTATATTAGAATATCATGTTACAATCTGTAGTTCATCTATATAATCCATTGTGGTAATTTCTTTTTACTATCTGTGTGAAGATTATTGCTACTAGTTCATTCTACTTATTTCTGAAGAAGATATGTGCGCTGTTACTACCTATCTGAATACATGTGTGATGTGCCTGTTACTATCTGTCTGAATATATGTATGATGTTCTACTGTAATATGTTTGCTGTTTGATCTGATGTTGTGTCCTTAATCTTGTGCTAGTTCTTACCCTATCTGTTTGGTGATTATTTCTTGCAGATGCAGATCTTTGTGAAGACATTGACCGGCAAGACTATCACCCTCGAGGTGGAGTCCTCTGACACCATCGATAATGTCAAGGCTAAGATCCAAGATAAGGAGGGCATCCCCCCGGACCAGCAGCGTCTCATCTTCGCTGGCAAGCAGCTGGAGGATGGCAGGACCCTTGCCGACTACAACATCCAGAAGGAGTCCACCCTCCACCTTGTCCTCCGCCTCCGTGGTGGCATGCAGATCTTTGTCAAGACACTGACCGGCAAGACCATCACCCTCGAGGTGGAGTCTTCTGATACCATTGACAATGTCAAGGCCAAGATCCAGGACAAGGAGGGCATTCCCCCGGACCAGCAGCGCCTCATCTTTGCTGGCAAGCAGCTGGAGGATGGCAGGACCCTTGCCGACTACAACATCCAGAAGGAGTCCACCCTCCACCTTGTCCTCCGCCTCCGTGGTGGCATGCAGATCTTTGTCAAGACACTGACCGGCAAGACCATCACCCTCGAGGTGGAGTCTTCTGATACCATTGACAATGTCAAGGCCAAGATCCAGGACAAGGAGGGCATTCCCCCGGACCAGCAGCGCCTCATCTTTGCTGGCAAGCAGCTGGAGGATGGCAGGACCCTTGCTGACTACAACATCCAGAAGGAGTCGACGCTCCACCTTGTCCTCCGTCTCAGGGGAGGCATGCAAATCTTCGTGAAGACTCTGACCGGCAAGACCATCACCCTCGAGGTGGAGTCTTCTGATACCATTGACAATGTCAAGGCCAAGATCCAGGACAAGGAGGGCATTCCCCCGGACCAGCAGCGTCTCATCTTAAAAAGAGAGATTGGAAGACATAGACGGCAATAAAATGGGGGGGCCCCCCCCCAAAATTTGGTTTGGGGGAAATGGGTAACCCGTTCCAAGTAAAAAACACCCTAACACCCCAAAGTTTTTTTTTCAGAAAATAAATTCAAAATTTTTTGCGTTAATACGGATCATGAATTCAGGCTGAATTCCCTCCCAACTTTTTTTTTTTTTTTTTGGCAGGATCAGTACAGTGAGAATATCAAGTATGACGAGGTTAGTTAATCCTGATAAGCGATCCCACCATGGTAGCCTTTCATAGTTTCTGAATTTGGCCAGCCCCTTTTTCTAACAACAGTTTTTCACAGGAGTTTTTTGTGAACTTCCCGTTGGCAAACAAGCTGTTTCACCTGCAGAATGGACTCCGCAGAACAAGAATCAAAAGAGCTCTGATCTTTATCTGTCTGTAATGCTAAATCTTTTGTTGTTAAATCGATTCAAGAAGCGATTAAGACAAACTGAGTCATTTTCACCTTGAATTATATCTTCTCCAGCAGATCGCAGCAGAGTGCAGCGTATCGATGAGAGGTATCAAACATCCTTCCTTTATTCATGTTATTCTTGCCTGACTGAAAATACTGACAGGCTGCACAAATATTTCAGACACCGCCGCTCGATTGGTGCGAGCCGGATATGCCGTTGTACGGGATTGATCATGGAAGGGCCACGGTAGATCATCTGGTCAGGAGATGCTATATCCAAACTTCGGCGACGGATCTCGTCACAGACTGCGCGAACTATTTCACGAGTATTTTGCGGTATGAATCAAACGATATCGTCCCATCGAAAAGCAGTTTGGGGATGGCAAAACTCTGAATTTATGGTGCTGGTTTCAGAGAAGCCGGAGAACAGGGAGAAGAAGAGGTTCCTGTACGGCATCTCATGGGTGAGGCGTGGCGCTTCTCCTCCACAGGAGGAGCCAACCTACTGGGATGGCGCCGTCTTGCTTCTCTATGTGCAAGGTCCTGTTGGCGAAATGGCTCGACAACGAGCTCTCTTTCCTCTGAAACCTGTAGGTCTTTATTTAACTTATACACCTCATGATTTTCCTTCCTAAATTTCCCTTTTTCTAAACGATTTTCGTATGATTGTTTGCTACCTTATGATGTCAGATTTCTGATGAATGCGGCCTCACCCGATCGTGGTCAGCGCTCTGAAAATGGTGTGCGCTGTGGCTCCTAGTTGGAGAATCATACCAACACCCGGACATAATTGACAAAGTTTGTAAAGATCCAGAGATGGAAAGCAGGTATAGCTAACATGTGTTAGTTGCATGGCCGGAAGAAAAAGGCAGAGTTTACTGAACTTGTCTTTGTTGGTAACTGCGTTTAGGTTCGTTCAAATCCGTACATATACAGGGGAAAGCTCCACTGAAGGACCTGTCATGAACCTCCTGATGGTCAGCCTAAAGACATTGAGAAGAGCCTGCATGAGGTGAAAATGGTTTTATTTTCTATCTCTTCCTAATTGGAAGCAACAAAGCATGTATCATCATAGAACAGCATATATCAATAAATGCCATGTTTATTTTCTCGTTCAAGCTGCACACGACATGCAAATGTCAGTACTCTCTGGACACTGTTATTCTGCTTAACATTTTCAGTTGGCCAGGTGACACTCGCGTTCTTGGTCCTACACGGCGGAGACGACATCGTGACCGATCCTTCAGTGAGCAAGCTGCTGTTCGAGGAAGCATCAAGCAGGGACAAAACCTTCAAGCTTTACCCTGGGATGTGGCATGCTCTGACGGCTGAGCTTCCTGACGATGTCGAGCGTGTCTATTCTGACATCATCTCCTGGCTGGACGAAAGGTCGGATTGTGCAGGCAGTGTTCCTGAAACTTTCTGAGAGTGTCAATCATGTGCCATTGCAGTTTCCCTGCTTGTCCGCTGTAAATTGGGTCCACGAAAACGAGATACTGAAACTTGTTCTGAATAACAAAACTTGTTCCGATCAGGAATTGCGCACTACAGAAATGCAGAATGCAGAGATGTTGGAACATATCACATTACGACGGAAGATTTTTTGTACTGGAACCGGTGAAACTTTGGTTGATTGGTGTTGGTGTCGCTAAAATTAAAACGAAGGTTTGACGTGCATTCGCTAACCACCAAAGTTGTTTTGTTTGTCTTGAAAAGGAGACAGGAAAAGGAGCGGCAGTTTGCGTGATTGCTTCGATTTGCGAAAAAGAGAGGAGGCCACAAGAGAGAGGGACGCGCCGTCTCCGATCAGAAATTCAGAACAGATCGTCGTCGTTCGATGACGCGCGACAGCCTCGGTTTAACGGACTCGCGGGTCCGAATCTCAAAGGCACGCAAGCACGAATCTAACAGTGCACCTACTGCCCGGGCCGTCCGTGGGCCAGATCTGGATGGGAGAGATTCTGAACCCTTCCAAGTCAAGCGTCCAACGAATCCTTCGTGTTGCCGCGGCGTCTATTTGCGTTTAGCACCCTGTACTCATGTATAGTACTGTACTACATTATCTTTCATGTAGTTTTTTTTTTTTTTTAAATTACACTCACAACGCACGCGCACTCACCTCTATGAACACACGCACGCAAACCCTACCCCTATGAGTACTCTTCGAAGACTGGCCGGCAAATCCTGGAGAGATTGACGAAGTCACACACGGCGCCTCGCTGTCGACGGGTACGTCGCTTACCACTGAAAGCAGCGTACACTTTTTTTTTAAAAGAAAAGCAAAAACATTATCAACGCACGTAACACTCGTCATCAATGTTCATGGAAGCACGGTTATTTGGGTAAGCACGATATTTAGCAACATTAATGCACGAATATGGTTATTGCCGTCTTTGATTATAACATGACGATAAAATAGTACTTAGTTATTTGGAGAAGATTTCGTCAAACATGGTTTTATATTGGGTCAAGCATGGTTTATATGAAAATTCTTGTCTGAAAACACTAGCGATGTGGCAATCCATTGAAGTCAAGGCGACCATAAATAATTAAATATTAATACACATGGTTAATTGACGAAAAAATTAGCAAGGTTAGATATTTGCAGCCAATCACAATCCCTTTTTCGATATAAACACAAAGTAATATCATCGCACTGAGCTTTTAAGAGATAGTTTACACGTAACAAAAAAAAGGGAGTTTTAAACGGGTTATCTCTTGTGAACATGTATACAACCTGCGGAGCTACTTCTATAATCCGAAGTTTAGCAAAGTACAATGACAGCAAGCCGCTAAGGTGTAACCTTTTTTGCTATTTCTTTGTTAGCTATATCCAGCTTCATCAGTATTGGTTGAAAATCCAGTTCTTTCTCCTCATTTGCAGATAACCTAAGCTGTTACAACCACACACTCTGTCGAAGCTATATCGCTTTTGCCGTTGGATTTTTTTGACACGATGTCTTATCACCAATGTACAAAGGATGATGGTTGGTTAAGCAGCCAATTGCATCGAGAATGAGCGACTAAAGAGAGTATTATTTGACAATCAAAATTGGTAAAGGAGGGGAAAGGAAAAACCATCAAACAAGAGAGAGGGTCTTCTTCCTGCATGAAATGCGGTGCTTTTCTAACAAAGGGCGAACTGTTGGAGGGTCAATTCGCAACAATCGCGGAGCAAAACGAAAACCCCAAATTACCCTCGCACCACCTCGGCTTGTTTCTTCTCCTACCCCCCCCTTCCCCAACCACGCCACGCCACCACCCGCCACCAACCTCCTCCGCCGCGCCGCTCTCCCGCCATGAAGCAGCTCCACAAGTCTTCCCCACCCACGCGCCGGCGGCGGCGGCGCACGCCCCGGCGTCCAAGGCGTCCAAGCCGTCCCGCCCGGGCCCCGATCCTGGGTCGGCTACCTCCTCCGCGAGCAGCGCCTCCTCTTCGTCCTCCTCGCGCCCTGATCGCCTCCTCCTTCTTCCTCCTGCGCCCCTACTCTTCTCCCTCTCCCGTCCTCCCACGTCCCCGACCGCCGCCCGCTCTTCTCCTTCGCCTCCCACACCTCGTCGGCGTCGGGCGTGCCCCCCGGGTTCCGCCCGCCGCCGCGCCGCGTCGTCGTCACCGGAGGGGCCGGGTTCGTCGGCAGCCACCTCGTCGACAGGCTGCTGGAGCAAGGGGACAGCGTGATCGTGGTGGACAACTTCTTCACGCGGAGAAGGACAACGTCGCGCACCACCTCCGGAACCCCAGGTTCGAGCTGCTCCGCCACGATGTCGTCGAGCCCATCCTGCTCGAGGTGGACCGGATCTATCACCTTCGCGTGCCCCGCGTCCCCCGTGCACTACAAGTACAACCCCATCAAGACGATCATATCCTTCTCGTCCCGGATCTGCACATACCTTTGATTTGCTTACATTCATGTCGACTTGATTTGATCTTCTCCTTTTATTTTTTTATTGGGTTGGTGGGTGGGAGATATGCTTGAAGCAAACTAAGCACATAAGTGGTCCAGATCAAGCTCGTATGCTGAAACTTTTGGTGGTTGTGTTTGGATTCAAGTGAACCCTGGATCCTAAATTTGCCTCCCTTTTTCAATATCAAGTGGTTGTTTCTGTTGAGATCTTAGGAAGACACGATAGATTTGTTAGTTGTGATGCACAGGTGGTAAATGTGGGGTAGCCGGTTCTACTGTAGTGCCATTTATCTACAGGATTTTAACAGAGAGTAGTAGTAGTTGTTCCATACATCCATGAACAATGGCTGTGTACATCCCTTTTGGATGTAGAAGGCCGGTTTCTAACCCATTTTCTAAACATACTTCCATGAACAATCCTTGGCAGGATTCGATTAGTTTGTTCATTGAAATGCCATATAGATATAGCACAAACCAGCTTCTGTTGTACGAGAATTAGGAAAAGAGATCACCTGAATTTTTATTAGGTACATCTATTTTTTTTCTTAAAAAGGCTTTTTATGTGCTCTATCGTACACTCAATATATAGTTGAAGTTTATAGTTAAATATAAAATCGTTATGTCTTTTACATGGATATTTGACCAATTATGCTTTTTGCAACTTATTAGTTATTTTCACTTTTTACAATAGAATCATGTGTTGCATCTATATATTATATCAAATCTGGGTTTCTTAACAATTATTACAAGACCAATGTCATGGGAACCTTGAATAGTTTGGGTCTGGCAAAGCGAATTGGTGCAAGGTTCTTGCTAACTTAGCACAAGTGAAGTTTATGGAGATCCACTTGAACATCCACAGAAGGAGACTTACTGGGGCGCATGTTATCCTATTGGTACCACATTATATAATCTTTTGGTTCCGTTCAGTCCTTTGAATTTGGACCTCCAATTAACTAAGCCCTGACTTCTCTCCTTGTTCAGGTGTTAGGAGCTGTTATGACGAGGGGAAAAGACACAGCAGAGACTTTAACCATGGACTATCACAGAGGTGGTGGTGTTGAGTGTATAATCTAAAATTGTCCCACTTATATTCCATGCTGGGTTATAACATATTGAGATGACGATTGTATGCGGACTTTGGGGTTCTAATATTTTCATTTACACGCATTTAGGTATTATGACAGATCTGTTTTCGTTTTACCATTTAGTCCTGAAAGATCTTTTTTTTTTCTTTTGTCTTGGACAGTCTATTGCAGGGTGGGTGGGTGTATTAGTTGTCATTTTTTT
>CM020181.1:8651112-8697019 GCA_009805545.1 Oryza longistaminata
GAGATAATCCACGGCCGCGTTCACCGTTTGTACTCGCACAGTCGCACGGATAATTGAGGAAAAATCTCCGTAGTCCCCTCGTCCTTGACTATCATTATCATTCAGAGACAAGGCCCTGATCATCATCCCAGCATCAGCCGATCTGCAGATGCCATCCGTTGAGCCCACATCCAGCAAATCGATGCTGTAACTCCGAAGCACACAGCAACACACAGACCAAACTTTTGCGAGATGTAACCGCGGTAAATGAGCGCTGTCAATTGATCCAGAGACTGACAGTGAGAAAATCGAACTGGATTTGGAGGGGGTTAGGTAATTAGGCTAAGACATGTTCGCCTGATTGGTGAAGCAACATTGGGAGTAGTAGAAAAGAAAGATGATATGGTGCAGCCGCGTTTTTTTTTTTTTGTCTTGATCTCGCAGCATTTTCTCTGTGCAGCATATGCTCATGCAAATCTGGACAGCAGCCACTAGCAGTATAGTACAATAACTGCAGGCACCAGCTAAGCACATGATTCGAACAGGGTTGCAAAAGGTACGGCCCGTTTCTTCACCTCTCGATCTACTATCATTATCTATGTAGAGTCACTTCACACATCGTCTTGTTAACTGTGAAGAAAATCTTAACAGGAAGTAGTAAGGCGCCCAGTAACATTCGCTACCGCAGGTAAGTCAAATTTACGATTGTTCAATGATGGTGACAATTATTGTGGAACGGCATGTGCAAAGGGAATTGATAATTGTTCTTTGCCACCAAGAGCTGACTTTGAAATCAAAGAAAGCATACAATACATCAAGTAAGACAACTAGATAACACTCAAGATACCGGTGCACAACCAAATTAGAAAACAATGGCTAAAAGCGAGGCTGAAGGTGACATTTTCCAATCGTGATGCTTCAAATGTATGGTCAGAATATAGAGCAGTGACCACAGGTAGATGGTCCAAGGTTGACAAGTATAACACCCAGTTTATAGCTATACAGATTTTGACATCAAAACTGAAAAATTATGAACTGATAAGGGCGCAGTTAATAGTAACTATGATAAATCATGTTTATACAGCATCGTTTAAGTGGATGTGAATGAGGTACAGGGTATCATCAAGAAAATTCACAAAGAGAAGATGGTAAATGATATAACATGCTACTTGAAAAAGGTTTCAAGGACATGAGTACATGACAGAGCGAAACATTCCTGTAAACTTTAGATAAATTGGTCAAGATTAATTTTGTTCACTGCCAATATTGTTCTTAGGAGATTGGGGAGGAGGCAGGTTGTTCCAAGAAGGAAGGTCATATCAGAATTTAGGCATAAAGCGAGATACTACAAGCGCTAGCAATAATGTAAAAAGACAATACAGACTAAAATCTTACAGCTTACACGATTATCTCGACAGGAGATGAGGCAAGCATCGAATTGATCATCCAGCAATAATTATCATGCCAATATGGTTGCCTCAGCATGCTCTTCATCAATTCAAGTAGCAGGACTACACAAAGAAGCATCCATTGAGCCTGACCGAGCGCGGTTCACAATCCCAAGCAAGACCACCACCATTAGTTACATGGTATCTGATTCATCCTTGTTATAGGCCAGCGGGAACTCATCAAATTGCTCTGAGACATCACGACCCTGTCCAATGCTCTTCAGAGAGTGGTAAACCCGGTACATTGAGAACCTCTCCCTCGGGCGAACCATGATACACGCAAAAGCTATCTTCACAAACTCATCAATCTCTGAATCATGGCCATTCCCACGCAATGATTTATGAACAGCATCACCGATCCGTCCGGAGGCCTTAAGCTGATTTACCCAATCCACCAATGTCCCCTTGAATCCTTCACCTGCTGCATCACCCGTGACAGTGGCAGCCTCCTGCCCGCTCATGAGCTCGAGCAGTATCACACCAAATGCATACACATCACCCTTCATGGTAGCAACTGGATTGCTAGCACACTCTGGGGCGACATACCCATACTCCCCGAAGTCCCCATTCAGGAAGGGGCTTGTATCTCCACCCTCGCCTGGTGCCATTCGGACCAGCCTTGTAAGCCCAACATCTGTGATCCGAGCTTCATAGTCCTCATCCAGAAGCACTGCACTTGAGCTCAAATTCTGGTGAATTTGCGGAGCTTGGAACCCATGGTGCAGCCAAGCGAGACCGCGTGCCGCCCCGACAGCAATCCGAAGCCGTGTTGCCCAATCCAGCGGTGCCTCCCCTGGCTCCTTCATCACCGAAGAAAGAGCTCCACTCTCCATATGCTTGTACACAAGCAGCCGCTCATCCTCAACAAAATAATTAAGGAGCCAGCCCCACAATGTCTTGTGCGGCTACCATCGGGTGTTGAAAAACTCATAGATTCCCGATGCCGAGCTACTATTGGTATAGTTTCCAATCCCAACCATGGTGCACGTAAGCTTAGAAAAGCAGGACAAAGCCGGTGGTCAGGCAGACGCCCCATTGTTCGTGGTGTTGCAATGAATCCAGTGGATCATCCTCATGGAGGAGGTGAGGGGCGCACGAAAGGAGGTAGACCTTCGGTGTCACCTTGGGGGAAGCCCACCAAAGCAGGATTTCGGGCAGGAGTGGGGGTGGGGAAACGCAGAATTTAGTTCATGCCACGACGATCTATATGGAAGGGAAGTTTTGTTGATGCTTTCCTGTTTAGAATAAAGAAGAACAGAGAAAGTCTGATGAGCAGGAAAATTTGGTCACGTAGATCTTCTATTTCGCCGGAATTCGTTGATTGCTCCGTACTCATTTACAATGGAAAAACTCCTGTTCGTTGTAAGATCACTGAAGGAAAGGTTGGTCATAAATTTGGAGAGTTTGCTTTTACACGGAGACGAAGACCCTATCAAACAAATAGAGGAAAGGGCAGAAAGGGGAAAAAGTAAAGTCTAAGCGACATATTCGGTAATCCGAATCCCATATAGGTCTTTTCTTCATACTCGACCAGCCCTAGGTTGGGGATAATGATTTTTTCAAATCTTGTTGGGAGATGCTTCGCTCCGAGTCCGACTGGGACGGAATGGGGGACCCAGGCCCTTCAATGCCTCCCTCCGGATCCACTAACTCGGAAGAGCTATTCAAAGGTTTTCTGGCTGACTGTGAGGACACCTCTGCATCCCAGGAGCAGACCGCTCCCCCGGAAGCTGTGGTCAGTCAAGAGCGGCATCCGAATCCCGCTCCAATCCCTGGAGCGGCCGCGGAAGCAGAACAGAACCCTCCTTCTTTTTCTTGGGAGGGACGACCTCTCTCTCTTTGAAAGGAAAGTTCTCTACAAAAGGCCCGCGCCTGTCACGCCCAGATTCTGGACACATTGCGTGATATTACTCTGAAGAATGGAGAGGAGCTCCGTGAAGAAGACTATCGCACCATGCTTGATTTCATGTTGAGCCGACTCCAGTCCGACGTCAATCCCCGGGCGCTGAAGGAGCTCCTGAACAGACTCCAAAACGGTCGGGCACGATCTCAAACTTCTAGGGCGGCAAGGAGATTCCTCGACGAGGACTAGTGAGGCTATAGTACTGACTATGCATAGGACTACAAAGGTTCAAAGACAGGATGTATTCGACCCTTGGATGTGATCGGCAAGAGAAAGATGGAATTCCTTTGGTATAAGGAAGGAAATCAAACGCGTTGTTTGAGAAGGGGTAACTAGAGAAAAAATCCAAATAGGCTCTCCCTGGACTCTACGCAGGACTTCTTTCTAAGCCTCACATAATTTGAATTTCTCTGACATTCCATGTTTCCGAAACGGATCCTATAAAATATTTCACTTTTTCTATGATCATCTCTATTTTAGGTATTCGGGGAATCCTCCTTAATAGACGAAATATTCTTATTATGTCAATGCCAATTGAATCAATGTTATTAGCTGTCAATTTGAACTTTTTGGTATTTTCCGTTTCTTTGGATGATATGATGGGTCAATCATTTGCTTCATTAGTTCCAACAGTGGCAGCTGCGGAATCTGCTATTGGATTAGCCATTTTCGTTATTACTTTTCGAGTCCGAGGGACTATTGCTGTCGAATTTATAAATTGCATTCAAGGTTAAACATAACTACAGGGGAGTTACCAAATACAAAGTTCTGTTTTCCTTTCGTTCTCTTCTTTCTTTTTGATTTTTGTTTGTTGCGAGCAAAAATAAGCTCTATAGGCAGGAATTGTTTGCAGACCAGTTCTCATTCTTTCCTTTTTGCTAATCCATCCGTCCGTCCTCTTTCCATTAGAGCGATTGAAAGCAAGTGAGAACCTTTATAGCCAGTGAGCTAGTAAGAATCCGCTTTCGAGACATCATAAGAAAAGGCGGCTAGGGCAGGGGTGCCATGTCTTAGAGGTTCCAAGCAATCCTCTTCCCTTCAACTCGTACCGAAGGCTATGTCCCAGTAAGCATTTCCTCTGTTTCCTTGTTTCCCACCTTCACATGCAAGGAGCAAGCAATCGTACCTCCGCCTATCTGCGAGATCGACTCTATGGCTGCGTCGGGACAAAGCATCAGCTGCTCCATTCTTGGCTCCCTTGCGTCGGTATTGAAGTCCAAGAAGCTTAGTGAAGGCCTTCTGCTGCCAAGGTGTAGTCGTTGATCTTCTAAATGCACGAGACTGCGCTGATCAGTTCGAATTATGAATTCAGAATGCTGCAAGTACGGGCACCATTGCTCTACATAAGGATGGCGAGGCATTCCTTCTCGTACGTTGAGAGACCACGAAAGGGCCGAGAGGTTTGCTCATAAAGGCAATGGGGCGGCTTGCTGCTCCTCCTCCCACCGGGATTCCCAAGCTTTGTTAGCAGGAACCCCGATGCCACCTCGACTGCTAATCCACTTGGTCCAGTCATCTACTATTTTCTGCCACTCAAATCCTGATGGATTGAAGAGGAATGGAGCGAATAGCCAAGTGATAACCAAGAACCACATTGATGATGTCAGAAGTATATAGGCAGTCGAATCCGTAGCAACATCACCATACAACTGATAGACTACTAGCAGTAACATCAGCTCAAGTCCTTTCACAAAATGGCTTCTGGAGTACATTCTGTAATTCTCAGCAAACCTTACATGGCGAACAACAAAACCTCTGCCAGTTGCTCTATATTTTGCACCACCATGGAGAATTGTGCGGCCAAAATAATGTGACTTGGTCCCAAGGTAGAAAGTGAAGAACACTGAACAGAGCTGAAGCTGCATGATTATGAAATCCCCCAGGGCGCTTCTGAAACCTCTTTCTAGTCCAATCCCCATAAACATTGGCAAGGCCATCAAAAGACCTAGCTGCACAATAGACTGAGATCCCATAGCCGCTTGAAGTGCACGATTCCCTCTCATCCGTGCTTGCTTCATAATTGCAAACTCAAGTCCACTTAATGCTAAGTAAAGTCTTCCGTACAAGAAAACATACACTATTATGACAACCATCTGCACAACATTAAGACAAGAACATGATAAAATATGCATGACGGCCAACTGTACAGTAACAAATATAATGCATGCTACTGCCCTATATACGTTACCATTGAGCTAATATAAAACCCAACAGTTGTAAAATAGCACGAAAGCATTCGGAAGAAGTCAAAGCGATGACCAAGCCTGTAGATATCTCTGCTGATTATGAGCTTTTCCTTCTTCAAATTATATAGCCAATATCCTCAAAGAGATAAATTTGATTAAGACCGACTTTCCCACTTGGATGTACTCATGATGGGTGACGTTTCCACGTCTTAGCGTTGAGTTGAAACCTGAAAACAATATTCAACTCCATGCCTTCAAGAGCATAAATGGGTAACAGCCAGAAATACATGAAGAATCACTTCTTTCGAGAATGTGCCTGAGCACGTGTTTCATTAAGAAGATACATGAAGAATCACATACCAGCAAAAATGTCTTCACTTAAATTTATACCACAGGAAGCCTTGCTAATGCCTCCTCTTGTAATGTTAAAAATCCTGTCGAACACATCAGGATGTCCATAGTGAAATCGTACCCTGCACAGAGAATGAAGTATGTCAGATACACAGCATTTAGACTACAAGTCTGATGCCTTCTGCCCTCTCAGACAGTACTGCCACACTTTATCCCGTCAACATGCTTAAACTTGAAAAGCTTCAATGCAGAAAAAGTTTCAAGCAATGTAGATTATTGATCTAATCTGTAACACCTTATTTACTTGTAATCTCAGACACATGTTCATGTGCATTTTCAAGGGCAGAAAGAATATCCTTAAAGGGTCATCTCGCAATCTTTTTCTAGGGGATAGTCACCACAGATGCTCAGCAGATCCAACATCGTATTGCAACATATAAGACACTCAGTGTTTACAGTATGATAATAATGGATATTGTTTCATTCCAATATGACATAAGAAAATGATTCATACTTACTTTAATGGATTAGCTAGGACCCTCTGTCCTATTGTCACAAAGCTGGTCTCCTGGTTCGACATAAACCATGCAAGTGACGACACACTACAATCCAGCATTCTCAGAAATTAGTTGCTGATTTGGGAACTAAGGTGAAGAAAATGCAATGATAACTGCAAAGTTTTCAACCTACCTTCCGGTAAATATGTGCTCACGCACTCCAAGAATCGTGGGTTGACGGACACCATGGTTTTCGTTGAATTCTTCCAGCAAATTCCGCATTTTCAAAGCTTCCTCCAAATAGTTGTCCTGAAGATAATTCGTAAATACAACACATATTGCAACATATATCATGACCTGTACCATAACCACTCAATTCACCTGGTTCATATCAATAGTTTGGAGGGCTTCACCCCGGGTAAAAATGATCGCATGATTTTGGTTTTCAGGTTTCCCTTCACCTAATTTTGCTGGTCCTGGCAATTTTATACGGTATATTTCCTTCACAGGATACAAAGTGTAAGCGCTATTGAGGTTGACATCATAGGTTTGGAATGGTAAAGACTTCTACTTTGTGGGTATGCCTACCTGATCATGATTGTCGAGAGCTTTTACTAGAACTGAATAAAAGACCTTCTTCACCTTGTCACCATCCCTCTCTTCAACTTCATCAATGTATGCCACACGCAGACCGGGGTAACTGTAGTTTCAAATTTAAATTGGAATTGAAATTGAAATTACCTCAAAGCAATTCTCTTTTTTTGGGAGATTTAATTATAATTAAATGTTAACTACTGAAGTAAACATCAACTGAACTAGTCTCGTAAAATTGAACAAAAAACATCTTAGATCTTAGATATGTCGTATCTTGTAATTGGCAAAATGTTCCAATTCTTATTTATTTCTCGGAAGAAATGACTTACTTCACCATCAAGTTCAAGATATCTGTTGCACGCCGATCACCAGCTTGTTTCAGATTTCCGTATATCTGGCAAGTAGCAACATATGTAAATTTCATGTCTGCTACAGCCTCGAGTTGAGAGGACAAAGATCTTTGGCTTTTCTTCTCCTCCTCTGCTGGATCTGCAACTGCTTTATATCCTTCCAATATCTTGAAAGAAATACAGGGCACAGATCAGTAACTATTTTTGAAGGCACTAAAAATAATGCTCCACCTGGAATCTGAAGAAGCTTACCAGATTCAGAAGCCATGTCAAGGAACGCTTGAAGCTTCAAAGCTCTCCTATAGTACATCATGCCTCTAACTATTCACAGAAAAAGAAAACACATATAACAGGGAGTTAGCCAAATTATCCTTATTTGATAAGATAAGGCAGATGGTATGATCAAATTCACTCTTGCTCCGGCGGCTAAGTAAAGACTGAAGATGGTTGTGTCAAAGAGCACGGAAGCCAAGGAAGATCGAGCAAGATCCAGAGCGGCTACTTGAGCCATCCTTTTTTAAAAAAGGTATTCGGTAGGTCCGGAATCTTTATGCAAAACTGGTAGATCTTCGTATGCCTGAACGTTGTCTATGTTCGTGCCGAAGCCCCTAATAGATCCTATGTTGCCTTGTAGTTCTGCGAGTAATTTTTCTCATGGGGGGCGGGAGCCTAGAGAGAGTCCTTGGTCCGAGTGGATGAGGTGCTGGAAGATGAAGTGCTAGTGCTATATTTATCGGATTAGTCGGATTCTTATATGTATGGCTGCTCAAAAACTCTTATCTGGGGATTCGAAAGGAACGTCTTTCCTGGTACTTCAAAGTCGAATGCCACTGCTGCTACATACAGGAGAAGATAGATTTTTTGCTAGAGGACGGATGTTCAACAAGGACGGGGTCATCGCAAAGAAAAAGAGCTAGAGGTGAGTGAGCCTACGACCACCAATTGCTTATCTCCTATTACCAATTGCAGCAGACTTGGACTAATGGAATTGCTTGAAGTGAAGACCAGTGAACAAAAGGCTTTACACAAAAAGAATTGTTGACCTCTTTCGGGATAAGGCCCGGAAGAAGCAGGGATTGAACCAGGGCTTGTTGACAGAGCAGATATCAAAAGCCTATGTTATCTCATTTTCAGGGACCGAGCAAGGGATGAGCGCCCTCTGATCTAACGACCAAACAAGCAACTGCCCTTGTTACTAGAAATATGAAGCGTGCTAGCGCGCACTTCCTATTAACCAATTCACCAATTTTAAGATTTGTAAACAAAGATAATAGGAGCCGAAGTCAATCCCTTAAAACACTCCTCCCCGAGGGGACGTTATCGGTCGCTTCGTTCCCTTGTTTACTGAACTCTTTTCAGGAGATAGGTCTACCGTTGCAAACTCATCTGCTTGTAAATTCATTGTGTAAAATAACTCGTAAATTCATTGTGCCAGAATTGATCACTGATCAGGTGTGATCAGTCTCATCCGTCTAAGAGACTGATCCGGTGCGATGAGTCTCATCCGTGTAATATTTTGGAATTCCTCTTCCAACTCGTCCCGGAATGGGCGTTATGGCAAAGAACAAGAAGAAAAAGAAAGAAGGAATTTGTCCAATAGTAACAAATGGTGCCTCCACAGGTTGACATCCGATCCAACCTAGTAGTAAGCAATCCGCCAAAAGCAACCAAAAAAAAAAAAAAAACGCGTAACAGGGAGGTGGGCCAGCCTAGAGGAAGTGGGGAAGCCGGCGACCCCACGTCTCGCCAACACAAAACCAGAATAATCGCCAAATGCGCGCACCTCCCGCGAACCTCCTCCTCCTCCTCCTCCTCGCCACCTTCCGCCTCCTCCGATCCCATTTCCACCTCCCCGTCTCGATCGCCGGCGGACGGCGGAGGCATTCCCGCCCACCGCCGCCGCGACCGCTCCCTCTCTCGACCGCCTCTCCGTGCTTTGAACCGCCGCTTGCTTTGATCTCTGATTTCTGATTTGTGAGGGGGACGACGAGGAGGAGGAGGAGGAGGGGATGGGCAGCGTGGGGCTGAACGACACGGTGTCCGGGGTGGTGTCGAGGAAGGTGCTCCCGGCGTGCGGTGGCCTCTGCTACTTCTGCCCCGGCCTGCGCGCCCGATCCAGGCAGCCCGTCAAGCGCTACAAGAAGATCATCGCCGACATCTTCCCCGCCACTCAGGTCCTCTCTTGCTCTCTGCCAATCGTTTCCCTTCTAGATCGTCATGTCCTGGAAATGCTTCGATTCTTGTGATCCCTTGGGAAGATTGGAGCGCGGATTGCGATCCCATTATATTTTGCTATATGCTCGATTATCGTCTTTTGTTTTTTTGGTTTGCATGCTCAATTCACAAGGTTGCCCTTCCCCTTAATAGGTTGTAGTCCCCAGTTTTTCAAGAAATATATTTTTTTATTGAACCCAGTCAATTACATCAAGGTGACACGATTCACGAAATATATAGTGCCATGGCCTACATTGCTCATCTACTTGTTCTAGTAGTAGCTAATGCCTAATGGCCTACATTGACACATTGTTCTACTAGTTGTAGTGGCATTGCCTACATTGCTCATCCACACGGTCTGACCTTGTTCTGCAGGACGAGGAACCGAATGAGAGGAGGATCGGGAAGCTGTGTGAGTATGTTGCTAGAAACCATCATCGCGTGCCAAAGGTGCGGCCATCGACTCCGACTCAGACTTTATCTATTCATCCAATTTCTACTGCACTTTTTATTACAGAAACTCTGCATAGAGAAAGGCTGTTGTGTTTGAAAAAGAAGTAGTACTATAAGAACAGATCATCTAAAATATGTTGTAAACTACTACAATGGGTTCTTTTATATCGGATACTCCTCTTTTATTTTGTTGTTTTTAAATGGATATGACTTGGGAGGAACTATGTACTACCTCCGTTTCAGGTTATACGACTTTCTAGCATTGCTCATATTCATATTGATGTTAATGAATCTAGGCACACATATATGTCTAGATTCATTAACATATATATGAATGTGGGCAATACTAGAAAGTCTTAAAATATGAAACGGAGGAAGTACATGGTATAACAGGTTACTAGTTATTCTTAGGCTGTGTTCGGCAGCCAGTTTTCCTAACATCTCTCTCGTGTTCCGTGCGCACGCTTTTCAAACTGCTAAACGGTATATTTTTTTGCAAAAAGTTTCTATACGAAAGTTGCTTAAAAATCATATTAATCCATTTTTAAAGAAAAAATAGCTAATACTTAATTAATCACGTGCTAATGGATCGCTCCGTTTTCCGTGCACAGTATACATGTTCCCAACCAGCCCTACCGAACTCAGCCAGTTTTTTTTTTTCAGACACAACAGTTATTTTCATTGTGCTCTAAGCTAGGGGAACTCTTGTTCATTACTGTCTGATTTGCTTGATAATCGTCCTGTACACTGAGAATGATTTGTAGTTGCCATTTGACTTCAATTCTCTTGCATATTGCATCTTTGCAGATTACAGCTTACTTAGAGCAAAGGTGCTACAAGGAGTTGAGAAATGAGCAGTATGGCTTTGTGAAAGTAGTTGTGCTAATATACCGCAAACTACTTGTCTCCTGTAAAAAGCAGATGTGAGCCTTTGTTTTTCACATTCAGATTACATTGCCGTGACCAGTACCAAATATATCTAATTATATACCTGTAAATTACGTTCAAACAGATGTGGATTTCAAACAGAAGATACTTTCCATTACCTGTAAATTATTTTCGAATAGCTACAAAAATCTAAAAACTGATTTCCTCAGTGCAGGCCATTACTGGCAAGTAGCGCATTGAGCATCATATGCACTCTTTTGGATCAAACAAGACGGGATGACATGCGGATTATAGGTTGTGAAACCTTGTTTGATTTTACTATCTCTCAGGTATTGCATTTGTATAGTCTGTAGCGGATGCCTTTCTTTGCTCAAAGATCTGTTTCAAACAGCATCTTCTGATCTCTGATTTGATTCCAGGTGGACGGCACATATCAATTCAATTTGGAAGAACTTGTTCCAAAACTCTGTGAATTAGCTCAGATAGTAAAGGCAGAGGAGAAGGATAACATGCTCCGTGCATCAGCCTTGCAAGCCCTTTCAGCTATGGTATGTCTCCCTGCAACCTGCATGATATTGTTTAATGTGATGTTATCTTTGCTAAAGCTAAATATTCTGCTAGAGTTAAGGACCCTTCTTAGAAGTATATAATGCCTTGTTGCATCAAAACTATACTTTTACATTGTATTCCACTGAAATCATGAGGTTGTCACTAACATTGTTGACATTCAGACTTGCCTTCTCTTGTAATTTATAGAGTTGTTAATCTAATAATTGCAAACAGAGTTGTTAATCTAAGCATAGCAAACTTCTTTCACCAAATATGATTCTTCCAATATTGACAGTTTTCATTTTCTTGTATTGAACAGATATGGTTTATGGGCGAGTTTTCTCACATATCCTCCGCGTTTGATAATGTAAGTGGATGGCAAAAATTGTTGAATTAGTGCTGTATAAATATGCAAAGCCTGCTCAAATGTTATGAAAATAGATGCACAACGGAGACACGAATTTTATGTGGAAAACCCTTGCGGGAAAAAACCATAGGCGCCGGCCGGCAATGATCACTATAGAGGAATTTGATACAGACGCAGGGGATACATTTGGCTGTCGCACCCTCCCCGTGCGACTTACAAGGGATATATATAAGAGAAATCTAGGAGTCCTAATAGGCAAAGACTCGAAGTTCTAATAGGAAACTAATCCTATAATGCGGAGTCCTATTAGAAAACTAATCCGAATATATTATGGGCCCAAAATTCGGATCACATATTTAACACAAATGTTGTGACACATCTCTCTATGCAAGCCTGCTCAGAGTACTATTTGGTGCCATACACGTTTGTCTAGAGGGAAAATGTGGGTTTCTTTTGGAAGCATCTTGATATCTCAAACTTATATTATTTATTTTCACTATATCTGCTAGGTTATTCAAGTAGTGCTGGAAAGCTATAACCTTCAAAAGATGCAAAATGACAATATAGACAGTGAAGCTCCAGGCAATCGGTGGGTGGAACAAGTTCTTAAAGCAGAGGGCAACGCCACCATCTCTAGGATACCTTCTTGGAAGAGCATAGTTGGTGATAAGGGAGAGCTTCATCTACCTGCGTAATATGACTTTCTTTGGTCTTTTCTTACTTCATCTTGTTTCATGGCCACATGTTTAGCCGACTCCTGTGCTGCAGGGAAGATGCCAAGGATCCTAACTTTTGGTCACGAGTCTGTGTGCACAACATGGCCAAGCTGTCCAGGGAGGCAACAACATTCCGTCGTGTTTTGGAGTCCCTATTTCGTCACTTTGATAATAATAATTCATGGTCTTCCCAGAACACACTTGCCTTTTGTGTTCTTTTGGACATGCAAATATTAATGGAAAACCAAGGTTCTCTATTTGCATCCCTTTTTAGGCAACTGGATTTAGATATTTGATGCGCACATGAAAGTGTTTACTCATTTTTCTTTGGTTTCTGCAGGGCAAAACATTGACTTGATGATATCAATACTGGTTAAGCACCTTGAACACAAGTCTGTACTGAAGCAGCCAGAGATGCAACTCAGTGTCTTGGAGGTTATAGCTACCCTTGCAGAACAATCAAGAGCTGAAGCATCAGCCGCAACCATAGGTGCTATAAGTGATCTTATTAGACATATGAAGAAGACATTGCATGTCGCTCTTGGCAGCAGAGATTTGGAGGCCATAAAGTGGAACGACAAACTCCGGAATGCTGTTGATGAATGCATACTCCAACTGTCAAAGAAGGTCCTTTACTCTTGAACTGAAACTTCTTTTGTGAATTGTGACATTCTGCTTGCTGTACTTTGTCTTCATCCCTTACAAAATTCCAATCAGATGCCTCCTAGTGTGGTAATAGGCTGTATAAATTTCATTGTTATTGGATTATAATGGTAGGAACATACGCCTTACTATGTTGGTATTATTACACAGGTTGGTGATGCTGGACCTGTTCTTGACATGATGTCTGTGATGCTAGAGAACATCTCCCGCACTCCCCTTGTTGCTATAGCAACCACATCTGCCGTTTATCGTACAGCCCAGATAATTACTTCTATCCCGAATTTGTCATATAGGAATAAGGTATGTTGTGGAAACACAAATATTAAATTTGAATTTATATTATCCAGCAACCCTTGTATTTGTTTGGAAGCTCACTCTCCATCATATTTTTCAGGTATTTCCAGAAGCACTCTTTCATCAGTTACTCTTAGCAATGGTTCACCCTGATCATGAAACTCGTGTTTCTGCACACCGCATATTTTCTGTTGTCCTTGTCCCGTCTTCTGTTTCTCCCTTCTCTAAATCAACATCTCCAAATCAGCTTGTGAAGCATGATATTAAGAGGACTCTCTCAAGAGCTGTCTCCGTCTTCTCGTCTTCAGCTGCTTTGTTTGATAAATTAAAAAGGGACAAAGAGTCCTTCAGAGAAAAACCACAGGATGGAAGCGTGAACAGACTTTCGCATGCTGCTGACAATGATACTTCTACAGTCAAGGACATGCCAAGCTCGCGAAGTCGAAGGCACAGCTTCAAAGTTCCTAATTTTTCTATGAAAAGGGTTGCTTCATTGTCTCTGAAATCTCCCATGTCCCCAAAGGAATGCCAAAATACCTCGGCCGAATCATGTAGTGAAACGGTATTCTCGTGTGGAACCTGATCTCAATCTCGTTTTCAATATTTAACAAGCTAGTAACATTTGAGCAAAAGGAACATCTATTTAACTATCTTCTGTGCACTTTCAGGAATCAACTTTGTTGAGACTAAGCAGTCGTCAGGCCACACTTTTGCTGTCATCTATTTGGGCTCAAGCAATTTCTCCTAAAAATACTCCTCAAAATTATGAAGCTATTGCTCATACTTACAGTTTGCTTCTGTTGTTCTCGGGATCAAAGGTACTTCTTGTTATGTTGTATTATCCACCTTACATATATTCTTAAATGTTTCCAGTCAACAAAACTGTAAATTTGATTATATGATCAGATATGAGAAATTTATCATGCTGCATGTAACATCCTTCATTCCTGTCCATATTGCTGTTATTCTCTATCCAAGACTCATTTGTAATATTTGTAATGGTCTTTCCACATCTAATACTTAGCTTCATTACCCTGTTTTATCATATTTTTTTATGTTTTATCTTTTTGCTCTTCCAGGCATCAATCTTTGAGGCTCTTGCTCCAAGTTTTCAGGTGGCGTTTTCCTTAATGAGTTATTCACTAGAAGGAACAGGTAAGGTGGTTAATCATACTGACTAGCTTCAGTACTGATACTATAAAAGTTCTTAACTACCCACATAGGATGAAACTCTAGTGGATGATATCTTAGCTATTACTAAAGTACGACTGAGTTAGTTCCTTGATAATTACCTAACCATTTTAATCTTGTTTTTTAGATTCATTGCTGCCATCTCGCCGTCGATCCTTGTTTACTCTGGCTACATCTATGATTATGTTCTTTTCAAGGGCTTTCAATGTGGCACCTCTTATCCCGATCTGTAAATCAATGCTCAATGAAAGAACAGTAAGTCTGATAAAAATGTCTCATCTCTTCAGCTCTTCTTTTTGTATAATTTGCCTGGTATAACAGAATACAATTGTTTTTTCAACAATTGACATTTTTGAGGAGGTATTTGGTAATACCTACATGGATTGTACCATTAAGGCATTAACCATACTTAAATCTTTCCATGTTGATTTTCTAACGGTGTTTGTTGCTTTGATATATGCCCTCTTTATTTACCATACAAACTTAATAGCTAAACTTTATGTATTGCTTTTGTTGGCAGATGGATCCATTCCTTCATTTAGTACAAGACACCAAACTTCAGGCTGTGAAGGACTGCTCAGAAGAAACCTATGGATCACCAGAGGATGATAATAATGCACTGAAGTCTCTTTCAGCAGTAGAACTAACTCAGAGTCAATCCAGAGAATCCATGGCCTCTACAATCATGAACAACATAAGAGATTTACCAGATGTAACATTCCATATTTTCTTCCAAAGGATCTCTTATATTGTTTGAATCTTGCTTCAGAATAGAAAATCTGTTTGAAGCAAACCCTATGCAAATTTTACTGACAATTATTTCCACCTCTGCAGTCAGAATTACAAACTATAAGAAGTCAACTGCTAAGTGACTTCTCCCCTGATGACATGTGTCCAACAAGTGCTCTCTTTTTTGAATTAACTGTCAGAAATCCAGGTTGTGATGAGGATTCTAGCAATCAAGAGGTAATATGAATCCTACGTATTATATCTTTCTTTCGTTCTTCTTTTTCCATCCTGACCACTAGGAAATGAGCAGGATGTGCTGATCAATATGGCAAATGACAATGACACCTTTGGGGAAGTCTACGAAAATACAGAAGCTACTACAGCATCTGTGCCCACAGCAAATCTTCTGGGTATCGATGAGCTTCTAGAATCAGTACGTTCTTCTAGTTCCCAAAATCTATCACTCCCCTCCTTTTTTGCTCTTATGTACTAGTATATATTTAACTGATTGAACTTTAGCGTGATTTTAGCCAAAAATCGCATAGTCAGACCATGAAGAAGTACTGAATTTTTAGCTTCTCTCTTTCATGTGGCTGAAGTAAAGAACCAAAACCTAAGGCAAAAACTGTCTGACACTGACATGATCAACTTATACCTGTACATGCATTCTACAGGTTGTCACTGATGCACCATCTCAGACTGTAAGATGCTCGGTGTCAATGGCCCCCAACATCCCATTCAAGGAGATGACTAACCAATGCGAGGTTCTTTCGATGGAGAAACTGCAAAAGATGTCCGTGCTCCTGAGCTTCAAACACAAAAACCAATCAAATGTCCTGCCGATCAATCAGGCTGACAACACGGGAGCAGTCCATATTTCCTCTTACGACCAGGTGCCTAAGTTCAGAACAATTTGCTTGATACTATCATCTTTTCCTCTTTGCCCATTTTACCAATGCATCAGTCAGGAATCGGGAGAAATGAAACAAAAACTACAAGTATAATGGAATGGGACCCAGAGATTAGTTTTACTAATTCTTAAACCATTTTGTATTGCTGCAGAATACGAACCCTTTTCTCCAGCAAAGCCTTGACGGCTACCCCAAATATGTTGCTGATGGTGAGGCACTACAGGTAGCAGCTGATGATGTGTTCCAGCAGCAATTCTTGAAGCTGCCAGCATCAAGCCCTTACGACACCTTCCTCAAGGCCGCTGGCTGTTGACACTCCATGGGCCATGCTGCAAAGACAAAGACATGTACTGATTAATTGTGGACACTAAAAAGTCTGCAATTGTATTGTAACCAGTGTATGAGTGCAGCCTCTTCTTAATTGCAAGATGTAAATCTCCTCCTATTGTCAATTTGTCATGTTCCGATCCAACGGCTGGGGAGGAACATCGCATTCTCCCTGCTTTTGTTTGTGCAACTGTAGAGGATAATTAATCGCATAGTTTGAGAAGTTCAAACTATGGTAAACTATGGTACGCAACACATAATTAATCCATACTAATCGATAACCTTATTTTCTTCTCGGTTTGATCGTGCCGTGTCATGTCTACATGTCGGCCAAATTTTGTTTGGCTCAATCTTATAAAGATGTTAATAAATATAGGATGTGCATATGTACGTTTACAGGAATAAGTGTGTGCGCGAGCGTCTACCTTTGTACTGTGTTAAAAAAAATTCGAGGACTGCTACACATGCTTTTCTTTTAAAAAAATTTGCAAAACTTTTATGAACAAAACTCTTATCTATTTGATTAAATTAAACGAGAGTTCGAAATATCTAGATTTACTTATAATTTGCGAAATCAGTTTTATAAAAATTCTATAAGAAACTTCACGTACTACAGCCTTTTCCTTCGGATTAAACAAGAAACGGCGAGACGACGTCTACGACGACCAAGTACATTAGCCACCTTACCAGATCATGTTTAGAGAAAGAGAAGAAAATTAATCATTAATTAATCCGGATTAAGAAACAAGAGAGTGGGTGGCCACCGAATCCTCCTCTCCTTGTGCCATCCGTACATCGTGTGACGATTTCGTACCCGGCGTCTTCTTCTATCCAAGGAGAAAAACAACAGAGTACAGAATTATTATTATTATTATTATTATTATTATTATTCCTTTCGTACCATTTCGTCCTCTTCCGGCCACTCTGTCATCAACGTCGTCGCCAACTCACAACACGGATAAAAATTTCATGTTGTTTATATTATCTCACAAATTCTCTCTTGGACTACTACTACTACTAATAATATGTGATCTTCTTCCGTGTGGGGTCCCTTCTTGCTCTATGCTAATTAATGGTAAATTAACTCTGGCACGATTTTTTTTATTGCAGTTTTCGTCGGATTACACAAGTGAATGTGAAGTGATGAATCCATTCATAAATGCACTAGGAACTAGTTAATCTTAATCCATGTGCAGATGTGCTAATTGTGAAAGTACAGGTTGAGTTTGGTTGTCTTGTTTTTAGCTTAGTTAATTACTTACTACATCACAGCACATAACCTTGCACATCTAATTAAGGTTAGGGCTTATTTGGCACAACTCCGGCTCCAGCTCCACCTCTCCTGGAGTTAGAGCTCAGCCAAACAGTTCCAGCTCCACCAAAACTGGGAGTGGAGTTGTCTCACAAAAAGAACTAGAGTTGTAGAACTGGGTTTAGGCAGCTCCACAACTCCACTCCAAACCCAACTCCTGAAGCTAAATTTAGTAGTTAGAGCTGTACTAAACAGGCCCTTAGTTTCACCTGTGTGCTTGCATAGAACTATAAATGCCGGTGCTAATCTTGTGCCTTTTCAACCAAAAAAAAATTCTTAGCAGGTTAATTTTAAACAGAGCAATTATTTATGGACTCTTAAGGCAAGCATGGCCCATGCTTTTTCAGAAAAACCGGGTTACTCAACCAGCAAATCTGCTGGAACAACACCTAGCTTAGCTAGTAGTAGTACTACAGCTAATTTGACACTCATTCATTCCTCAACAAAATAAACAAACAGACCCAAATCATTATAGTCCACATAGCTCCAAATCTCCAGCTTAAATTAGCGAAGATCACCTAATTAATTAAACCCAAGCACACACACCACCCCTTCCTCATCGGCCACTGACAAGTGGGCCCCACCATCCATCTCGACGGAACCGGGCCCACATGTCAGTGAGACATCCCTAACATGAAGGAACGGTCAAAAAATGCAGACGTGTATCCAATTAAAAACAACCACTTTGCTACAAAGGCTACAGCTTTGCAATTCTCAACAAACCAAACAAAATCTGCCGCTCTCGAATTCACCGATCGCCGTTACTGGTATTATAATCCCCCCTCCTCGATCGATCGACCCATCACCACGAGATTACGGAAGTCATTCTTTTCTTGCGAGAAAAATCTGTTCTTGGGGAGAAAGATTTGATCTTTGATGATGATGGGGTACTTCCGGGCGCCGAGGAGGAAGCGGCGGCGGAGGAGGGGAGAGCGTGCGGGCGGCGCTGCTCGTCGGCGGCGGCGAGGAGGCGGCGGTGCCGAAGGGGTACTTCGCGTGTACGTGGGCGCGGACGCGAGGCGGTTCGTGGTGCCGACGAGCTACCTCCGGCAGCCGGCGTTCCGGGGCTCATGGAGCTCGCCGCCGACGAGTTCGGCTTCGCCCAGGAGGGTGGCCTCCGCCTCCCCTGCCGCGAGGAGGACTTCCAGGCCACCGTCGCCGCGCTCCACGCGCGCCGCCGCCGCCCGGCGAGCGGCGGCGCGATCATGAGCACCATGGTCAAGGCCAGGTCGTTGTAGCCACTAGCCCGCCATAGGAGAGAAAATTTTCAGAGGAAGAATTCTTTGGTTGATTCGATGTGGCTCGATGTACACAACAAGCATGGTGATCTGATATTCTGATCTGATCGATCGAAATCGCCATTGTTCATGTACTTTGTAACTTTGATGCGTGTGATGGAGCGGTAGATAGAGTGGTAGAAACTAGGAACAATGAAAAATTACTGTTGATTCTGCAAAAGAATCTGAAACTGACATGAAAGGTGGAAAAAAAAAGAGTTGCATCCTGATCTTATATATATCCTCTCTCTCTGGTTATCAGAAGCTTTAATTTGATCATAAACCTCTCATTCTTGATTATGAATGGACTGGAGGATTGATGTTCTGCTTCATCAATGAAGGTTTTGTGCTGAGCTTGCCTGCAGGCTTGCAGCATATCTCAGTTCGATGCATATGAGCAATTATTTTATTTGAGTTAATAATAATTATTATGTGTGGATCATCTGAAATGATGATGCTAGAATGAAGTATGCATGTGACTGGATGATCACACTTCAAGGCAAGTAGTAATTGTTTTCATTTAAAAATCTCCCCTCTTTTTTTCTCGAGTTACTGATAGAAAAACAGCCTCTCCACAAATGGCACTTCCAGAATGCTAATGTTCAGGTTAGGTTCTGCAAGATATAGAAGCTGTCTAGCTCTTTCCAGATGGCACCTCAATCTGTTCTGAATGGTGTCCACGTTTGTTCAGAAAACAGAATGCAGGAGGCCTACCATTTCCCCTTTTTTTTTTCTGTTTGCAACAAGATTTGTACTTGCAGGTGGCACAACTGAAACAGGTGGCACAACATACCAGTGATTAACTTCAATATTTTCTTTTGCGAGGGTGATTAACTTTAACATTGTGATCATTCTTCAAATACAATGTAGATCTCAAAGATCGCATCTGACAAGAGGGCATTACAAGGTAGATCTTTGCATGAAACTAACATGATTTTGTGGCCTCTGGTTCCAGGCATTTCAATGTTGCATCTGTCAGAGCACATGTGCAAAAGGATTTTATGCAATGTATTATTGTTCCTAAGCTAGTGCCCCTGCCATGTGTAACTGTACGGCATCTTTCTTCTTTGGAACTCTCATTAACTCTGAATAATAATATAGTCTAGTACTAAAGGACATGTCATGGCATTCCTTAATCGAGAGGAATGAGGATTAGTCGAAGGTACTACTAGTAGACATAGTACATGTGTGAAGCATCCAACAAGAGAGACAATACTAAGTTACATTAAAACTCCAGAGATTATAGAGATTAGTGAGTTCAGAAAGAGCATGTGTCAAGAAGAAACAATTTAGCAAGAGAGGCACTAAATTTCAGAGGGTTGACTTCCCCATGATTCTTGCAGATCTATTGAATGATTGTGTTGTTAATCAGGATTGAACCAGTGAGAGCTTCCTACATCTGAACACATACTTGAGGATTCAGAGATGAGTTGTCATCTTGTCATTGAAAGCTAATTTTAAACAAAAAGCATCAAGTGCAATGACATATATATTGAGAGAGAGAGAAAAATACAACTATCAATATTACTTCCTTGAGACACAAGTTCAAATAGCACAAAGGAACACTGTTCAACTTCAGAACATACAAAATGAAAGTGAATAACATCGAACAAGTGGGTAAAGAATTATCAACAAAGAATAAGTTTACCTAAGATACTTTTTTTTAGATAATGTGAATCCTTGATTTTTCCTCTAAAAAGAATGTGAATTCATAACCTCATCCTCTTGAACAAAGTACCAAAGCTCAGCAACTCCAAACTCTTCCTCCTCTTCTCTTCAGAAGACCAAGAACCAAGAAAACAACAACAACAACAACAAGGTGCAATAACAATTGAGTGCAAAAGGGAGAAACTAAGAAACACCATCATCTGCACAAGATCTCATGCTCTGAAGAAGAGTAGCACATTGCTGCCTTCTCATCCTTCCTGCCAACCAGCCTCAAGATACCCTCAAACACCTCAACATCACATGGAATCCTCAGAGCTCCCTCATGCTGGAACCCAAACTCCTCCTCTGCCTTCCTGAGTAGCTGCTCAAATGCCCAGTGGCCAAGATACTCTGTGGGGATGACAAACCTCCTCATCTCCTCCCCGACGCACACCGCGAAGAACCCTTTCGGGACCGACGTACCGCCGCCATTGTTGTTCTTGCTGGCCTTTGGTGCAAGTGCAGCCCTCTTCCACCTCTTGAGAAGCTGGTGCAGCCTCACAATGTCCCTGATCTTGTTGCTGCTTGCCCTGCCTCCTTGCTCTCCCATTGTTAGTGCTTCTGTGTTTATCAGATTGCTTGGTGCAGAGAGCAATGTGGGGGGAGACTGACAATATATAGGTGTTTAGATTAGTGTTTAGTTGCAGCTAAGCTTGTTCCTTAAGTTAGTTTGAATGTACTAATCAATGGTTTGATATTATCCCTTTTCTTAATGTTTGAGACCTCTATTCTTAATGTTGATGTTCTTAGCATAATAAACTAAAGCAATTAAGGGAAACGGACACCACTAGTTTCTGAGGGTTCTTTCATTGTTACACATAACCTATATTGCTTTTTTTTCCCCACGAACGCACAAAAGGATTACACGTTATTTCATTAGAAGAAAGCAGTATACATAACGTGCACATTGAAGTTGGAATCATTTCTTTCTTTCTGCAGTTAAATCAGCTTGAATTTACTTCCTTCAACTTCATTAGATTGACAAAATTATATTCAAAAAACTAGATTGACATAATAAACTATATCTGGTTCAAGGAAAAGAAAGAATAATGCTAAAGTGTGAAATTGGTGAAAGATTCCTGACGTTTCGTACACGGCCGTTGGATTTCTTTTCTGAATAAGTTGTTCTTTCAATATCATGTGAAAAAGCTGACTGCCTCCTGGAGAATGCAAAGTGTGATCCAACTGATGAAAGATTCCATCACCCTGCCTAATGATGAGCAAAGGGCCAAGAGATGCAATCAACACCTACTCTAGTCAGTTTATCAGAGCAACTACCATGCATGATTTGCCTCAATCTCATCATTGCTGAGAGCCAAATTGGACAGTTCATGGATTGGAAAAGGACTCCTCTAGTCCTAGCTTTAGGTAGCATCACAAACTACTCTTGAAAGTTTCAGTGCCTGACTCTGAAACAAAAGGTGTGTTTAGTGGTTTAGAATGTCTCTTTCAGTTTTCTTTATGCTGCTGAAGTACTTCTACTAATCATTGGCAATTATGCACTTTTCTGCTTATGTTTGTTTATTAATCCTCTGTATCTTCAAACTAATTTGGGGGTTATTGGGTCAATATCAGTTATCAGACAGTCAAACTTGATAATGTTTCATATTTCTCATGCTTAGTTAGGCTCTTGAGCATCCACTTCGAGAAAACTGTCCAATAACCAAGGCAGATAACTCTTAAACCTCTGATTTCTCATATCTTCGAACTAGTCATGCTTCTAGAAAAAAAAACAATTACATGTCATGTTTCCAGCAGTAAACTGTCCAATGACCAAGGCAGATTACTCTTAAACCTCTGATTACATACTCTTCTGACACCTTAATTTAACTTAGATGTATTTTGGCTTGCATAGATTCACGCACCAGGGTTTAATTTGGGTTTCAGACTCTGAGCTAGCAACGCAAGCTGCGAGCTAGCCGGTCCGGGTTCGAGCCTCACCCCCTCCTTAATTCAAAATCAATTAGTCTTTCCTAGATTGGTCCCATTTTCAGGTACAAGAAAGGACACCAACTGCTAATTTACCTGCCATGCATGCATCTGAACTGAAGCAATGTCTGGTTCACTAATAAACACGTCTTAAACAAAATAGAGATACTCTCAGGATAAAGGACTCCAACTTAAACAAAACAAAATCTGTGGCAAAAAAAAGTCCTTTTTTTTTGGCATCAAATGCATTACTGAAGAACAAAAAAAAAAGCATCCGAGCAGAGCAAAGCAGATATGAAGTACCATAGGGACAGCAAGCTGACACAAAATACCTAGATCTTTCACACTATTCGACCTTGGCATGGAATGCAAATGAATGTCATTTTCACCTCCATACTCACAAAGATATGACTGGTAGACCACGATGAACACTGGTAAATACGTTTACTCAATTTCTGCAACATATACTTTTTTGGGGGAATACACAGAAAACTTGTGTAGGTTTGTATTAAGATGAGTAACAGATGATAAATATCACCTTCATAATCATTTTCCAAAGTAGTAGCTACAGATTTAACTTTTACTCAAATAATGCCCACTAATATGACAATATACAATGACAATAAGGCCCTTCTAGTGTTTGTTATTTGACACAAACAGAAAGTCAGAAATGTGTCGATAAAATTTGAAACAACAATGTTTGAGTAGCTCAGCTGTCAGATTCATGAAAAGTTATCAACTTCCAATGATATGAAGGGGGTGTTCTGTCTGCTTGCATCAACTACGATCACTTTCTGCAGTGAGACCTACCAAATCTATGCAACCACCAATCAGGATTCAGGAACTTCAGATTAGAAACTTTAAGGTCGTCAAGAAGCAAACACGCAATGATCAGCATGATCAAGACATCACAGTGTCTTTCAGATACCGGGGACCCAAAACTTCAGACTAAAACCTTTCGAGTATCTTTACGGTACTCTCTACTGGTAGTATTTCACTACTGTGGTAGAACTAGAAGTGATCTTTTTCAATCATTTATGAGTTCTACTATTTATATAAAAAACATTCTACTCTGCAGTTGATAGGGTAGTATAAATAGATATGACCCATTAATTTAAAAAACTAAACTGGCTAGATTGAATGACCTCCTTAATTACATGACCGCCGCGGGATATGATCCATTCTACTTTTCTTGTAACTTTTTCTTCCTATCTTAATTACATTGAATGACCTCCTTCGGCCATTCCGGTAAAAAAAAAAAACTGTCTAGATTGGTTCACCTACCATTAAAGAAAAACACTTCAAATCTTTAAGGTTGAGATGAATGGTGCAGCTAGAAGAATGTGAAGGATTAACCAAATCAAGGTTTAATAAAACACTAATGAGTAGGATTATAGTGTACTACTAGTTTTAGAGTACATGAGTGGGGAAGTATTGACCGAATCTATAACGGCACGACTTGTGCTTGACGATGCGGGGCTTCCCGCCATGACCGCCGCCGGGCACCACCTCGACGCCGGTGAGCATGGCGAACTTTACTTTGTCGTGCTCGCCGACGCAGCAAGGGTAGCTGCACGTCCCGCGGCGAACGACCCAGAACACCTTGGCGACGCACAGCTTGCCGCCGCCGAGGTGCACGACGTGCGACGCGACCACCTCCGGCGCCGCCAAGCCCTTCCGCTCGCCGGGGCTCGCCACCGAGAACCCCTTCGACTGGGCGCTCGCCGCCGGCAGCCCGCGGCTGCGGGGACGCGGACACGTCCCACGCGGCGAGGACGGTGTCGTCCATCTCCAGGAAGCCGAGGCAGAGGCCGTGCTCGGGGACATGCTCGGCGCGGCCGCGGAACGGCAGCCTCCAGTCGCCGGCCTTGCTCCACGCCGCGCTCGCCGTGTCGAACGAGTAGGTGGCGCGGTCGGTGGACACCAGGATGTGCGAGTCGCCGATCGCCGCGTACCCGTGGATCTCGCCGGCGGCGGCGTCGTGCACGAAGGAGGCGGGGCATGGGGCGCCAGTGGCGCTCCTCCTCGTCCACGTTCGTCATCCACCCGGGACGGCGTTCACGGTGGACGAGCGCCTCGAACGAGTGTCTCGGCCGCCGTCCCTCGCCGGCGCCGCCGACCTTGTCAGGATGAGGTGGCGTCACAATGACGTAGGTCGCCGGCGACGGCGAGCGACACGGTCCAGAACTTGGGCGATGCCAGGGGGGGCAACGAGCGGAGGTGCGCGCGGCGGGGTCGTAGAGGATGGCGCGGCGGCCGGTGTCGTCGACGGTGACGATCTTGTCGTCGCTCGTGCGCATGAAGTTCAGCGACGCGCTGAAGCCCATGGCGGCTGGAGGCAGGCGAGCGTCCTCCACGCCGCTCGTCGCGCGCCGGCGACGGTCGGGCAGTTGATCCTTGGGTAGAAGAGACGTGACGTGTCGATGCGGCGTAGCCTCTGGGTGAGCGAGTTGTCGCCGCAGAGGTCGACCATGTACAAGAACCGCCGGATCATCGTCGTCGTCGTCGTCGTCGCAAAGCGGACCGGTTTGCCGTCGGTGGAGCTCGTCCGGAGGCAGGCGGGCGGCGGCGGCGGCGCGCGCAGGACAGGGCGGCAACCGAGATAGACGGGGAGATCGGAGTTCGGGTGTGTCCCCTTGTGGGTCCGTCCGTGCCCAGTACGTGGACGTGGACCCCGTGTGCCGCTGTTGTGGTCCCACTCGAGGTTCAAGTTTTTGGGAGGGAAAAGTTCGTTTGGCCGGGGAAGTTTTTAAAATGGGATAATTTCTTTCGTGCCCCTAATTTGCTGTTCAATATTGATTTATTCCCTGTTTTTTAGTTTTTGTTTTTAACCCTACTTTTTTAAAATGAATTTACGGTTTGCTAAATTTTGTGAAATTTTGCCAAATTTGGGTCAAAGTTTGAAAGTGGTGTACAGAAGTATCGGAAATATCTAAGGATACACTTGGTCCTTTTTCCTCACATTTAACACCGTTAGCAAGAATTAATGGAACAGGGGCAAATGACTGATTCATTTTGAAAAAGTAGGGGCAAAAATAAAAACATAAAAAACAGGGGTAATCAATTGGACATCGAAGTAGGGGTAAGAATGAAATTACCCCTATTAAAAAGAATTGCAACTCAAGAGAATGGGATTAGGAGTTACATGAGGGAATTGATGGTGATATTAAGATGGGAATTTGATTTTTAGTCCTCGTATCTTGTTTGGTAGAGGTGGTGAAAATTGATAGGGAGTTTAGAATACAAACGGATGATTGCGATTTGTTTAGACAAAATAAAGAGGGAATTCTCCCCATTCCATCCATACCCCTACCCAGGTGTTCAAACGGAGGGAGTTCCTTCCTCAATTCCCCATCCTCATCTTCTCTCACCAGAATTTACATGCCTCCCAACAAACAAAATAATTAATAGCCTCAGTCTCTCGTAAAAACTCCCCCAACAACCAAAAGGCTTTTAACTCCCAATCATTTTTTTCTCAAGTTGCCAAAGAAGCCGCTATAGCAATATTTTTTTAATACTTTATATAAATTAGTATATTATAGTTATAATATAGTTATAATGGTTATTATAATAATAACTATGTTATAATTACATATGAAAGTTTTTCACTAAAAGAACTTACGATAGTTTTACAGATAGTCCCTAGTATTTATTTAGTGTTGTTTTTACATTAAGGCCATGTTTAGTTCCACATAAAAGTTACACACCTGTCACATCGAACGTTTGAACATTGCATGAAGTATTAAATATAGACTAGAAAATAACTAATTGCATAAATTGCGACTAATTTGCGAGAAGAATCTTTTAAGCCTAATTGCTTCATGATTTGATAATATGGTGCTACAGTAAATATTTGCTAATAACGGATTAATTAGGCTTAATAAATTCATCTCGCGGTTATAAATGTTTTTATCTTTCAGGTGCTTCACAAAAGAATTGCATCCTTCAAATCATGCATGTCTGTCAAAGGAGTTTACAATTTACAAGCTTTGCAATGCAGAGTTTTAGAGCTAACCGATAAATTAAGCTGTCTCGTATAAAACAGCAGGATTAAACACTAATAAACGGTGAATGAGAGAAGCTTTCTCTGGATCTCCGTGCGTATGTTTCCGAAACTACATAACGGTGCATTTTTGACAATAATTTTCTATAGAAAATTTATATTAAAAAACTATATTAATCTATTTTTAATTTAAATAGGTTTATACTCAATTAATCGTGTCCTAGCAGGACTACCCTGCTATTTGTGTATTTAGAGTACGTAACAGGGGATGTGGTGTTCACCGAAGCTATAACGGCACGACTTGTGCTAACGATGCTGAGCTCCCGCCGCGCCGCGCGCGCGCACCCACTCACGCCGGACGCACGCGCGAGCATGCGAATTTCATCATGTCCTCTCGCCGACAGCAGCAAGACAGCTGCAGGTCCCCGGCCGCGCCACCATGCTCAGCTTGGCGACGCACAGCTTGCCGCCGCCGAGGTGCACGACGTTCATGCCGTACGGCGCCTCCGGCTCCGGCACCTCGTCGAAGCCCCCGCACCCGGGGTGCGCGCCGGCGGGCGCTGCAGCTGCGCGCTGTGCGAGGTGGAGGCAGAACAGGTCCCACGCGCCGAGGACGTTGTCGTCCGCCGCGGAGAGGCCGAACCAGAGGCCGTGCTCGGGGACGTACTCGGCGCGGCCGCGGAAGGGCAGCGACCAGCCGCCGGCCTTGCTCCACGCGGCGCTCGCCGTGTCGAACGAAGCTTTACAACGCAGATGGGCCGGCAAGGTCACGGCGAGAGAAGGGCACAAGTGATAAGTGGGCCGACGTCGTTACGGCCCATTATTCAGAATTGCTCAGAATAGCAGGTCCTATGGGCCAAAATCATCACGGCCTGGTAGGACAGCGCCAGGTCCGCAAGTTAGCGTTGTGGCCTGATCGTAATGCCCACGAAGATTCGGGCATTCGGCCGTCAATATCGCCTTCTCGAGTGTCGCGAGCGGCGGCGGCGAGCGAGACATCCCCTTGCGATTCTCTTCCAATCCCCTAGCTCATCTTTCTTTCTCCTCCATAGATCCATCCACAACATGCATCGCCTAGGTGCCAGCAGCAGCTGCCGTCGCGCGCCGGCTCGACGCGACCGCATCTACTCCTCGTTCGCAAATGCTAGAAGATTGGGAACAATTCCCATATATCGCTCCGGCATCTTGGAAAAAAACAAAGCGAAGAAGCGATTTGGGAAGACGAAGAACCGGCGATTCCTCTACATGGTTGATTACCGGGATGTACACCCTCCTTCCAGAGGCTACGCCGTCGACCCATCAAGTCTCTTCTACGCAGACAGAGCGGCGGCGGCGTCGCGCCGCCGGCGGACGTGGAGGACGTGGCCCTGCCTCCAACCGACATCAACTTCTCTCCCCCCGGCAGCGATTCGGGGACGGACATCACGTGGATGAAGATTAGCGCAGGAACGACGACAAGATCATCGCCGTCGACCAGGCTGGCCGCACAATCATGTACGACCCCGCCAAGCACAGCGTCGGCGCGTTGCCCACCATGGTCACGCCCAAGCTCTGTACGCTGTCGCTCGCCGTCGGCAAGGATCTGTACGTCATGGCGTGTGTCGCCTGCCCGACGGCGTCACCGACCGTTCTTTCGAGGCGCTCGTCCGTTGCAAGAAGGAGGCAGAGGACGATTGCTTCTGGCTCTTGGCGCGCCATGCCGCCGCCGCCGTACGTGCACGCCGCGGACACGAGAACGCCGTCGGACACCTGCGCGTACGCGGCGGTCGGCGGCTCGCGCATCCTGCTGTCGTCGAGGAGGCACGGCACCTACTCCTTCGACACGGCGCGCGCCACCTGGAGCAAGCGCGGCGACTGGACGCTGCCTTCAGCGACACACGCCGAGTACGTCCCGGAGCAACGGCCTCTGCTATGCGGCCATCTTCCCTGGCCGGAGGACGACGACGTCCTCGGCGCGTGGGACCTGTCCTCCTCCTCCACCGTCCAGCAGCCGAAGCCGCCACCGCCGGCGCACCCCGGGTGCAGGGACTTCGCCGTGCCGGGGCCGTCGCGTCGCAGGGCGCGCCCGTCGCACGCCGTCGACCTCGGCGAATACACCGAGGTGTACTCGTCGCACGTCGTGCACATCGGCGACAGCAAGCTGTGCGTCGCCAAGCTGTACACGGTCTCTCGCCGGGGGAGCTGCACCGAACACTGCTGCGATTTCGAGTCGGATGAAAGGAATTTCGCGGTGCTCACCGGCGTCGAGGTGGTGCGCGGCCACGACGACGAGCTTCGCATCATCAGGCATAAGTCGCAACGTTATAGCTTTGGTGAACGCTATACCCACATCTGTACTCTGACTAGCAGAGTACTCCTCCACTGCTTAGCAGTATAGCAAGTTTAGCAGTATAGCCCACTCCTACCTTCAAATTATCTATAGTCAATGTAATAGCCAATTTATATAATAGTTGACTATACTACTAATATCTGGTCTTACATGTCATATACACATTACGTCTTATAGTTCTTGTTGCAGCCGGCTACAGATTTGTAGTCCGCTGCTCTTCTCTCTCTTTATTTATCTCTTTAAAATATGTTTATAGCTGGTTTATAGCCTGCTATTGTACATGCTCTTAGGATTTGTTCAATAAACCTCTGTTCTGTTAATCATGCTGTTTTTGCAGGATGCAGACTTATCGGTTAGCTTTAAAAGCTCTGCATTCGAAAGCTCTGTAAACTCTTTCTTTCATAATGATGCAATTCTATCTGAACGACAGTTTACTCACTACTAGTTGGACGCCCGTGCATTGCAACGGGAAAAATTGTACAACCTCCGTTTAACAATGTAACTTCCTCCGTTTCACAATGTAAGTCATTCTAGCATTTCCCACATTCATATTGATGTTAGTGAATCTAGACATATACAAGCATCAATATGAATGTGGGAAATGCTAGAATGACTTACATTGTGAAACGGATGGAGTAAGACTTATTGCCTATATACATGTAGATGTTAATGAATCTAAACACTTGCATATGTCTAGATTCAGTAACATATAAATGAATGTGGGCAATGCTAGAAAGTCTTACATTGTGATATGGAGGAAGTATCAATTTAAATCACTGGATAATGTGATATTAAATAATAATTGAATATAAATCTGCTATAACGAAAACCTCAATATAGCACAAACGATAATTATATCACATATTTATAATCTTCACATCATTGTAGTTTTCACATGGTAGTGACACGTACAACAAAAGTTGTTGAATTCAACGGCACAACAAGGACCTATATACACCTTATATTTTTACGCACTACCTCAGGAGGTTGTCTATTAGTACTTCATTTGCTTCTAATTCCTGATGCGCAAAAGAAATTCCCGTATAACCATAGAAACTGTATTTAGATTCATTCTCACTTGCATTGTGTCGGAGTTCGAAAAAATTAATTACTTCGTACTACAACGCAAGGATCTGTACGTCGTGGGCTCGTGGCGGTGTCGCCTCACCCCGACGGCGTGGGAGGTTGGGGAGAAACGGTGGCGCCAGATTTATAGGAAGCTGGCTCGCCTTCTCCTCCGCCAACACGTCGAACCTCTTCCCACCGCCTCGCTGCTCTGCCACCGGATTCACCATCGACGGCCGTGCCTCCGATCCTCCCCCGCCAATGGATGTCCTCGCCACGCCGGCGGCCGACGCCGACTTCACCGAGAAAGTCGTCCCCTCCCGTTTTGCCATTGTGGAAGCCGCTATGGCCACCCCTCTACTCGGCGACGAGCCCCAATGCCGCCGGCCAGTCGGCCACTTCCACTTCATTCCAATTATCAAGTTTGGGGAAAATGGACTCGTTGTTGCCTAGAACGCCCGGTAACGCCCTCTTCTCGTGTGGCTTGGGCTGAAGCTACGATTGGGATGATGCGGCGTCAGGCGGCGTGCGGCTAGCGAGGGAGCGCCTCGGCTGGGGTGGCTGGTTCAAGTAAGCCCAAACGGGGACAAGCACGAACACGGTGACTAAGCATGCTGACAAGTAGGCCCAAACATCTGCCACATAAGCAAAACTAGAGAAAAATAGACTATACGATCATAGTACCTGTACCTAAGTTGCATGGTCTTGTAAAGTTTAGAGTCTAGGGGTAAAGATTTATTGTATTTGGGATTAGGGATGCAAATCAAACTCGACGTAAAGTTAAGGGACCAAATGTAGACTTATTCCTACTACTGCTGAACTTGGACCGAGCCATACAGCCCAACGGCCACTGCAGCCCACAAATCATGCCCTCAAAAACCTAGGCAGCCACCCGTCCGCACCGCAGACTTAGGTGGTGTTTGGATTCAGGGACTTAACTTTAGTCCCTGTCTTTAGACACTAATTTAGAGTATTAAATATAGACTACTTACAAAACTAATTACATAAATGAAAGCTAATTCACGAGACAAAATTTTTAAGCCTAATTAATCCATAATTAGATAATGTTTACTGTAGCATCACATAGGCTAATCATGGATTAGTTAGCCTCAATAGATTCGTCTCGCGAATTAGTCCAAGATTATGGATGGGCTTTATTAATAGTCTACGTTTAATATTTATAATTAGTGTCCAAACATTCGATGTGATAGGGACTTAAAAGTTTTAGTCCCATCTAAACAGGGCCTTAGACATGCGATCCAACATAAAATCGTACATCGACACGGTTCAGAAGGAGTGAGCGACGCGCTTCCGCACCACCCAGGTGCGATTCCTACGGATCACGATCCGCAGTCAAACCGCCCCACATCGCCGCCACACGGCCTGCCCCCCCTCCGCCGGCTACGGCCCTCAACCCTACAGGCTACGCCGCATCAACCCATCACATCTCTTCTTCCCCAAGGACGCGCCGCCCGTGGCCGTGGCCCAGTCGTCGTCGGCGGCGACGGTGGTGGAGGACCTCCCCCTGCCTCCGACGGAGATGACCTTCCGCGGCTCGACGGATTTCATGCGCAGGAGCGACGACAAGATCGTCGGCGTCGACCACTCCAGCCGCCGCGCCGTCCTCTACGACCCCGCCGAGCACTCCGTCCGCGTCTTGCCCTCCATGCTCGCGCCCAAATTCTACACCCAGGCGCTCGCCATCGGCGACGATCTCTACCTCATGGACATGAGACCTTGGCCTGACGAGGGTGACGACCGCGAGGGTCGACGGTCGGGGCATTCTTTCGAGGCGCTCATCCACCGTGATCGGGGCAGGATGGAGGTGGCGCACCGCGGGTGCAAGGGCTTTGCGGTGCCGGAGACGCCATACGCCTCGTACGTCGTGCACCTCGGCGACGGCAAATTTTGCATCGCTAAGCTGTTCATGGTCGCGCACCGCGAGATCTGCAGCCAATCTTGCTGCCACTTTGACAGGGATAGGAGGTTTTTCACCATGCTCACCGGTGTGGAGGCGGTGCGCTGCAACGGCGACAAGCTTCGCATCGTCAAGCACAGGACGTGCCGTTATAGCTTTGGTGAACACTACATCCCTACTTATCTACTCTAAAGGGGTGTTTAGATCTAGGAGTTATTAGCAGTGAAAAGTTAGATCTGAGTTAGGAGTGAAAAGTTGTGGCGTGTCACATTGGATATAAGGACACACATTTGAAGTATTTAACGTAGTTTAATAATAAAACAAATTACAGATTCCGTCTGTAAACTGCGAGATTAATTTATTAAGCCTAATTAATCCGTTATTATCAAATGTTTACTGTAGCACCACATTGTCAAATCATGGAGGAATTAGGCTAATTAATCGCAATCTGTGCAATTAGTTACTACCTCCATATTTTAATGTATTACGCCGTTGACTTTTTGTCCAACGTTTGACCATTCGTGTAATTATCATTTATTTTATTGTGATTTGATTCATCATCAAATGTTCTTTAAGTATGACATAAATATTTTTATGTTTGCACAAAAAATTTGAATAAAACGAATAGTCAAACGTTGGTCAAAAAATCAACGGCGTCATACATTAAAATACGGAGGGAGTATTTTTTAGCCTATATTTAATATTTCATGGCCTATATTTAATATTTCATACATGTGTTTAAATATTCGATATGACATGGTAAAAAATTTTAGTGTGTAATCTACACATGGCCTAGTACTCCTGTTTAGGATTACTTTACTCTAACTAGTAGAGTACTCCTGCTTAGGATTATTTTGTGCTGGTTAACTTTCCACTACCAGAAAACTCGTTTATTGAACATGGACATGAGACTCCCATACCCTCTGAGTGTACCAGATGACGCATCAACGTGACAACATGTCACGGAAGTTTTATTTGGAACCACAACTCAACTTGCCATCGAGGCGCCGTCACCGTCCACCGCCGACACCACGTCAGGCTAGCCTAGGAGTATAGCCGTCGTCGCTGACCACCGTCGCCCCGTCCACTAGCGCGTGGGAGTACCGGCCGCCATTAACAATGGAATTTGACATCAGATTCGAATAAAAAGGAAGAAAATCGAAGCGGATTTCGTGTTGAATCGAACCGAAACTTGGAGTCAGACACTTAGACTGCCCATCGGCTGAATATCGTATTGGCGATGGCCGATGCAGTCGATATGACTGACTTGGGGTCGGCATGGGCCTAAGGTAATTGGTGAACACTACATCCCTACCTATCTACTCTAACTACTTCCTCTGTCCCTAAATATAAATATAAGGTATTTTGGTTGGTTGTATTAGGATGTGTCACATCCAACCAAAATCTCTTATATTTAGGGACGGAGGGAGTAGTATAGTACTCCTGCTTATTAGTTACTCCGCCCGTCTATTATATTTTAGGACGGAGGGATTAGTCTTTTATTAAATCTTAATTTGGTTAATCATGTTGTATTTTAGAAATATCGATTTATTGTTTTAAAAAAATATTAAGCTACATTTCATCGTTGATTTGAGAAGTTCAGTTTAAGGCTTTTTATATTTCGATAAATATCCGTTATTGTATCTGCTCTGTTTTTTAATTCAACTATGTTTTCTTATCAGAAGTTTCTGATTCCGAAAAAAATATGAGAACAAAAGCGATAAAGTTTTCATTCCTAATGGCGCCTCTGGCACTGCAAAGCGCTTGCACCCGCGGTGCGCCACCACCGGCCACTGCTGCTGGACGGTGGATAGGTCCCACGCGCCAAAGATATCGTCGTTCGCAGCAGAGAGGCCGAACCAGAGGATGTAAGAAAGAGGAATCCTTGTTGACTCGATCAAACACGATGTAACTTTAAGAGAAAATCCATGAAATGCCATTGACAAGCACTCTAATCCCAGAAATGCCATTGACAAGCGCAACTTCCTCAAAATGCTATCGTACAAGCGTTTTTCTCCCTGAAAAGCCATCACAGTCAACTTACCGTTTAGTCCACGCCGTTAGAAATTTAATTTTTACCAGAATGACCAGATTACCCTCGCTCCAAGCGGACGGTGCGCGCGGCGGGGTCGTAGAGGATGGCGCGGCGGCCGGTGTCGTCGACGGTGACGATCTTGTCGTCGCTCGTGCGCATGAAGTTCAGCGACGCGCTGAAGCCCATGGCGGCTGGAGGCAGGCGAGCGTCCTCCACCACCGTTGATTGTTGTTTTTGAGAGCTTCTAGCTTGCTAATTGTGTTGTGCTGATGCTGCCTGGTATATGCCGGATTAAGCTGTACTTCTGTGCTAGTATTGTTGCTGATATCCCAGCTACTGCCGTGTTGTTGCCCTGTTGCTGATCTGAACCTGATATAGCTGTTGTTGTTTGCTGCTTTTGGTTGTTACATCTCCTGAGCAAAGCTGATGCATCTGCTGCTGCGCTATTGCTGATCTGAATGTCAGCATGAGAAGGAGATCGTTGGAGCTGAGGCGCGCGTGATCGCGTGAGGAAGATAAAAAACGGATTTATGTTGATTGTTTATGAAGGGGCCACTTTTTAGTTATAGGGAATCAGTTTTAGACGATCTCTTGGAGAGATCAATATTTTCACTTCCTATATTCAGTTTAGAAAACCCAAAAATTAAATTTTAGGGATGAATTATTGGTATTCTCTTGGTGATGCTCTTATGTAATTATCATTTATTTTATTGTGATTTGATTCATGATCAAATGTTCTTTAAGTATGACATAAATATTTTTATGTTTGCACAAAAAAATTAAATAAAACGAATAGTCAAACGTTGGTCGAAAAATCAACGGCGTCATACATTAAAATACGGAGGGAGTATTTTTTTAGTCTATATTTAATATTTCATGCAGGTGTTTAAATGTTCGATATGACAGGGTAAAAAATTTTAGGGTGGAATATACACATGGCCTAGTACTCCTGCTTAGGATTACTTTACTCTAACTAGTAGAGTACTCCTGCTTAGGATTATTTTGCGCTGGTTAACTTTCCACTACCAGAAAACTCGTTTATTGAACATGGACATGAGACTCCCATACCCTCTGAGTGTAGCAGATGACGCATCAACGTGACAACACATGTCACGGAAGTTTTATTTGGAACCACAACTCAACTTGCCATCGAGGCGCCGTCACCGTCCACCTCTTAGTATACTATTGCCAACTGTTAACGATATGTTTTTTTTATAAAAGTTTTTTAAAATCTATTATGTATTAATGGTTTGTCTTATTTCGTGTAGCCTTATGAACCTCTTAATTCAGGGATTTGACCCCTTGGCTTATTTGGAAAGTGTGATTAACTAAGTACAACCATTATAATTTATTTTCTGAAAATATTGTTTGGACCATTTAATAAACTTACATAGAGAGTTTTATAAAATATTACCGTTTAGCTGCATGATATTCTAATAACCTCAAGCTGAAAAAAAAAACACAACCTTTTTGGGGTTGCTGGGAACATGACATTTTCCTTAAAATGGACTAGGCACTAGACTTCCATCCATGCTGCATCCATTAGGTGGTGTTTGGATCAGGGACTAAACTTTAGTCCACGTCATATCGGATGAATTTGGAGTATTAAACATAGACTACTTATAAAACTAATTACATAAATGAGAGCTAATTCGCGTGACAAATTTTTTAAGCCTAATTAATCCATAATTAATTAGGCTTAATAGATTCGTCTCGCGAATTAGTACAGGGTTATAGAATGGGTTTTATTAATAGTCTATGTTTAATATTTATAATTAGTGTCCAAACATCTGATGTGATAGGGACTGGCGTTGTGATTTCAGTGGTAGGCGGCGTACCCGTCGACAGCGAGGCGCCTGTGGTAATTTCGTCAATCTCTCCAGGATTTGCCGGCCCAGTCTTCGAAGATGCTCATAGGGGTAGGGTTTGCGTGCGTGTGTTCATAGGGTTGAGTGCGCGTGCGTTGTGAGTGTCTGCGTTGTAATGTATAATTCTAAAAAAAAAGTTTTAGGGCATATTTGGTTCTTTACCCTACCAATTAATTGGTAGTGCCAAAATCCAGGCAAAGTTTGGCACTACCAATTTTTTGATAGGGTAAAGTTAGCTAGCCTATATTTGGTTTGATACCAATATAAAGCTAAATTTTAGTAGGATGGTGAAGAAGATTATAGAATATAGCCAAATTAAGCTTGGGTACTACCAATTATTTGGCTTTAATCCAAACTAGCACATTTACTATTTAAATTACTAAAAATTTTGGTAGTGCATGTTTTGGCTTCAATCTAAAACGGCCTTTAGTTCTATCTAAACAGGGTAGCTTTATGATATTGGATTGGGCTTAATTGCATTCGCAAAGTCGGTTCATGTTTTTCAGATGGACGGGCTCAATCATGCGGGAGCGAATCAACGGCCCAGATGAAAGACGACTCATCAGCGAGCCCTCGTCTAATCTAGAACGAGAGCCCAAACCACACGACTTCTTCTTCCCCATCTCGCTTCGTGCCCTCGTCTAATCTTTCCACTCCGAAACCCTAACCGCCTCTCTCACCGCCGCGCCGGCGCCATGGACGCCATCGACGCGGAGCTCGCGCGGGCGCAGGAGGAGCGCAAGAAGATGGAGGAGGCCCTGGCCGCCGGCGCGCCCATGGCCGTGTCCTCCGTCACCTTCGACACCGATCTAGGCGGCGGCGCGTCGGCGGCAGTCCCTCAGGCGACGGGAGGCGAGGAGGTGGCAAGCGGCGGCACAGGGGGTGGTGCGGGGGCTGCATGCGCCGGTACGGTGGTCACAGGGGCCGGCGAGGAGGTCACTGGCAGCGGCATAATAGTCCCAGCAGGTGGCACATCCCTCTCAGGTGGTTCCGTTTTCCTTCTTTTGTTTGGTTTCATTTGAAGAATTTGTATTGCATGATGTGAATGAGATATTGTGGTGCAATTATAGATGGATTGGAGCACAGTGAACGGGAGCATGAACATGAGGGGATGGATTCATCTTGGATTCCGGATGGGTATGTCTTTCATCTTATGCCCTATGAGTAATATACTTGTATTAGGGAGTCAGAGCAGTTACATTTTTCACATTTTTCTTCTCACACATCGACGATGTGTTCATCAACAGAATGGACCCATCTTCTACTTATTTACTTGACGTGAGAATAATGGGCAAGACATGTAGGCCTGAATTTCCGGGTGGTTTTTCTTTCAAATGGCCTATTGATGCAGACGTAACAAACTTCAAAGATTTTCTGGGTGATATTTGTGAAAAATATCCATGGGGTTTAAATAAAACTGTATGTTTGCATTATATTCATGCTAGTAGCAAAGAACTCATTCCAATATGCAAAGATCAGGACTTGACAGCAATGTTTGAGTGCTTTCATCATACTAAAAGGGGTAAAGTGGTAATCACTCTGGGAAACCAAATTAATCTGTCCCAAGCTATTGTGCCTTGCACTCCATCACTTTCAGTCCCCTCTCAGGCATTTTTTACTCAGGAAGGCAGCACTAGTCAGGCATCCAAAAGTGATGCATACATAGAAAATCCATTCCCGCACTATGAGCATGTAGGTGTAGATGATGAGAAACAATACTCAGTTGGTATTGATGACTCTTCATCAGAGAGTGATGACTCTTCATCTGAGAGTGATGACTCTATTGCTGAAACTGATAATGTGCCTGAGGTAGAAGGGGGAGATGATCTGAGTATCACTGATAGTGATGATGAAGAGTGGATTGCACGAGATGCTCAGGCAGATCCAGTAATCCCACAAGTTGCATATGACAAAGAAAACCCACCCATGACTGTTGAGACTATTTATCCTTCAATGTGTGACTTTAGATTTGCTGTGGCTCAATATTCCATTAAGAAAGAATTCGAGTTTTTTGTTAAAAAAACTGATCCTAGTAGATTCAGAGCTAGATGTATCAAAGAAGGATGTGGATGGAGGCTTCATGCATCAACTATTCATGGTGGTCCAGCAGTGCAGGTATGTGTTACATTAATGTGTTACATTGCATATTTTGTTATTTTTTTATCTAATTGCATCTTTTTTCTTTTTCAGATTAAGGTCCATGAGATGTACCATGGTTGTCTTAGTACTAGAAAAAGCGAGAAGGTCAGGAATGCAAAGAGAGCGTGGGTTTGTGATAAGTTATGGGGTGGCTACGTGAGGATGCTAGCGTTGGGGCCATGGAACTGCGAAGGAGGATAAATGACACACATAAGGTAACCATCCCCTACAAGAGAGTACATTCTGGGAGGGAATTAGCTATGAGTAAATTTTATGGTGACTGGGATAGTAGCTTTGACAAGCTATATGGTTGGAAGGCAGAGATTGAGAAGAGGTCCCCAGGAAGTATAGTCGCCATTGACCATATGACATTCAAGGACAAGAAGAGATTCACAAGGCTATTTGTGGCACTTCACCCTTGCATTCAAGGTTTTTTAGGAGGTTGTAGGCCATACTTAGCAATTGACAGTACACACTTGACAGGAAAGTATAGAGGTCAGCTAGCAACTGCATGTGCTATTGATGGACACAATTGGCTGTACCCAGGTAGCCTATGGTATTATTGACTCGGAGACTAGTGAGACATGGCTTTGGTTCATGGAGAAACTGCATGAAGCTATTGGTGAACCAGCTGGACTATCAATTTGTTCAGATGCAGGAAAAGGCATTGACTATGCTATTGAAGAGGTATTTGGTTATGCAGAGCATAGGGAATGCATGCGACACCTTGTGTCCAATTTCAAGCTCAAGTTCCATGGCAAAGTTTTTGAGGAACATTTATGGCCAGCAGCATATGCATGGACTCCTACAGAATTCGATGAACATATGGCTTCAATAGGTGAAGTAAAGTCTGAAGCTATAGCATACTTGAAAACCCACCACAAAAGGTATCTTTTTTAGTCGAATACTTGTTTTTTCAGTACGTGAACTGAAGCTGAATGTAATATTTTGTCTTTGCTTATTTTGTAGGTTATGGATGCGAAGCGAGTTCTCCACGCACTCTAAGGTTGATTACATCACCAACAATTTAGCGGAGTGCTTCAACAATTGGATCAGAAAGCATAAAGGTCTTATGCCATACGAATTGGTTGATAAGATTAGAAAAAAGGTGATGGATAAATTTCGTGTGAGGAAGAAGGTGGCAGCCAAATTGGAAGGTAATATCATTCTACCTTGTGTCATGAAGGAGCTTCTTGAGAAAAGTAGAGGACTAAACTTTGACCTAGATAGAAGTGATGATTTCATTGCCGAGGTTACTGATAAAGACCCAGGTAATGTTATGTTGTATGTCGTATTGAATTTTTATACCTGCAATTCCCATTATTAATGTTGATGGACATAATCTTATTATTGCATTTTTCACAAAAGGTGGTAAGAGGCATGTAGTTGATCTTGAAGAGAAGACATGTACATGTAGAGAGTGGCAAGTGTCTGGAAAGCCTTGTGCTCATGCCTTGTGCTTCATCACATCTATTAGGGGGGTGCAGGTGCATGATTATGTTGATGAATGCTATAGTGTGGCCAGATTTAAAGCCACATATGCAGCCCGCATTCCAGCTCTAACTGACATTTCCCAGGTGGCCAAAGAATACACGTGATTTCTTTCTTTATCCTCCAATATTGAAGAGATCTGCAGGGAGGCCCAAAACTTTAAGGCACAAAGGTGGGGTTGAGGGGAATAAGAAGGGCAAGAGAAAAGCAGGTACCAAATGTCAGCAAAAGTGTCCTATCTGCAAAAATTATGGCCATAGATGGACAAGTTGCAAAGAAGCAGATCCAGAAGCCAAAGAGGCCTATGCTTTAGTGGCAAAACAAAGGTGATTTCTATATCCATATCTTCATGTTGATTTCCTTTGCCAACAAACTTCACTTATTTTCATTTTCCTGTAGAAAACTGAAAAGGAAATCAAAACCAAAATCTACTTCTGCTGCCACTGTTGCCACTGAAAACATTGATCCTACTGCTATGTCAAGTCAAATCTTGGGTAGCCTATCAAGGTGAAATTTCTATCTTCCACTTTCCACTTTGTTAACCTTTTATTGCTCCTAGGCTGCAGCAACTTAACTAATGTGTAATATATGATTTTAAAGTGCCGTTGTTGGGACAATTAGTGATTCTGGACTTGAGTCTAATAATGAGCCTTTCCCATCCTTACCAAGGTAACCAATTATGTTTTTTACTGTACCCATTGCACTTGATTAATGCCAACTTAAATTGATTGCTAAATAACTTTTTTTTCAGCTCTATGACCATTGTGCCACTACAACAAGTTGCTGCACCTGTTGCCAAGGGGAAGGGGAAGGGGAAGGGGAAGGAGAAGGGGAAGAAGGATGAGAAGGAGGACAAAGACAAGAAAATCAAGAGAAAACCATCCCCAACAGTACAACCTACTACTCCACCTGCCAAAAGGAGGAAGAATAATGAAGTACCACAGGACAGTCCAGCAATGAGAACTAGAAGCAAGAAGAGTAGTCCAGCAATGGGGACTAGAAGCAAGAGGAGAATAATTGATTGAGTTTCTTACTGTCACATGTATTGTCTGAACTAAGATGTATTAAGCATGCATGCAAAGTACTCTTGTATTGGGTTGTGATGCTAAGTACTGTGAACCCTTTATATTGGGTTGTGATGCTAAGTACTCTTTATATTGGATTGTGATGCTAAGTACTGTGAACCCTTTATTTTGTGAAAATTGATGTTGATCATGATTGGTACTTTCTGTGTGTATTGCCCTGATAATTGATGCCCCTATTTTTGCTCATATCACAACCCTGATAATTGATAGCAAAATTTCTGAAATAATTTTGATGCCAAAATTTATGAATTTAATTTTGAAATAATTTGATTGATAGCAAAATAATACACGTCTGTGAATTTAAATATGCATCAATTCAAAATAATGTTATGTGAGCAAACAATACAAAATGATGTTGTTTTAGCAAAAAGGTTGCCCAGGGGTAAGATTGTCTTTTCATACAACTTAACGGAGATGAGTTAACAGCACTATGGCTGTGATGGCATTTCAGGGAGAAAAACGCTTGTACGATGGCATTTTGAGGAAGTTGCTCTTGTCAATGGCATTTCTAGGATTAGAGTGCTTGTCAATGGCATTTCATGGATTTTCTCTTTAATAAACTTACATAGAGAGTTTTATAAAAGATTACCGTTTAGCTGCATGATATTCTAATAACCTCGAGCTGAAAAAAAAAAACACAACCTTTTTGGGGTTGTTGGGAACATGACATTTTCCTTAAAATGGACTAGGCACTGGACTTCCATCCATGCTGCATCCATTAGGTGGTGTTTGGATCAGGGACTAAACTTTAGTCCATGTCATATCGGATGATTTTGGAGTATTAAACATAGACTACTTATAAAACTAATTACATAAATGAGAGCTAATTCGCGTAACAAATTTTTTAAGCCTAATTAATCCATAATTAATTAGGCTTAATAGATTCGTCTCATGAATTAGTACAGGGTTATAGAATGGGTTTTATTAATAGTCTATGTTTAATATTTATAATTAGTGTCCAAACATCCGATGTGATAGGGACTATGACGTTGTGATTTCAGTGGTAGGCGGCGTACCCGTCGATAGCGAGGCGCCTGTGGTGATTTCGTCAATCTCTCCAGGATTTGCCGGCCCAGTCTTCGAAGATGCTCATAGGGGTAGGGTTTGCGTGCGTGTGTTCATAGGGTTGAGTGCGCGTGCGTTGTAAGTGTCTGCGTTGTACTGTGTAATTAAAAAAAAAAAGTCACATTCTGGAAAAGTTATAGGGCACGCTGCCTTAAAAACAACGCATTAGATTCAGTGGTACGAGAGATATAGTACACGTTGGTTTGTCGGTATTGGTTCGTCATAGAAGCCCACAACCATCGTTTTATTAAACATATGAAAATGGCCAATTCCAAACAAAATGATACTAGTTAATGAACCAATGGACGAAAATAGCACTTCCGATGGTTCATTCTACCAAACAAGAAATTAACACTAGCTTCATCATTAGCTCGTGGAATGAACTTAGTCGCGCCTGGTTCTGAAAGGCTCTGCTCATGTACTTCCTGGAAAGCTTCAAATCGTTTTGGCTTTAAGATATATACTCCCTCCGTCAAAAAAAAAAAAACTTAACTTATAGAGTTTAAATTTTGTCCCACAAAAAACCAATTATCATACTACCTAGCCACTCTCAGCATGTAAAAGAGAAACTTTATTCCTTTAATATTCTTTACCTACCTATCAATCTTACTACTTTTTTCGATGATTAAGAGTATTTTAGTCATTCTCACTCTCCACTGTTTCTGTCTTGAGATGCTAGGAATGGGTGTTTTTTTTACGGAGGGAGTATTGCTTTAGCCGTTTTAGGCTGTGTTCGCTCCAGCATGTTCCCAACCGGAACAAATGCGCACGGAAAACGGAACAGTCCATTAGTGCGTGGTTAATTAAGTATTAGCTATTTTTTTTCAAAAATGGACCAATATGATTTTTTAAACAACTTTCGTATAGAAACTTTTTACAAAAAAACGGACCGTTTAGCAATTTGAAAAATATGCGCACGGAAAATGAGGTAGATGAGTTGGGAAAACTTAGGGTAAGAACTTGTGGGACATACCAAGGAAAGAACTTAGAGCAGGTACAATAGCAGACTATAAGTCAGAACTTGTGTGGGCATACCAAGGAGAGAACTTAGAGCAGGTACAATAGCATACTATAAGACAGCTATAAATATATTTACAGATTCGTGTATAACAGCAGTTGGCTATACTATTAAACTTGATCTTAGCAGGAGGAATCGAACTCAGCTTGACGGCATACTCCTGGCAACTCTTTGCGAGCTGAGCTGCATGTCGTTCTCAATGTTTTCTTTAAAAATCATTTAGCTTGCTTAAGAAAGAGTGACTAATGGATTATGGATAATGGTATTTCAGCAAAATGCAGTTTTTTTCAGATTTTTTTCCATAGAATGAAACATAGCCTTAAGCCCTTAACCATGAATTTGAAAATGAACTGGTTCTGGCCGGCCGAGTAATCTAGCTTGAGAATTCTGGTCTAGTTTAAAGTACTGTTTTTAAATCCGCCAATAAAATTTATATTGAAGACATGACGGCCCAATGGCCATAGAAAATAATTCCGGTGCGACCTTTAACATAAGAACGAATCCATTGTGTTTCACATGACTTCATCTCAGTTGAGCTATGGAGTATATCTTAATTGAAGCTTTCTCTTTCCATCGCAAAAAGGAATCATCAAGAATACCAGAGTTGTTCGTAATGCTTATTTGCTGGAAATAGATGGATGCTTAAATTATTTGATCTGGACGCAAAAGCATAATTTTAACTGTTGCCTCTAATCAGTCGTGCAGGGAATAGGGAAAAAAACTGATTTGTTCAGAGTTCACAGATATATACGTCACTTCCCTCTGTTTGATGGCCAATTAAATGGTGTCGATGACATACTGACATACTTCCTTTGTCCAAAAAAAATCCATTCCTAATATCTCAAGGTGGAATTAGTGGAGATAGAGAATAACTAAAATGCCCTTAATCACTAAAAAAAGTAGTAAAAGTGATAGGTAGGTAAAGAACATTAAAGAGATAAAACTTCTCGTTTTAATGCTGAGGGTAGGTATGATGGTAGAAGTTAGTTTCTTGTGGGGCAAAATTCAAATTCTAGAAGTTTCTAGAGTTTTTTTTAAGACGGAGGGAGTAGACGTTTGGGCTGATCTAGCGCCAAAAAAATGATCAAGGAAGAATAAAAGTAAATTGAACATATCAAACTGAGGCGTTTCACAATAATCTCTCCAAGTGAAATTTAAAATTTAAAATACAACATTATTGAGCCATATCAACTTAAAAAAATTAGCCATTGGATGCAACGGTTGATGCAATACTAGCCGTTATATCATAAATACTCCATCCGTTTCAGGTTATAACATGTTTTGACTTTGGTCAAAGTCAAGCTGCTTCAAGTTTAACTAAGCTTGTAGACAAATATAGTAATATTTAAATTATCAAATTAGTTTTATTAAATTAATAATTAAATATATTTTTATAATAAATTTATCTTGGGTTAAAATATTACTATGTTTTCTATGGCTTAATTCGTGATGGGGTTTGAAACTCGACACTCGGATATCAACGATCGCGCAATCCCCCGGCCTAACCACAATCGCAGCGAACTAGCAGACAGCTCCGGTGTGGGATGCGGGTGGGAAGAAAATACGGCATAAGAGCAAGGCGAGGGGTGAGGATACGTTGTTTATAACGTACGACCTGGTCCAGAACCATGAGTGTTAGAGGGAAGATGAGGGCGCGAGAATTGGGCAGTAGTAATACACGGCAGAAAGCATACGACGGCGCGAGTGGCTGGGCCGGCGGGCGACGGACCGCGGCGGGGCGAGCGAGCTGGGCGGCGCCGGCTCGGAGCGCGACTGCGGGCGACGAAGAGGAACACGACGGCTCTCGCCCCGCAGACCTGACCCGCTCCGGCGCCATCAGCATTAGCCCTCTCGAGCGACACGAGTGAAGCGCACTGAAAGACAAGCGCCGAGCAGACAGCTGCAGAATTCTCGGACGGAGGAGAGAGGAGAGCTGGGCTCTGTAGCTAGCGGATACTCGGGCCTTGTTGGGGGCATCAAGCTTGACTGTGGCAGGATGGGGGCGAATAAACCAGACGCGGGTGGGGTTCTCAAGCGGTTTGAGCTCCGCCGACTATCTGTACTGGCGTGGGTGTGGGGTTGCCAGTATTGTGGTACTCGCAAGCGTGCCACGCGCACCGGAAAATCGGCGATCCTTTATGGTCCATCTTCGCCGATAAGGAGGCAATCTCTTAGCTCATATTTATATTCAGCACTTACTGTTCATGTCAAATTATCGATATTTATGACAAGGATATTTGCTGCCCATGCCTTATTCCGACATGTGTGCGCGAGGCGGAGAGACGTCTTTGTGCCTCGCTAAATCTGTGGGGCGTTTGCCGTTCGATCGTGTTGCGTCTCTGAGCTGGGCGTTGGGTTGGCATCGGGAATTAAGTGGACATTGATTCCTGACATTTTGTACCACCTCTCCGCAAAATTCACAGGCGATGGATATGTAGCAATGTTCAAGCAAATCGTGTTCTGTACTATCAAATATACAGTTTCGACATCACACACTCATGTTTCCTCAGCACAGAGAATACACGAATTCTAAAGCAAGCTTTAGGTAACTAGTGGATGGGATATGGCATCCTTTGATTGTCTCTATGGATCAACGAAAAACCAAAACATAAGCTCAACGTGATCACATTTAAAACATTTTCAATCAAAAGTAATACCAACTAACCAGTCCGTGCGAAGAAAAACATCACTAGACGATCTACACCATCCATCACATTGATCTCAAGCTCGAAGCAGGTACGTACATCAACCTACTAAACACGTTGTCCAGACAAAACATAAGTAGAGAACCGATTTACCCACAAGGCTTAACTATTAGTCAATACCGATGAATCACTTACAGAGCTCCTATCTAATCAGACAAGATTCCACATCTCGATCAGTACGCTTATATCAACATTTTTGCTAATAATCCAACAAACTGTCTATTAGGGCGACAGCTAAGTAGTTACTATGTTGATTTTTTCGTCAGAGCTCTGGTGAGGGACTTATGCAACGGCATACAAGTAAAACATTCAGGACAGATATTCATCTCCTCTGATATTATAATTACGGGA
>CM020181.1:8699714-8741338 GCA_009805545.1 Oryza longistaminata
TTAGAGGAGCTCCCTTTGATGCCAGGGAACCTGCGAGGTGCAGTGTTTTGCAAAATTCGTTGGCGCAGCCGTAGAATCTGAGGCGAATTGATCCATTTGTTGGTTCAATGCTGGTTGCCTCCCTGTGAGGATCATGCAATTGGGGAAACGACAACAGTCGGATTCAGCATTCCGCAGGAATGCGATTTTACTTGTACTTGAGGCTTAGTGGATTTTCTTTTGGTTCAGTAGTGTGTAAAATGGCCAGGTTTTGGTGGTTCCAAGAATCCAAGGGACAAATATCACTCTTGAATAATTGGTTTCAGCATTTCTTAGTTAACCCATTTCACAAATGGTAAATTCAGAGGTGCTTCCATCATACAGCCAGTCAAAATATTGCTCCCATTTTGAGGGCCAAAATACTGTTCCATTGCATTTTCAGCTAAAACGTTGCTCCCACTGTCATTTATATGGGTTCTGTGATGTGCAATCCTAGTTGCTTACTGTAAGATTTTGTCACGTCTTGTGTTGTGAGGACTTCACCTTCTTGTGGTGGCTTGATGCTCTTGTGCATGTTTCTGTTAAAGATTGTTAAGTGCTTGATGATGATATATGTATATGCTCCAGGCCGGGTGCTTCATCAGGCATACTTCTTGGTGCCACTACTCTGCCTAGTGTCATGCTTTCACGGTTAATTCAACTCTATAGGGTCTTACTAGCAGATCCTAATGGACGTGAAGGTATCCATTTTTCTATTTCGTCAAATTTATCAGATCCACTACTAAATGGAAATTTCCCTAAGTCTTCATCAACATTTCAAATCTTGTTTGACACTAAGATTTTCGGTGACGCATCTGGTTTACTAACTACATATGTGTTCATTGTCAGAATATGCATACCTTGAAATGCAGTACTGGGCAGTATCTGTTAGCTGCCTCGGCATGTTAGCATTTTTTGTTTGGCATCTACGGCAGTCTCCCAGCAATGGAAATTCTATAGCTTCGAAATACGGCTTGTTGCTCATCATTTTATATCCCCTGGCATACTTGTTCCACCTTTTACTGAAGACTGATGGAGGTACATGCATATTTTATCTGCATGCAAAGATAATCTCACCCTTTCCTTCCAAAATCTGGTGGAAGTTCATCAGAAGCAAGGAATTACAAACTAATCTAGGTTGTCTTAACAGGTCTGCTGGTGATGAGTAATTTGGTGTATTTGCTGTGTCATGGAGTGGCTGCTGTGATCTTAATCCAGCATATTCTAGAGAAGTTCCCTTCATGTTCATCTTTTGGTTTGTACCTGAAGTCTAAGATGTAATTAGATCTTTATTTTTTTGTTTATATCTGACTGCATATGTTTAGACTTTAGAGCTATCCATATGATTGCTAGTTATCCTACCAGTTTTCCATGCAGGCATAGTGCATTATATCTACACTGTTCATTTTTTAAAATTTAAATTCAGCTAATTTGTGTGGTTCCTATTGGCCGATGCAATGTATATGTCTCCTTTTCATCATGACTTGAAGCTATTGCTTTTTTTAACTTATCTTTACATTTTCTGTGAACTTAGGGGAGGCCATTTTGGTCTCAAGTGGTCTTGTTCTTTACTGTGGTGATATGCTGGCTCATACTCTTTCAAAGGTGTGATTTATTCCTCGAACTATGTTTTACCAGCAAAATGGTAGCAAATCTGATACTTATTTTGTTGCCTGCACATTTGCAACCGTGCTGCTGGCAGATGGAGTTCTCCGTATCATCAGAAGCATTTATTCGCGCACCTGGAACTCGAAGCGAGATAGGCACAGTTATTCAGGTAGAAGCTATTGCATTCTCTGGCTTCAGTTTCTTAGTGCATAATACCCCTTCCCTTTTTTTTTCTTTTCTGCAGGGGGTTTTGCTTGGTCTTTTTCTTCTCCCCTTGTTATACAAAAGCTCCCTTCAAGTTTTGGCTTACTGTAGAAAAATGGAGAGTCAAAGAACACAAACAGTTGAGGAATGCACACAGAAGAGAATTGACTGTGGTGTATTTTATGTTTCATTGTTGGTAGCACTATTGTTGTTAGTGCCATCATGGACGCGTCTTATTCAAGGTTTTGAAGTGCATCCATTTGTTTGGTGAGCATATAAGTTTGCATTTCATTGGAAGGGCATAAAAGCATGCACTCTGTTAGTCAAATATTGAAAAATTTCTTCCTGTGTTGCTTCTAAACCTTGTGCATTTTTGTACATATTGAATTTTGGTTCACTTAATGGTTTATTATTTCACAGGGTTTTTAACTATATTTTCACCGATTCACGTGAACGGCTTGCTTTATGCGCATACTGGATATTTATGATATATGTATCAATTAGAAGGTTCTACAGTATATCAAAACAAAGCAAAACGGAGAGGATTCTTTTGCGCAAGTATTACCATCTCGTTGCTGTCCTAATTTTCTCTCCTGCAGTAATATTTCAGGTAATATATGTTTTCGATATTCGATCCCCATCAGATTGTTTGAAACACACTCTCAATAAATTGTGTCTCTTTGCAGCCTGATTTCTTGGACTTAGCATTTGGTGTAGCATTTGCCGTTTTCTTAATATTGGAGATGGTTCGAGTAAGCATTTTCTTTATTTGTGTCCCTTTCTTTTCCCCCCTCTCTCTGTTTTTTGGCAGTTTGTATGCCGACATGTGCTAATTTCTCCGACGAAATGTTTCACTCTGACCTCAGGTTTGGGAAATATACCCTCTTGGGCATATTGTGCATCAGTTCATGAGTGCCTTCACTGATCATCGCGATTCGGAGATTCTAATTGTTAGGTAGGTCTGGATTAATGGTCGTTGTTTTCCAGATTTTAACTCATTTACTTGTTCAGTGCTTGGATAGGCCTAATACTATATTTGTTTTGTTCAGTCATTTCTCACTCTTGCTGGGATGTGCACTTCCTAAATGGATGTCATCAGGATTCAATGACCGACCTCTTACACCATTTGCTGGAATTCTCAGCTTGGGTATTGGTGATACCATGGTAGGTTCTATGTCCAGTGTGTGATCAGTTAATATTTTCTTATGTTAGCTGCGTTCAGTATGATGAATTCTCTTGTTTTACCTAGGCATCAATGATAGGTTATAAGTATGGTGTCCTAAGGTGGAGCAAGACAGGAAGTGAGTTTAATTTCCATTATTATTTATTCCATGTCTCTTATGCACATACTTTTGAAATGTTAGAGAAAACAATTGAGGGCACAGCAGCAGGCATAACTTCTGTATTAGCAGCCTGCTCAATCCTGCTGTCACTCCTAGCTTCAAGTGGCTACATACTTTCACAGGTTTTACTTTCCCCCCTGGCATTGAACCGTTTGAAGCTTTTATTCTACAATATAAAGCAAGCATAAATCCTGACCATCTCTTTTTATATTAACACAGCATTGGATATCACTTTTGGTAGCTGTGACATTGAGCGGTTTATTGGAAGCTTATACAGCCCAACTCGACAACGCTTTCATACCCCTTGTCTTCTATAGCCTCCTATGTCTATAGGAGCAACCAATTGTACATCAAACTACCTTGAGGCCCTATTCTTACCATTACTAATATCTAGTGACTAGTGCAGTACAGTATAGGTATAGCCCTTCGATTTTTTTCTTAAATCCTCTTATTGGTCGCATTCTCTGTATTCCTGGACCGAGAAATTGTGTCCATTACTAAAAAGTTGAGTTTAGGTTTAGGAAATAAAGATGAAAATATGAAAGGTTGTTTAGTGAATCCTTCAGTAGAGACTAGAGAGCATCTTTGGTATGATAGACTTCTGAGCCTATCTGGAGGCAACAAGGCATCAATGTATCATGGAAGGTATGTTGTCTTTCAGAACCAGAACTTCTTCTGCAGGTGGTGGTACCTGTTTCACCCCACAACTCCACAAGCAGTTGGGCAAGAATAGCAAGCTGAGAGTAAAGCCATATGCTGCAAGGAGCCTGAAATACGGAGACTTGGTTCAGAATTAATGTATATGGTACCTTATTTCCATGGACATGCGAAGTGTAATTAGTTGTAGTAGCTAATCTCCTGTAAGTTTTGCGTCATCACTGTACGGAGTAAAAGATCACTACTCAGATTGCAACCGCGCATTGATGTAAATTTTGTTCTTGACCTGAGAAAAAATGAAATCGAAGTAAGCAAAGCTGCAAATTAATGTTCTCTTATTATGAGATTGGCAGGTTTGCGATGTTTGTGTTGTTTATGTGATCTGTTTATCTATCAGGATACCTCCACCTGCCGACTTGCCGTGTCATGTTCAGTCAGATAATTGTCTAATTGAACAAAAGTTCAGTCAGTATTCTTTAATATGATATTCTAAGTAGTTTTTTTTTTCAAATCAAGCTGATGAAAATAATCCATGTCCTTAATATGGTATTCTAAGTAGTTCATTTTTTTGGACTTCGATCGTCCTATAACTTCTATGATAATCAAATGTCAGAATGCATAGGCCAAAATGAATTCAATTATCTTAACATGAACTTCTATGATCCAAGCCCCATGTCGGTTGCGTTGAGCTGTCCGCGTTGGAACTCGCAACGCACCCATGCTCCATGTTCTTGCGCGATTGCTGTCGTGCCGACTAAATTACTTGGCTGCAACGCAACGTGACATACTGCAACTCTGCTCAAGTTCACATCCGGTCCATCCAAAAAGTACTGAATTTTGCATAGTTTCCTTCTTTTCCTTTTCTCACCGTGTCAAACAACACCACCTTGTTACCCAAGGAAACCCCGGGAGTCATCGTCGCAATCACAGAAACTTCACAGAAAACAGTAAGTATTCAATTCAAGTACGTCTAGACCAAAAACACAAAGAAACCTAATCAAACTCCAGCATTGCAGTACTGGTTGGCTGTGTTTTTTTGGCTGTCTGGTCCAACCACAGCAAGATCACAAAAGCAAAGCAAAGCTTGTGTGAACGTTTGGTGAGTACTATTACTAAGTGAAAGCGATGGGCGTTGATTATGATTTTATTGTGCTTGCTATCCGATTCAGAGCCTCATCAGCATCATCCTCTCTTTTGCGCCTTTTCCTCTCTGGACGGGAGTCACTGGAGTGATGGCATGGGGCATCTTATTCCTCCACTTGCTACACAAAAGAGCTATCTTTGATAGGGACACTGGAGAAACAACTCTATGTGCCTGGAGAACAACTCTCCTATAGTAAATTACTACACTGATAGGAGCACTATTTCATACAGCCCTTGACGCCAACAAAATAAAGTTATGTCCCTATATATATTCCAATTTGTGTTCTCTGACCTCCTCGATCAAAAAGCTTTCTACAACACCGAAAGGTGAACTTTCAATTGTCATTTTTGCATTTATAACCCCGAAAAGTAGAATTTTCAAGGTCATCTTTTGGCTAATTTTGTTAGATAATGGAAGCTTTTTAATTGAACTCCCCAATTACATTGAAACGATACAATTGTACTAAGCACACTTTCGATCTCTACATAGCAAGGATGTACTACAACGTAGACATGTCGCAAATGTAGACATGTCGCAAGTTCCAAATCCGGGGTAAAAAATTCTCTAACTACATTCTTCAAATGTAGACATGTCGCAAGTTCCAAATCATGTGTACCTAGCTTGAGAAGTACTACAACGTTTTGATAAATATAAACAGTAGCCTTTTGTCCTTTTGTGGGAAAAGTATTCCCCCCATTTTTCGCTGATACAAGAAGACGCACCCACGTTTGCTATCACATCGTGCGTTACGCGCACATAAATCTTCTTGTTTCAGCTAGAAATTTCAACCTTCCCATTTTATTAATACTACGCCTGTGTTTAGATTCAAAGATTGGATCTAAACTTCAGTCCTTTTCCATCACATCAACATGTCATACACACACAACTTTTCAGTCACATCATCTCCAATTTTAATCAAAATCCAAACTTTACGCTGAACTAAACACAACCTACTAGTACTAAGATAGTGTTCTGATTTAGTTATTGTAATTTGTAAAATCTTCAACAAAAATGTTCTTTTGATTTGAAAACTTGAACTTTTGAGTTCAGTTTCAAATACTAAAATCTTGAGGTAGAAATGTGCAGCTTTCTATGTATTAGCACTAGGAGACAATACTAATGATTTAGTTTGTGTAACCAGTGAAATATTCAAACTAAAAAGCTTCCAACTGAAAATTGTCAAACCTTGGTTCTTCTAACCAAAGTTTCACCATACACTTTTGTCAACCCATATTTTTACCTTGGACCATATAACCCCATATTTGTTTGAATTTCATTGTGGACCTCCTTTTCTGTTCTCCTGATGTCCTCATTAACTGCTCCCCTTAGTCCTAGGTTTCAAGTATTTCTTAATCATATCGATTTGTCGAGGGTTGGTTGCTTTTACCCTATAGAACCAGCATCAAAGTCTCGAACCTGCTCATATTTCACATAGATTAATGGAAAGGTTTGAAAATATGTGGCCCGCCTTATCTTAGGACATGTTTGGAGGAGCTTCTAACAGCTGCAGCTTCTAGAATCTCCAGTTGCCAGAAGCTCCCCCAAACAGTCCAGCTTTTTACCTAGATTCTAAGAATATGTAGTTGTAGAATCTGGAAAATGAACTAAAAATGTTTCTCAGCTTCTCCAGATTCTCACCAACTAGCTTCTCAGCAGCTGCTTCTTAGAATCTTAAATCCACCGCCCAAACATGGCCTTAGTGCTACATCGGATGGCTAGCTTCTCCTAATTTATCTCAGTTTTTTTTCACGCTCAGCCCTCCACACCAACACTGCCCCTAAACATCTCCACTGACTCATAAATTATGGCACGTGGCGCGTGATATTGAGAGAGGAGGATAATGGGGGTCCAAAGTGAAATAAGAAAAAGAAATACAGACAAAAAAAATCTACAACAAGGCACTAAGAGGAAAAATCTGACAAGTAGAGGGTTGAAACTGAAATTTACTCGAAAGAGAACCAGACTGGTTCTCCCTTATGGGCCACTCGCCACGGAATGAGCCCATCAAAGCCTTCCCTTTCTTGGCCCACATAAACCGGCCATCCGTTCGCAAGAAAATCCAAGGCCCACAGATCCATTCTTGGAGGAGGGGCAAATCGAGTCGAAACGAAGCCCCCGTCGCCTCCGTCGCAAGCAAACCGGAGATCCCTTTCCCTTCTTTGCTCCCAGCACCGCCTCCACCTCGCACACCCAGCGGCGGCGGCGGCGCCCGCGGACTTCTCGCTCGCGCGCGCCCCTCCGAAACCCTAGCCTCTATCCCGTAGCAGCCATGGCGCCGCCCGAGAACCCCAACGGCGCGGGCCCCGCGGCGCCGTCCGACCCCGCGCAGCCGCAGCGCGCAGCGCAGCCGCCGGCCAAGTCCAAGGGGAAGAAGAAGGACGAGAAGAAGGATGACGATCTGGTGAGTCCGTCCCCCCCGCGCGCAACGGCCGATGGGAGGGAGATCGAGATTCGGAACCTCGTTTGCTGGATTCGATCTGTGGTTTTGTGTTGACGTTTTTTTTGTGGGCAGTCGGAGGAGGATTTGGCGCTCAAGGAGCAGCTCGAGCTCTACGTGATTCGGGCGCAGGACGCGGATCCCGGCGTGCAGAAGCTCGCGCTTGAGAGTATGAGGTGCTGTTCGCTTGCTGAAATTAACTAACCGATTCTTTTTTTTTTTGAGGGTAGCGTCGTTTCCTGAATCCCAGTAGGAAACCTAGGTTTAGATTTTTGGTCTCCAGGCAAATTTTGTAAATGCAGTGGTTCATAGGGTTTAGTTTTGATCCACCATAGTTAGATTTACTTGGTTAAGACCAAATTTTGTTGCTTTGATTTCCATCTTCTGTCACTAAAATATCAATATCCTTAAAAGGCAGGAGATTCGTTCCGCCACAAGCTCAATGACGTCTGTACCAAAGCCACTGAAATTCCTCCGGCCACACTATGGAACACTCAAGTCTTACTTTGAAACCATGCCAGAATCTTCTGATTTGAAGGTATGTTGTCTGTTGATTTCCCAGTTGTGCAGTAGCCTAACTTTCTCTTTGTCACAGCGATGAATGCTGATAGTAATTTCTTACTGTTTTTAGAGGTACATGGCTGACATTTTATCAGTGTTAGCTTTGACAATGTCCGCTGAAGGAGAAAGAGTATGTTCCTGCCACAATAAAAGCTTTTTGTATCTAATCTGAACAAGATATTTCTTTGTTTGAAACTTCAGTACTTTTCCTAATGTTTTTTTGCCTATTACTTGTTTCAGGAAAGCCTTAAGTACCGTTTGTTGGGCTCTGAAGGTGATATCGGTTCATGGGGTCATGAATACGTAAGGTAAGGGCAATTTTACATGTTTTTGACATTCATATTTTGCCTTCTAAAGTGATATGATAAGCTTGTGCCATTATTCTAAAGTGATAATAGTGTTAGTTAGCTGTAACTTGCATTTGTGTCATGAACTGTCACTTCCCACTCCACTTATATTTGAAAAGTTTTTGTTTTTTCGTTCTTGATTCTTACTTCTGTCCAAGCATATGTTTGAACTCCAGAGTCCAGACAATGTTTCTGTCCGTGCTTTTATTGGGAATGTCAAAGCGTGCCTAGTTTATATTTTGAGGTGCCAAATAATTGAGATTGAACTAAACAGCTTTGTCAATTATTGTTAACTAATATTCCTGCGACCAATATACTGAGTAACTTGTAGAATCATGGGACAGAACTAACTTTATGATAGTCATAGCACTGTATTGAGTTCTAAACTATACAGTTTTGTTTATGATTAGGAATGTTTTTTTTGAATCAATATGTCGATTGTGACTGAGGTTGTATCGTTGGAACCTTTTAATTAGTGTCTTTGACATTTTATTTTGCAGTGACTTATCCCTGATTTATCTCCAAATTACCTGAATTTTAGCTATATTTGATATTTTAACAGTGTATTCAAACTCAATATATTATACTAATGTTTTTTTTTGTTTTCATTACATATTTGGGTTCTAATGAAATAGCTGTCTCTTGTACAGAAATTTGGCAGGCGAAATTGCACAAGAATTCCAAAAGCGTCAGGTACCACTCTCACTTTCATGTTAATAGAAGCTCTGAAACTTTTACTTTTTTTTTTGTTACCTTGTATTTATCTTCCCTTCATGACTTTGTTCTGAAGTTGTGATAAATTGTTTCTTTTGTTATTTGGTGACTTAATTCACTACTTCCTATCATGGTCCCTTTCTTATTCCAGCTATTTCAGTAGCTACGTATTTGTTCCTTTTTGTTTGTTGTTAAAGCTTGTTGACTTCTGAATAACATGCTTGGAGACTTGCATTGATGCCTGTTGGATAGCTGAAATAATTTATGAGGTTACCATGTTAAGAAACCGTCGTTTGTTCTTTTTTGCCCCCTATTTGATTCTCTCGCCATGTATACTATTTGTCCATTTTAATTCCATGATGCCTGTAACTAGGACAACGTTTCTTTAAATGTTTTGTTTGAGTGGTTGAAACCTCTGATTTTGATTCAATAATTAATTGTTTCACACGATGATGACATGCCGATTGATGCTCTTATGGAACTAGTGCAGCAAATTGTTTCATTCCATATGAAGGTTGGTTGACTTGATTCTTATCAGAGATTTTGGTTTTTGTATTTAATTTGATGCTCTGATTGATGCCACTTAGTAGCTGTAGCTGTTGTTATTTGTTTGACATAATTAATGCATTAATGGTTCTTTATTGTAATTTGTAATGCAGCATAATGCTGAACCTGAAGCAGTTGATCTTCTGATGGAGGTATTTTCATATAGTGTACTAATTAACTCAGATTTTATTATTACCACAATCTGTCTACTGATGGCTATGCTGATGCATGACATTTCATCTCCTTTGAAGGTGGAAGATCTTGATTTGCTAGTTGAGCATGTTGACTCTACGAACTACAAAAGAACTTGCTTGTACCTTACAAGTTCATCGAAGTATGTAAACACATTTTTGTTTTGTTTTTTGCCTCCATTATATGTCTCTTTTTCCACGTGTTGTATACTTTTTTATGCTGTAGATCCTGTGGTCCTAATCTGGCAAGATTTCCTTGGAGTAGCCGAATTTTGTACTTTAGTGTTAAATTTCAATTGAATTGAATTAATAGCTGCATCTTTGAATGTAAAACCACAGATACCTCCCTGCTCCTGATGACATGTTGGCGCTTGACATTGCTTATACCATTTACATGAAGTTTGAAGACCTTACAAGTGCTTTGCGGATTGCTCTGCTCCTTGACAACAAGGTGAGCTGCTTGCCATGCTATTCTTCTCTTTGTATGACTGAATTGGAACTGACGTACATCTCCATCGTTTCTAGTCAATGCAGTATGTGAAGCAGGTCTACACCGCAACTGAGGATCTTCAGCTCAAAAAGCAGTTCTCATTCATCATTGCACGCCATGTATAAATCTCTCACGCACTATCTAGTATCTACCTTGGTTGCCACCTTTTGCATCTTAAGCTAAAAGTAGCAATCCCTTAAATTTGACCCATGAGCTTCTCTTATGCAGGGTTTGGCCATGGAGATTGACAACGAGATAGCTGCTGATGACAATGATAAGGAGGGTTTGCAAGAAATCGTTAATAATACTAAGCTGAGTGAGGGGTACCTCACCCTTGCTCGAGATATCGAAGTGATGGAAGCAAAATCTCCAGAGGATATATATAAGGTCATCTATATTTTACTATCAATGTTTATTAAGGTTGCTTTTTTCATTCATAATAATTAATATTTGTATTTAACAATCTACAGGTCCATTTAATTGATGGGGGTGGTGCCAGCTCCAGTCTTGATTCTGCAAGACAAAATTTAGCTGCAACATTTGTCAATGCATTCGTAAATGCTGGATTTGGTCAGGTTAGCTCTACAAACAATATGTTACTTTTAGTTCTTTCCGAGGAAAGAATGAATCTCAAGACCATATCTTCTGTGCAGGATAAGTTGATGACTGCTCCATCTGATTCTTCCAGTAGCGGAGCTTCTGGAAACTGGTTATTCAAGAACAAGGAACATGGGAAAGCCAGCGCAGCAGCTAGCCTGGTAAGTTACATTGTTATTGATATTTGAGAAACTCTACAAACCATTGACAACTGAGTTCTTTAACTGGTCAACAATAATAACAAAAGTACTGTTTCACCTTTTCAGGGAATGATTCTCTTGTGGGATACTGATTCTGGACTTGCTCAGCTTGACAAGTACTTACATAGTAATGATGCTCATGTTGTTGCTGGAGCTTTGCTAGGTATTGGTATTGTCACATGTGGTGTGAAGAATGATTGTGATCCAGTATGTGCTCCACTGTCTAAGTTTCCCAACCTCCATCCTACTGATTAATATTGCAAATCTTTTCTTTAATACCCAAAAATTTGCAAATACTTTCTTTAATGCCCTAAATTTGCTGCCAGGCACTTGCTATTCTCATGGAGTACATTAACAAGGATGACACAAATATTCGGATTGGGGCAATCTTGGGTTTTGGTATTGCATATGCTGGTTCTCAGAAAGAGGAGGTGGGAATTAAGACTTGTTATTCTGTGCTTTTACAAAAACATTTTCTATATGTTCCACATAACCTGGTATCTGAAATTTCAGCTTAAATCTTATCTATCAACTGTGTTGGGGGACTCTGAGAAATCAACTCTTGAGGTCCTGATATTCTCCGCCATCGCTCTGGGATTGGTGTTTGTTGGTTCTTGCAATGAAGAGATTGCTCAGTCTATCATATTTGCCTTGATGGAGCGCAGTGAGGCTGAGCTGGCAGAACCCATTATACGCCTGCTTCCTGTTGCGCTTGGTCTTCTGTATCTTGGAAAGCAGGTACTTTTTGAGCAACCTTGAAGCTTAGTTCCTTTTGATTCATTTTTTTTGGGCTGTGTACACTAGCATTTGCTTAAAAAAAAATCCAGTATTCCCTGCTTTTATACATTTGAAATACTGTTCAATACCTGTGGATTCGAGGATTTACCTAGTGTGTCCTCCCTTTATTTTATTTTAAGCAAGTGCTTGTTTCTGTTGGTTTTGTCAAGCGCCTTACCTGCTGTAAATGCCATGTCATGGTTCCCACATGATGTCTGACCTTTCGCATTGTAATGTTGTCCGTATTGTTTATATATTGTATTTCTATTCCTAAATGTACTGTATGCATATACTATAGCTGCCTTTGTTTCTAACTGTTGTTTATGGCTTTATGCAGCCCTTTTAGATAAATGTACCTTTTATGATTGTTTGGCAATTTCCATTTCAGGAGAGTGTAGAGGCTACGGCAGAAGTTTCTAAAACATTTGATGAGAAGATAAGAAAGTACTGTGATGTAACACTTATGTCATTAGCATATGCTGGAACAGGAAATGTGCTCAAGGTACTTCATGTTTAATGCTGAGAGGTTCTTGTGGCTTCAAGCTTTGTTTAAATTTCGAGGTTTTGATATGCTTGGCAATTTTACGCAGGTTCAAAAGCTCCTTGGGATTTGCTCACAGCATCTTGAGAAAGGTGAAACCCACCAGGGGCCAGCTGTCCTAGGAATTGCGCTTATTGCAATGGCTGAAGAATTAGGAGCTGAGATGGCTGTACGGTCACTTGAGCGTCTTTTACAGTATGGCGAGCAGAATATTAGACGGGCAGTTCCTCTTGCTCTTGGCATACTCTGCATATCTAATCCGAAGGTATGCAACATTTGACCAACATAAGTTTTGTTAAGGATCACGATCTAAGTTAAATTTGAAGTAATGCTTTGATGATTAAGTGTAAAAAAACTTTTGAGAGAGGATGCAGAATCTAAACTCCAGTTCAATGAAAGTGTGATCAATTGTTTTATGTTTGAAAAGAATGTTAAAAAAAGGAGTTGTGCTCAAATTCTCAATTGACACCATAACATTTAGTACATTGGAACAAGTAATGGAGTTATTACTTGAAAGTGCTAAACTTTGATGTTCCAGTATTCGATATCTTATTCCAAGCACCTTCTTTAGCTATTTATTTCAGCGCTTACTGTTCTGTCAAATTACTCATATTTTGCAAGGATATTGTCATGCTTATTCGGTATTAAGTGTTTGTTTGATGGTCCATTCTACATCTATTTGGTTGCATAATTTAGCAAAGCAATTTATGCCCCACTCAGTGTTGTTGTATCTACTTACAATTCTATTATCCCATCCCAGGTAAATGTTATGGACACGCTTAGCAGGTTGAGTCATGATGCGGATGCTGATGTGTCAATGGTTTGTATTCATAACTTTTTAACCCACGACATACCCAATTTATTTTGTCCTAATTGATGGCTTACGTTTTATACCTGAATTAAATTGCTCTAGGCTGCAATCATTTCATTGGGTTTGATTGGTGCTGGTACAAACAATGCTAGAATAGCTGGTATGCTTCGCAATCTTTCAAGTTACTATTACAAAGAAGCTGCGCATCTGTTTTGTGTAAGTTAATAAATCCACAATGATCCTTTTAACACCTGTGCTCCATTCTGTTGTACCTGGTTGTATATAATGCGTACATATATTGACAAAATTTTGCATGTATTCAGGTAAGAATTGCTCAAGGACTTGTTCACCTTGGGAAGGGTTTGTTGACTCTCTCTCCATACCATTCTGACCGGTTTCTACTTTCCCCGTGAGTATAGCTAGTGCTATTTACATCTACTGTTTATTGCATTCAATATTAATCCTTCAATTTTTTGTTTGGGTGTAGAATGGCCCTTGGAGGCCTTGTTACTGTATTGCATGCTTGCCTCGATATGAAATCCACCATTCTAGGGAAATACCACTACATTCTTTACATTATCGTCTTGGCGATGCAGGTATGGTCCATTTAGTTAATTGACAGTTTTGTTGCTAGTGCAAACTACTATTTGGTACTAAAATTGAGTTCTCTTCTTGTATGTACAGCCTAGAATGCTTTTAACGGTGGATGAGGATCTAAAGCCCCTATCTGTTCCAGTACGGGTTGGGCAAGCTGTTGATGTGGTTGGTCAGGCTGGAAGGCCCAAGACAATTACTGGTTTCCAAACACATTCGACACCCGTATTGCTTGCAGCAGGGGAACGAGCTGAATTAGCAACCGAAAAGTAATAAGAGCTCAATTAACAATATGCCATTTCTACAAGTTTCCCCATGAAACCTAAAACCTGATCCGTTGTTTTACGTTTTGCAGATACATTCCGCTGACTTCGGTATTGGAGGGCTTTGTAATTCTGAAGAAGAACCCGGAATATAACGAGGAGTGAGGGACATTTCCAGGCTTGATACAATGCTGATTTCTGGGGCTCACAGGCGTGGCATACTAGGGAACCATGCTGCAACATGGGACAGGATCTTTGCCTATTGGGTTCCCTCCTCGGCGCCTCCTGGTGTTAATCGGATAGGTCTTTTTATCTCTTCTACCGGAGTCTCGAGTGTTGGAGCAGAGCTCTTTGAATTCTGAAATCCTTTTTGGTTGTGCAATGACTGACGTGACGTATCACTTGTACCCAAACATGGGCATCTAGGAGTTGAACTGTTTCCTTTTACCTCCAGTTTATTTATCTGTATGTAGCAAAGTATGTACTGGAAATTTGAGGTCGAAGTATTATTCTTGATTTCCACAAGATCTCATCAAGGAAGCTGACATTGGTTTCATGATTATCTGTTATGGCAGCTGCCATTTGTTTTGTTGTCACTAGTATTAGTTTTTGGCACTTAGACCGCCATCTGATCAGATGATAAGTATTTCAGGTTATAAATGTTTATTTTTCAGGTCCTTAACAATAGAATTGCATCCTTGAAATCATTCGTCTCTACTAACAGAGTTTACATAGCTATGCAATGCATAGTTTTAAAACTAAAAAACTAACCGATGAATAGTTTTAAAACTAAAAAACTAACCGATGAATATGTATCCTGCATAAGAGCAGGATTAATGAAATAAGGGTTTTTATTAGGATAGCACTGAGAGCAAAGTTTAATAGTATAGCTAACTATAATACATAGTTAGCTATTCATACAATAGTTATCTATAAATATATATTACACTATTAATATATAGTCTCATCTGTCATACATACATTGTATTTCACTTATCTATAAATATATACTACACTATTAATATATAAACCCACTTGTTGTACATACATTATGTTCTAGAGTTCGTGTTGCATCTGACAATAAATTTATAGCCTGCCACTCCTCTTTTATCTTCTCGACAGCGCGCACGTTTTTTAAACCACTAAACGGTGTGTGCTTTGCAAAAATTTTCTATATGAAAGTTGTTTAAAAAATATATTAATATATTTTTCAATAACTAAATAAATACTCCCTCCATCTCTAAATGTTTGACGCCGTTGACTTTTTTAAACATGTTTGACCGTTCGTCTTATTAAAAAAATTTAAGTAATTATTAATTATTTTCCTATCATTTGATTCATTATTAAATAAACTTTTATGTACATATATAGTTTTATATATTTCACAAAAGTTTTTAAATAAGATGAAGGGTTTAAAAAAGTCAACGGTGTCAAACATTTAGGGAAGAAGGGAATACTTAATTAATTAATTACTAGTATGTGCTAATGAATCACTCTCTGTGCTGAGGAAACGAGTTTCCAACACAAGGAAACGAACGCACCCTAGTCTACTAGTACTACTCGTAAGAGCAGATAATCAGGGGTGTAGTCTTGGCCGAAGTTATAACGGCGCGACTTGTGCTTGACGACGCGGAGCTTCCCGCCACGGCCGCGTACCACCTCCACGCCGGTGAGCATGGCGAAATTTATTTCACCCCTCTCTCTGCGATCAACACTGAACATCTTGGCGACGCACAGCTTGCCGTCGCCTAGGTGGACGACCTGCGATGCGTACACCTCCAACTCCCTCCTCCTCCGGTCGTCGCGGTGGCTCTCCACCGAGAACCCCTTCACCTGGAGGCTCGCCACCGGCGGCTGCGGCTGCTGGAACGCGGAGGACAGATTCCACGCGCCGAGAATGGTGCCATCCATGTCGGAGATGCCGAACCAGAGGCCGTGCTCGGGGACGTGCTCGGCGCGGCCGCGGAAGGGCAGCTCCCAGTCGCCGGCCTTGCTCCACGCGGAGCTCGCGGTGTCGAAGGAGTAGGTGCCGTTGGTCGTGGTGGATACCAGGATGCGCGTGCCGCCGTCGCCGTCGCCGGCCACCGCGTACCCGCAGATCCTGCCGCGGGAGGGGCCTTCGAAGCCGGCGGCGTAGGCGTTCACGCACGGGGACGGGGCGGGCGGCGGCGGCAGGGGTCGCCAGAGGTAGTTGTCCCCTACCTCCACTTGTCGGAGTCGGACTCGCGGGATTATCCTCGAGGCGTACGAGCGCCTCGAAGCAGCCGGCGCCGTCGGGGAGGGGCGTCGTCTCCATGACGTACAGGTCGTCGCCGACGGCGGCCGAGACGGGCATGAGCTTGGGCGCCGCGAGGGCGGCAGCGTGCGGACGGCGCGCGCGCGCGGGGTCGTAAAGGACGGCGCGGCCGGTGTGGTCGATGCCGACGATGCTGCCGTCGTTCCTGCGCATGAACTCCATGCACATGGCCGTCGCCGTGGTGCCGGGGGAGCAGAAGGCCATGGCGGGTGGAGGCAGGCGAGCGTCCTCCACCTCCACCGTCGCTCGCTCCGGTTTCGTTGCTAGTGGATGGCCATCGGGGTAGAAGAGATGTGATGGGTTGACTCGCCGTAGCCTGTGGGAGAGGGAGGCCTGTAAAGCAGTGGTCAACAATGTACAAGAATCGCCGCATCATCCTCTTCCCTGCTGCCAATGGCGGCCGCCGGGCGGCGACGGCGGCGGCGGCGCGACGATGGGATCTTGGCTAGGTTTCCACCCGTACAAGGGCGTGAGCGATTAGGAATATATTCATAGATTACACTCGTGGGCCGTATCCTAATCCATCATCGCGTGTTTGGCCCACACACTCGTGGGCCGGCCCGGCTGGAACGGGGCCTCGTAGCAACAGCTCTGACGCACGTGACCTCTCTTTCTCCTCGAGCGCAGCTGCGCAGGTCGACGACCCGGGCTCCGCCGCCGCCGCCGCCTCGCCTCGCCGCCGGCGCGCTCGCTTGCTCGGCTGGTCCGCGTAGTGGGCTGCCTTCCATAGTCGGCTCTGGAGGAGTTTTGGGGAGGGAGGCGCAGGCATGGGCGAGGAAGAAGAAGACCCCGACTGGCTCCGCGCGTTCCAGGTAACCCATCTCTTCTCCTCCACTTCCCGTGGCCGTGTGATGTGCCCTAGCTAAATCCTGTGCCAGGTTTCTCCGTGGGAATAAGGTCCATCCTGCGGAGCGGTTTCGATTTACCCATTTTTGCTCTGCGGATTTAAGTTGAGAATTGAACTGAATTAGTGGGCGCGCTAATAAGTTTGATCTATATCATTTCACAAAATGGCATTCCGTGTTGTGCTTCTAGGCTATGTGTTAAATATGCTTTGTGATGTTCGTGAGAATTTCGTGCTCTTTGATAATCCTTCGCACAACTCGATGCGAATTTTCGGTATTCAGAAAACGTTGTTTGTACATGTGTTCAACAACTTGTTTAGTTGGTCTATGCCAATGGTTTTGCTAAACGGTCCCTGCTATGGTATCGCCGATTCCTAGTTTAAACACAACGAATGCACGTCTTAATTTTGGTGCCGATGTTCCATAGGCTCCGATTTGAGCCAGCAAGCATGTTCTGTATCTAGTATTTGTTACACTTTCTGTTCTTGGTACAACTTCTCTGTTTTTCCAAGATTGTGACTTGTTATTGGTGATAATATCACCAATTTTATTTTGCTTAATTTTTCGTAGCCACCAACTACATCGACGGTGATGCTTTCTTCGGGCTCCGATGATTCTCCTGAAAACAGTCCTACAAGGACTACACCATCTGGAGAAGAACAAAAGGGGGAAAACAAGGCTAGTTCAGACCATGCAGGGGATGGAGATGCTGCTGCACCAAATAAGGGCAAAAAGGCAACACCTACTAGGAGGAAAACCCCTACTAGTCAAGAAGGTATCATTAGTTTACTACTCCCTCCATCCCAAAATATAACAACATCTAGCCTTCATAATTTGCCCTAAAATATAACTTCTTCTCCACATACATTCTCTTCTTAGCCAATCGCAACTTGCCACCATTCGAATCCCTTCCTACCTCCTCTTCTCAATCAATCACAACATTCCTCTATTTAATTCCACCATCTTTCTTAATACCTGTATTCAACCCTAAAACTCATATTTTGGGACGGAGATAGTAATATTTATTATTTTGTTATGACAAACTTCCAAACTAGTATCTCCTTTTTATTCACTTTCTGATCTATTTTCTCTTCATGGTTGCCTATAGATGCTTTCGACAAAGATGAGAAACCAACCATGGAATCAAATCAAGATAAGCCTCCAAAACGCTCGGTAACTACTATAATTCTTATTTTGTTCTTAATTGTTTAATCCCTGTTCGTGGTACCTCGCCATCTGGTTTCTAATTAGTTATGCTGCTGATATGTGATATGCCCATGTAAAAAGAACAATTTAAAAGATCTATAGATAGATTACGAGCTATCCAAGTTCGAATGAGGTTCAGCAGATTCCCTTTTTTTTTCTCAAGATGCTTTATTCCTGATGTCAACAATACTTCTTGAATCTTATCTTACAACTGTTCTACATTATTTGTTATTGATCGTCAGATAATGCTACCATTGTAGTATTTAATACTGACTTCATTGTACATATTACTTAGTTGCAAACACCAGGTCCACTCTGTTGTTAATTTCTATGCCTAAATTTTTTGTACAGACTCCAAAGAAGAAGTTGGTTAAACCCCCATCTGGTTCTAATGCTTCAAAGGTTACTGGACCAAAAGCTGGTCCAGATCAAATAGATGGTAAGACTAATGAAAAGCTTTGGTTGCCTTTTAGTGAAAAGTCAGTTTATGAATTCTTAGTTTCAATGATTGATAATTATAGTCATGGTCATGCATAGATACCTTGGAACATCAAGAAGAGGGAGTTGCTGAAGAAGACATGCAGGATAAACTTACAGAGCACTCTGTAAGATGCCTCAACTTCCTTCTATTTTTAATCTATTTTTTCCTCCACACTACGGTTCCAGAACATTGAGAGCATTGACCCAAACAAGGAGCAAAGAAAACAAAATTAGAGCCCACATCTTACTGGGAATATCCCAACATGTGTCATTTTTGTTACTGCATTATATTGAACTAATGAAAGTTGGGTAAATCCTTTTAAGAAGGTATAGGAAAATATGAAAATAAACATCATTTTGTAAATATTTATCAAGCTCCAACCGATTAGTTCTTTCCTTGATTACCGTAATTTTTGTAGAGCATGATGGCGTGTCTTGTTATTCCTTTAACTAGTTACGTCAATATGTCTGAGATATCTTATGGACTGTAAGCTCTTATGCGTTCCAGGTCTCCCAGAGGTTGCCATTAATCATTCCTGATAAAGTTCAGCGTTCAAAGGTATGATAATTCTAACTGGCATTATCAATTAGAAACCATTGTTCTCATAAAAGGGTCAGTGTGTCAAATCATAAGTCCGGAATGCAATGAGCACCCCGACTGGCTCCGCGCGTTCCAGGTAACCCATCTCTTCTCCTCCACCTCCCGTCGCCGTGTGATGTGGGCGATGTGCCTAGCTAAATCCTGCCAGGTCTCCGTGGGAATAAGGTCCATCCTGCGGAGCGGTTTCGATTTACCCATTTTTGCTCTGCAGATTTAAGTTGAGAATTGAACTGAATTAGTGGGCGCGCTAATAAGTTTGATCTATGTCATTTCACAAAATGGCATTCCGTGTTGTGCTTCTAGGCTATGTGTTAAATATGCTTTGTGATGTTCGTGAGAATTTCGTGCTCTTTGATAATCCTTCGCACAACTCGATGCGAATTTTCGGTATTCAGAAAACGTTGTTTGTACATGTGTTCAACAACTTGTTTAGTTGGTCTATGCCAATGGTTTTGCTAAACGGTCCCGCTATGGTATCGCCGATTCCTAGTTTAAACACAACGAATGCACGTCTTAATTTTGGTGCCGATGTTCCATAGGCTCCGATTTGAGCCAGCAAGCATGTTCTGTATCTAGTATTTGTTACACTTTCTGTTCTTGGTACAACTTCTCTGTTTTTCCAAGATTGTGACTTGTTATTGGTGATAATATCACCAATTTTATTTTGCATAATTTTTCGTAGCCACCAACTACATCGACGGTGATGCTTTCTTCGGGCTCCGATGATTCTCCTGAAAACAGTCCTACAAGGACTACACCATCTGGAGAAGAACAAAAGGGGGAAAACAAGGCTAGTTCAGACCATGCAGGGGATGGAGATGCTGCTGCACTAAATAAGGGCAAAAAGGCAACACCTACTAGGAGGAAAACCCCTACTAGTCAAGAAGGTATCATTAGTTTACTACTCCCTCCATCCCAAAATATAACAACATCTAGCCTTCATAATTTGCCCTAAAATATAACTTCTTCTCCACATACATTCTCTTCTTAGCCAATCGCAACTTTCCACCATTCAAATCCCTTCCTACCTCCTCTTCTCAATCAATCACAACATTCCTCTATTTAATTCCACCATCTTTCTTAATACCTGTATTCAACCCTAAAACTCATATTTTGGGACGGAGATAGTAATATTTATTATTTTGTTATGACAAACTTCCAAACTAGTATCTCCTTTTTATTCACTTTCTGATCTATTTTCTCTTCATGGTTGCCTATAGATGCTTTTGGCAAAGATGAGAAACCAACCATGGAATCAAATCAAGATAAGCCTGCAAAACGCTCGGTAGCTATTATAATTCTTATTTTATTCTTAATTGTTTAATCCCTGTTCATGGTATCTCGCCATCCGGTTTCTAATTAGTTATGCAGCTATGCTGCTGATATGTGGTATGCCCATGTAAAAAGAACAATTTAAAAGATCTATAGATAGATTACAAGCTATCCAAGTTCATCAATGAGGTTCAGCGGATTCCCTTTTTATCTCAAGATGCTTTGTTTCTGATGTCAACAATACTTCATGAATCTTATATTACAACTGTTCTACATTTTTTGTTATTGATCGTCAGATAATGCGCCTGCTATATTTAATACTGACTTCATTGTACATATTACTTAGTTGCAAACACCAGGTTCACTCTGTTGTTAATTTCTATGCCTAAATTTTTTGTACAGACTTCAAAGAAGAAGTTGGTTAAACTCCCATCTAGTTCTAATGCTACACGAAGGATTCAACAACTAGCACACTAAACAGCAAAATAAATCCCTAACTAAACCAACCGAATCGAGAGGAAACCTTGGAACATCAAGAAGAGGGAGTTGCTGAGGAAGACATGCAAGATAAACTTACAGAGCACTCTGTGAGATGCCTTAACTTCCTTCTATTTTTAATCTATTTTTTCCTCCACACTACGGTTCCAGAACATTGAGAGCATTGACCCAAACAAGGAGCAAAGAAAACAAAATTAGAGCCCACATCTTAGTATCTTACTGGGAATATCCCAACATGTGTCACTTTTGATACTGCATTATATTGAACTAGTGAAAGTTGGGTAAATCCTTTTAAGAATGTATAGGAAAATATGAAAATAAATATCATTTTGTAAATATTTATCAAGCTCCAACCGGTTAGTTATTTCCTTGATTACCATAATTTTTGTGGAGCATGATGGCGTGTCTTGTTATTCCTTGAACTAGTTACGTCAATATGTCTGAGATATCTTATGGACTGTCTGAGATATCTTGTGGACTGTAAGCTGTTCTGCGTTCCAGGTCTCCCAGAGGTTGCCATTAATCATTCCTGATAAAGTTCAGCGTTCAAAGGTATGATAATTCTAACTGGCATTATCAATTAGAGACCATTCTTCTCATAAAAGGGTCAGTGCGTCAAATAAAAAATCCGGAATGCAATGAGCCACTCTGCTATCATCCCCCTTTCCCATATTTTCTTCATGGAAAAATATCGGTCAACTTAACATTGGTGGAAAGAAATTGTACAATTAATAGAAATACCGCAGTGACAGAGCCATAAATGAGAAATGGTTGGGGCCCTTTTTAGTGCACCAGGAGTTAGAAGGAGTATAGGCTATATATATTAAAGAGCCATAGATCCTTGATAATCCACCAAAATGTGTTATATGTGCTAAAATGCAGTAAAATCAACATCTTGACCTCTGCAAGTATCATCTACCTGGAAGACTGGGAATCATGACTGACCCAATCAATGATAGTTTCCCTAAGTTTATAAATTATAATCCTATAATCCTTGTTCTGTTTATTTCTAGGCATTGATTGAATGCGATGGTGACTCGATAGACTTAAGTGGAGACGTTGGAGCTGTTGGGAGGATAGTAATTTCAAACAGTCCTAACGGAAATCAGGAATTGTTATTGGACCTAAAAGGTACCAGCAAGTCGATTTCTTTAGTATCATTTATGTATTATGCACTTTGGTTTCTGACTAGGCAGGGTATTTTTACCAACAAGGGATTTGAAATTAATGTCCGTGTTATCTTACTACATGCACTATTCAAAATACTTTACCCATCTTATTATTATTTTTACTTATATACTCACACAGGAACAATATACAAATCAACAATTGTTCCATCCAGGACATTTTGCGTTGTAAGTTACATTCAAACTTAAAGTACAGTTGTGCATTTGCCTTATTTGTTAGTATTGATCTTAAATCCTTGATGGACTGTCTCTTTTTCTCAGGTCAGTGTAGGACAAACAGAAGCGAAGGTTGTCAATGATAACATAAATCTCTTATGAGTATTTGACTTCTCCATAATTTTTAGTTTAGGCAGTTCTACTTTCTAGTATGTAGCGTGCTATTTTTGCTACTAAATCCGATTAAAATATATTATTCTGATGGATGTATCTGCTTACCTTATTCAACCATTTTTCCCCTTTTGCAGATAGAGTCTATCATGAATGACTTTATTCAATTGGAACCCCAATCCAATTTATTTGAAGCAGAGACTATGATGGAAGGTTAGCATTCTTCTAGATGGTCTAATTAGAAATCTTCAGCCCATATATCCTACTGTTTCTGACCTATAAAGCTGAGCAGCAAACTGCGCGCCAATAAAAGCAGCACATCTTATCTTTCTTTAATGGAGCTATTAAGCAATGCATTGTCATTTGACAGTGTAGTCAGGAACAGTCATTCTGCATGAAGTGATGACTAATGACCCTATCATTTGATATGATGATAACATCTGCTGCAATGGTTATTTTCTAATACTCCAGGCATGTTATCTTTATAGGTACCCTTGATGGATTCACATTTGATTCTGACGAGGAGGGTGACAAGCTTCCTGAACCGCATGCTTCTCAAAACGATCAAAATAATGAAGATGGAGATCAACCTAAGGCAAAAACCAAAAGAAAAGCTGAGAAACCGGCGGTATGTTCTCTCCTACCCTTTTAATGATCCTATATGCTTCTTTTCAGTTTCTTTTCCATTACCATTACGCCATCTCAGAATTTAAAACTGATGATGGCACATGTTAGTACAAACTGCATGAATACCTGATTCTTGAACTCCTGAAAGCGCATTGCATTACCCTCTATAAGTTTGGAACCCAATTGTGGATAGCTTTTCCGGAGGTTTTACTTATGTACTGAAGCACTTTGCCTGTTTTGTATCATGAAACTAAGAAACCATGTTACAAATTTTGCGACATATTATAGTTCCTCATGACAAAGTTTGCTTATTCTTGTGAAATGTAGGGGAAGGGACAGAAGAAGGCGAAGGTTGCAGGAAAGGCCACTAAGAAGGGTACAAGGAAAACCCAAACTACGAAGAGAACAAAGAAGGCGAAGAAATAGACCTGTTGTGAAACCGGGACGCTACCAGTAAAGACTAGAGAATCCAACTCCAAATGGATCAGACTTGAGAAATTCCAAATGTTGTATGATCTGGGTTATCGGTGTAGCATAATGTACTTCTTTTAGGCGTAGAATGAAATTAGAAGGGATACACATGATTGCAAAATCCATTTTTATGTCTATGAACTCTTGAGTCTATCCTCATTTGTATGTTGTATAACAATCAGATAGCCAAATTTGAAAAAAGTCTGGATATCAAACACTTGCCATTCATCTTTAAAGTGATTCGAGCTAGAGTATTTCACATGTGCAAATGGAAGCTCACTGGCAGCAAGAACATTCTGACCACTGTTGTTACTCCGTACTATTATACATTTTGCTGTTCTGTTTGGCAAGAAGTCGCATCCAGTCTTATGGTTAAGGTTCATTGTTTTGTCTCAGACTCTCAGACATGATTACTGGAGACCCAGAAGTAGATCGGGGTAATCAACATAAAAAACAAAAAAGGAAGTTGGTCAATTGATCACTCCATAATATTATTTTTATAAATCGACATTTTTTATTTCTGAAATAGGGATAAAGAGGGAAAAAAAAAGCGGCGTCCGCTTTTCCTGGATCGGGCTTCACTTAAAAAATCCCATTTTTTTAAGTAACATAGACGCTGCAGGGAAAAAAAATGAAAATAGTCACTTTGTAAAAAAAAAGAGAGGAAGAATTGAATAAATTTAAATTATAAATTGGCATTTTCGAACACCAAATATCCATTTAGCTCATTGACAACGGTATACAGGTATAGTCAACATTAACCAGGTTGGCAAAATAAAATAAAATAGCAAAGTGGACGTAACTGATTTTTTATGGTGAACCTACTCATCCGGATTAGTTTTAAACTTCGTACGTTTTCTCGCATTTACCACTAATTATTTTTTTCGCGGTAAACAATGTACCCCTCAACAACGAGGTATCTATGGTGACTTTATCAATCTCCAAAGATATATCGGCATAATCTCTCGAATGTGCTCATAGGGATAGAGTGTAGGTGTTTGTCTTCGTAAAGTTGAGCGTGCACACGTTACGAACCCCCTACATTTATACTGTGTTTCTAAATAATAATAAAAGAAATGGTCCCTTCGTAAACGAAATAGTACTGTTTTGGAAGAACAAAATCAAATTATAAATACCCTTTGGAAATAGAGAGGGAGAGAGAGTGAAAAAAAAAAGAAAAGAAGAAGAGCGGCGTCCGCGTTTCCTGGCCTCGGTCGGGCTTTCCCACCGCAGCAGCGAAGCAAGTCAGTCCTCCTCCAGTCCTCCCTAGTAGTCGACCACTGTGTAAATGCAGCCGCAACACAAGGGAATTCCAAGGTTTCCCCCAACTCAACTCCCCTCCCCTTCGCTTGCCTTCTCTCCTCTCCTCTCCTCTTCTCCCCAAATTCGCCGCCGCCTCCTCTCCCACCCTTCCCCGCGGCGGCGGCGGCGGCGGCCGTCGAGGGGCGGCGCGTCCCCTCCCGCACTCTGCTGGTGGTGGTTCTGGGCTGGCGTTGGGGGAGGCGGGAGATCCGCCCGGGCCCGGGGTTCCGTTTCCTCCTCCTGCTCGGTAAGCGGCAAACCCTAGCTTCGGTCGGTTGCTTGGATGGGGGTGGATCGTGTGTTCGTTTGTTTGTTTTAACTCCGCTGTGGCTTGGGACTTGGGAGTAGTGGGAGACCGAAGATTGCTGCGTCTTCCTCTCCATTCGGTTGGTTTTAGTTAGGGATTTGTTTTGCTGTTTAGTGTGCTAGTTAGTGGTTGAATCCTTCGTGTAGGATTTTGCACCCAAGGTTGGGGGGCGCAGTTCATTTCCGCGACATTTTTGGGGGAGAGGGGGTTTCAACTGAGCCCCAATGCTCCGCGCTAGGTCTGTGCTTGGTGAGATCTTCGGGTGTGTAATGTGTGTGCTGGAATTTGCTGCTCTGGTTAGAGATCTAGAATTTCTCATTATTTGTTCTATGCATTTCGGTATCTGCCCTGCCGGTTAGGGCAGGCAGCCAATAGATGTACTACTACTTTGTTTAGATTACAAGCATCTGTCTTTTTTTACATGCAGCGGCTAGTACATTTTCTTGTCTGCTACATGCTATGTAATGCTGCTTACTGTACTTGTTATCATCATGTCCATTCAGCTCTCAGATTAATACTGTAATGTGTTCTTTATGGTAGGTCTCAACCTGTTGTAATACCATCCATCACCAGCAATGAATACCCCGGAAAAGAAACCACTGTGCTATACTTCTAGAAGAGCACTGCAACAGAGGACAGAGTCCTCTTCGGAATTGATTTCTGTATCAAAAAGAGCAACCCGCCAGAATACTTCACGCAAGCCGGATTCTCCTCCCAAACGAACAACAAGAAGTAGCGCTAACCTGGCGAAATGTATAGAGAACAAACACCATAGCAGTCCTCTGAAGCAGCGGCGGGGTTCAGATGCGGCTACCGGAAAGTCTGCAACAGGGCCAACAAGGGGGAAGCATAAACAGAAAAGGAAAAATGATGAGAGTGATGAGGTCAGTCGCATTGAAAAAAGAGCAAGATATTTACTTCTCAAAATAAAACAGGAGCAGAATTTGCTAGATGCATACTCTGGAGATGGTTGGAATGGGCACAGGTATGCACTGCTTCTCTCTTACTGTTGTAAGCTTCTGAGTTTTGACTATAGAAATATTCAAATCCAACTAATCTTACATGCCAAAAGGGGAAAAAAGAAACCTGAAATTATTTAATTCATGCTTGCATGATTGTAGTTTTTGACGGAAAACTCAAAAGCAAACCAGATTAAACCTTCTCAGTAACAAAGTTCCATTTTGTTTAGGGCAATAGTGAGCAAGGGCTTAGAATGAGGTTTAGAACTACTCATGAAGAGAAAATCATTCACATTTACTGTATGCAAACCAGATGAGAACTTATGTTTTAACCACCAATAACATCTTAATAATAGGAGGATCAGAATCCATCCCTAGCTCATTGGCTGTGACCAACTCCTCATGGGTCAGAAATAATACTGGTATATGTATCTGTTGGAAGTAATCATTTTGACTTGCGTAGTTGAAGTAGTGTCTTGGGATAGAAGTGCTTTACTGTGGAGGACCTCTCAATCATGATATACACATCTAGTTTGCCTTCTAATTGTTAATTTGTTACTGTCAGTTGTCAATTAGCTATCAAAGAACTGTTCTATAACGGTCTATACTGATGCTCTCAGTAAGCTTCACTTGTGTTGTTTTATATCTAATTCTCTCTCTCTATATATATATATCCTGACGTTGCATAGAATGAAGTAACAGTATGCTATTTATACTATACTTACTAAAGGGTGTGCCTTTCCTAACAGTCGAGAGAAAATAAAGCCAGAGAAGGAGCTACAGCGTGCTAAGAAACAGATCATGAAATACAAAATCGCTATCCGTGACGTCATTCACCAACTTGATTTGCGTAGTTCTAGTGGGAGCAAGGATGACTCTGTGATTCCACCAGATGGGTGTCACGAGTCTGTCAATCCTGAACATGTATGTATGTCATCAAGTGAATATCAAACTCCCTACTTCCATAGGATTATATGTTGATACAATGTTCTCTTTTCTAGACAATATGTTCAAGGTGCAAATCCCACGAGTCATTTCCTGACAATAACATTATATTCTGTGAGGGGGGCTGCAAACTGGCGTGTCATCAGAAATGTTTGGAGCCTCCTTTTGATAAAAGTGGGTAATCATTTCTCTTAACTTCTTTCAAAATATGAGGTTCCACCTTTTTGGTAAATGAATGTAGTTTTGTTTAGTGTCAATTTTTTAATATATATTTCTACTTTATGTAGTGACCAGTGCAGTGTACGAACTCAACCATAATCTGAACTTCCAATTTCCTCAAAAATAAACTGAACTTAGCACTCTACTATGTTATGTTGTGGTCCAACACTTCAAAATAAATGTGGGACATCTCTAGTGTGTAGAGTCTAGACTCTGCTGTCACTCCATGCATAACTTGTCTTCTACTTTTTAGCATGTGATGATTCTTTAGCATGAATAAACATTTATATGTCTTTTTAAAGAAATCAAAGTATGGCATGAGTTCCTATAAAATAATGTATGTTTTAAGTTATTGCTTCAGAATAATGTAATGTGGTGTGCTGTACCAAACATCATGGTGTACCTTCTATTCTGATGATTATGCATCCATGTCACCTGCTGCAGTTGCTCCACCTGATATGTTGCTGCAATGGCTACTTTACAGTTTGTGATGTATCTAACTTTGTTTTGTGGTATCTCTCAGTTCTTCCAACTACCCGCCATGGGCGGCTTTGCAAACACTGTTCTTCCAAGATGAAAATTTTAGACGCCATTAATGCCCATCTGGGGACAAGTTTTACAGTGAAGTGTCCCTCCAGTGTAAGTGTTTTTGTTCTTTACGTTCAAGTTTTGATCACCTTTTAGTTCTTTACGTTCATGTTTTGATCACCTTTTACTCAAGTGGTTTAATTGTGTTGAATAAGCCTTGACTCTGCTTGCTTTCTATAGGATATTTTCAAGGAAGCAGCTGAACATTTCAACTCTGATGATGGACTGGGCCAAGATTGGCTATCTGAGTATTCAGGTGATGAGGACTATGACCCTGAAGAAAATGAGGCCAGCAGCAGTGGTGAAGAGAATAAATCTGCTGATTCCAATTGTTCAGGGAGTCCACTTTATTCTCCAAATGATGATATTCCAGACTTCATATCAGCAGATTTCAATGATGCTGAAGGATTCTGTCGTGAAAGTTCAAATCTAGGAATCGATTTTGGTGAAGATGGTTTGGCTGAGATTCTTACCCACCAAAGGCCAAGAAGAGATGTTGACTATACACAACTTAATGAGGTGTGCTTTATCAACAGGAAATTGTATTCTATGAATAGCGGAGTTTAAATAGATGTGTCTGTTATTAACTGTGTATACTGTATTAGTAAGTTCCTTTTCATCACTAAGATGGATCAACGCTATTATGACCACTTCTCTCCATTCACAGCAAATGTTTGGAGAGCCTATTGGCAATGACGAACAGAGTGAAGATGAAGATTGGGGTCTTAACAAGAGAAAGAAAAGAAGAACTGGTTCAACTGGTGTTGGGACTAATTCCGTAGAGGGTCGATCAGATGTCAAATCCAATAAGAAAGCCCAACCTCGGAGAAAACTTTTCAGGATTCCTCCTGCGGCAGTTGAGGTAACTTGGGATGTTTATTATCTCAAAAAACATATTATCAGCATTACATCTTAATTCTATGATCGCGTATTTGCTGTAACACAAAGCAGAAAGTCAATTGATGGTGAAATTCACTGATCTACTGTGCCTGTAGCTGTGACCGTGTGTTTTTTTCAGGACACTTGCTTAATGCCTTGTATTATTCTCTGTTAAATTAGGTGCTCCGTAAAGCTTTTGCTGAAAATGAGCTTCCTGCCAGGAGTGTCAAAGAAAATCTCTCAACAGAGCTGGGTATTTCTTTTGAAAAGGTTTGTTGTGTTGTGTTGAATAATTTATTTCTTACATATGTTAATTCACCTGGATATTTTGTTTTGCTAGTCAATTTTTGGCAGCACTCACCAGATCATACTCCGAAGTTCAATTTTCAAAATACAGCAAACAATGTGTATGACTTTTAAGTTCAGATGTATATTTTGTAGTTGATCACCTTTTCCTTCTAATGTGATGGGTTCATCTTTGAAGTATAGAAGTATTACCAAGTTTGTCTTTGCCGAATCAATGAACTCATTGACCAATGACAAATGTCTGATCTCTTTGCAGATTGATAAGTGGTTCAAAAATACACGGTGTGCTGCTCTCAGGGATAGGAAGGCATGCATTTCTTATCTCACATTTATTCATATAATCTGAATATTTTTTTTCTTGCATCCGCATGCCCCCAAATGTTCCCTCTGGGTTTATCTATACATTCCATGTGCCCATGCAAACATTTGAATATGTTGCCTGTAAAAAATTGAAGTCCTAAAAATGTATTAGTAGATTCATTATGTATGATAGTTACTCTGATTTCTATGAGTGAACTTACCATTTGGCAAACCCATTCAGTTTGATGCATGATATTCATCGACTGAAATTTTGTCTTTCATGCATTACATTCCTTCACTATGGCAACTTTACAATCTGTCATTTTTAAGTTCCTGGCAACATCTCACATAGTGCCCAGGGTTTTCGTAAGTTAACCGTTGGCATTGTCTTTCAGGGTGAAAGTCGTTATTCTGGTCCCAGCAAAAGGTCAAGAACAAGCATAGAAAAGGCTGAAACTTCAGCTAAAGTGGATCAAATGGACAACTCATGCTTTCTTCCCTTATCTGAAATAATCAACGTGCCCACACGTCTGCAAAAAGGTCTTGATAAGAAGCCAAAATCAACTAACAGCCCTCCAAGACCTCAGGACAATGAAACTTGCTTGTCGCCAACTGATAAAACCAAGGTATAAACAGCAAGCGCTGATAAGGGCTTCCACCTGAAATAGTTTACTCCTTTTGAATCCACCCAGTTAATTGTGTGGTCTTAACTTGTCTTGTTTGCAGGAGGGTACACCGCCTACAATCAAGCCTTCCATCGCAGATTCTAGTCAACTGATGAATAACAACATCGGCACTGAAGAGACTGCTGTTTCTTGGGTGGACACTTGGGCCTCTGACGCTCTGCATTTCTTGGACGTGAGCGATGATGAACATTTCTTCGATGTGATCGAGAAGGTGTGTGGTCTCGAGAATCGGCTGCAGCGGTTGAAGGAGAACATGCTATCATCGTCATCGTCAACTGACAACAATGTGGCTGCTGAGAGTGGCTTGCAAAACGAAGTTGTGCTTGTACCAGCTGCTGAGCTCAAGGATAAAGCATCGTAACCTTGCATCTGGGTCCCAATGCTTTGCTTCAGTTGGCCATTTGCTCATAGGATTTTATACAGCAGAAAATAGTACAGGAGGGGCTGGAGTGTAGCTTGCCCCGTTTATCTTTGAACTCATATACCGGTGAACTGGTACCGTTCTATATAGGGAGGGACAGATAATTCGGATTAGGTTCGTGAGGATTTGCAAAGAGTTAGTTTAACTGTAATCTTTCAGCTGGAACTTTGTTCAGCGAGTAATAGGTCCTGGACAATTACCAAATGCATGCGTAATTCTCGCTCTCTGTCCACAAATGTTGCGAATATTTTTATTTGTGCGTGGATGATATACTACACTACTCTAATTGACCTCTACCTAATTAGATAGCATTCGTTAAGGGTATAGAGGAACCAATGCACACTTAAGTTTGAATGTAAATATGCCTTGTATTTGTGGACAGAGGGAGTATCAATCATTCCATAGTACTAAACACTACCGTATTTTGATTTTTTTTCCCTTTTACTGCTACCGATTTCTCCAATAATTTTACATAGCACGGGTAACAATGTTTTCGCTTCAATTTACAAGCACCTGGAACTGAAAGACATAAAGGGGCATACAGTCATTTTTAAGGAAGTTCATTTAAAGGGTAAAGTATATTGCCATACATTCACAGAAATGGCCTTTCAAGTCACATGTATTCTGGGAACGAGACAGGGCAACAAAACAGATATTTGTACAGCGAAAAGATCCTAATCCTTTTCAGGTGAGTGACTAGCAGCAATCTGGTTAGCAAGCATAAAAGCACACAGAGAGATTAAATTTTAAATCTCAATTTTAGAGTTAATTTTAATTTTTTATCATAGTTTATTTTTTATTTAGCTTTTAGAGCACACACAAAAAATTACTTAAATTTTTTAAATCTCTAATAAGTGTTACATATTATAATCAACTATAAGCAAAACGGTGGACTCGTACTGCTAATCGGATAAGCAGCAATCCCCTGTAATCTGGTAATGATAAGAGTGATCTGCTGGCCGGTCACACCTGCACGGTTCATCCTCCCTCTACTTTTTAGCGGCCATGATCCGTGTGCCTCTTGTGCACATACATTTAGCACTCATACATTTGCATTATCCATAGCAAATGGTAGATGGATTAGCAGGCCAAGTGTCTCAATTTCTCACCATCCATCCATCTGATGAGAGAGAGAGAAAGATAGTCAGACAAATCTAGAGAGAGAGTAGTACAGAGTGACAGAATTGGGAGAGGAGATATGCACATATCCCCCTGGGCTAGCAGGAAAAGGGCAAAGTGCTGTCACCATCAGCTAAAACCCATGAGCTGCCCATCTTTGTGCATCAGTTGGTACTACGGGCCATTTTGGTTTGGTGCCAATTCTTGCCCTACTAATTCTTTGGTAGTTTTGAATAGTACATGTTAGCATTTTGGATTGGAGCCAAATTTTGCCAAATCAATAGAGTGGAGCCAAATCTATACTATAAAAAATTTGGTAGTGCCAAAATGTGCCCAAGGTTTGGTAGTACCAATATTTTGGTAGGGTTTCAAACCAAACAAGCCCTACAGTTCCATGCAAATGCCGGCCAAACTTACCACCTTATGTCTGGACTCCCTTTAAAATGTACTACGAGCTTCCTATAAAATCTCTAGTATGTCCCAAACGGTTATTACCAAGGGTTTGGGACATACTAGAGATTTTAAAACCCTCGGTTATTACTACCTCCGTCACAAATATAATAATAGGTAAAATTAGATACATCCTAATACAATGAATTTGGATTGATTTCATGTCCAGATTCATTGTCTGGAAAGAGTCTAATCATACGAAGATTGTTATATTAGTGTTGACTACAACCATCTCACGTTGATCACAAATTACTTCTAAATAATTACTTTATGATGAATGATAGTCGTTGTACCTTTATATTTATGGCACCACGTACCTTTATAATTTAAGCTTGAATAGTAACAGTGCAAATTATTTGAGAATACAGGAAGTATATTGCCCACAGGTTTGGGCTGCACTTTGTCGATGCTCAACCTTTCATCAGTGTAAATTATTTGAGAGTACAGTATAGCTACAGTGTATTGTACGGGCTGCAGGACAAAATAAACAGTTTGCAATTCCCCAAACCCAGATGATGTGTACAGAATACAGATCCAAGAACACATATATACGTATTTGTATATAGTACAGTAGTACCTATATACACATATATCCTAACACTTTGAACTGCAGTGATGCAGTCTAGAGCTGAACATGCAGATGTACCGTATGAACGGATCTAACTGCATGGCTGCAGCAGGTGCAGGGAAAGAAAGAGGAAACACTGTATTGGTGTTTTGGTCAGAAATGGATACGTGTCCAGCACTGCCATGTCCTGTGAATTTTGGACCTGAGGCCTTAGATAAAAAAATATTTTGACCAAAAACGTCACATCAAATCTTTGAACACATGCATGGGACATTAACTGTGGAAAAAAATCAATTACACAGTTTACATGTAAATTGCGAGACAAATCTTTTAAGCCTAATTACGCCATAATTTGACAATGTGATGCTACAGTAAACATTTGTTAATGACGAATTAATTAGGCTTAATAAATTCGTCTCTCGCAGTTTACAAGTAAAATTTGTAATTTGTTTTGTTATTAGTTTACATTTAATACTTTGAATGTGTGTCCGTGTACTTAAAAACTTTAAAAAAAACTAAACACAACCTGACAAAATCAACAGCAAATCCGTGTATTCAGGCTTGTTCAGAGGTTTAATTTTCAGAACCGGCCTAGGGCCGTGTTTAGTTGTTTTGGCAATTTTTTTTACGTATACGAACACATATTTGAAGTATTAAAATATAGACTAATAACAAAACAAATTACAGATTCCGCTTGTAAACTGCGAGATGAATATATTAATCCTAATTAATCTGTTATTAGCAAATGTTTACTGTAGCACAACATTATCAAATCATGGCGTAATTAGGTTTAAAAAGATTCGTCTCGCAATTTACATGTAAATTGTGCAATTGGTTTTTTTCGTCCATATTTAATGTTTCATGCATGCATGTGTTTAAATATTTGATGTGATGGAAAATTTGAAAGTTTGAAGGAATTAAACACATCACTACTCCAAATTCAGTTGGATTCTGTAGATATTTATGTCCAGCACACCTCTCTTGGAACATAATCATCATCTGTAGATATATCCAGCACTTTCAACTTAATTTGCTTGATTTAATCGAGTCTCTTAATTAATGGTTTAGTCTATCAGTATATCACCGGATGGATGGCTAATTAATTAAGATTCTGCTAAGCTAAGGTGATAAGCGATAGATAAACAACTAGAAATAATCAGAAATAACTTGTAGGTCAAATTTCTATATACGGCCGTGTTTGGATTCAAAATTTTTTCTTCAAATTTTCAACTTTTCTGTCACATCAAATATTTTAACACAGCATGCATGGAGCATTAAATGTGAACGAAAAAAAACCAATTGCACAGTTTACATGTAAATCGCGAGACAAATCTTTTGAGCCTATTTATGCCATGATTTGACAATATGGTACTACAGTAAACATTTGCTAATAACAGATTAATTATGCTTAATAGATTCGTCTCGCGGTTTATAGGCGAAATCTGTAATTTATTTTGCTATTAGTCTATATTTAATACTTCAAATGTGTATCTGTATATAAAATTCTTTTGACACAGCCTACATAGTACTATATCTCTCTCGCTAGACGTAGGAGTAAAACTCTCTCTAGAGATCTCTCTCGCTCTTTTTTTCTCTCTCTGTCGTATAGTGTGGTCACACACACCAAACAAGCATGGCAGGCATGCACTGTTGCAGCAAGAACACAAGGAAGCACGGTCACATGCATCGATTGGTGTGACCATTTGGTCGCATTACCCTTCATCCATCGATCTGTACACACCTCCCATGGATATATATGTACATCGATCTATTTATACTGGAGGGTTGCACAACCTAGCTACATATCCATGCATGTCTCAACAAATTGACACGCATCGTCATCGACATCAATATAAACGCATCGATGCGGCACGCATGGCATGCATGATGATCAATATGATATGCATAATGTATGTTTGATACATGCATGCACATATCGATAGAGGATAAAGCTTGAAAAGCTAAGTTTCACTCTGGCAACAATTTTTTATCACCTAAATAGATGTCCACCAGTTTATTATATATAACCTAAATAGTTATATATTTTTTTTACAAAAAACTGATAAGATATATAGATTAATATGTAATACTATATCATTTCATGAATTCCACTTTTATAAGTTATATAACATAACAAATTAAACTCTAATTACTATAATTTTGTTTTTTTATGACATTGACCTTTATTTTCTTAATTACTTGATAACCATTCAGTTTGCATCTAATAAATGAGTAGATGACCATTGAGGTAATTAGAATCGATGTCCGATGTTTGGTGATACAACGTGACGTTACGAACAGGAGTGAAAACGGTATATAAATTTTCCGACCCTACCGACACCGTTTCCGCAAACTAATACTATCTCCGTCCCAAAATAAACGCAACCACGAGTTTTCGTGTCCAACTTTGATAGTCCATCTTATTTGAAATATTTTTATGATTAGTATTTTTATTGTTACTAGAATATAAAACATGAATAGTACTTTATGCACGACTTATATTTTTTATTTGTTTAAAAAAAATAAAATAGACGATTAAAGTTGGACACAGAAAATTTGGTTATGCTTATTTTGGGACGGAGGGAGTATAATAATAATATTTTTACCAACCGTTTCGAAAATTCAGTTTTTTTAGTTCTATCAATATTGTATTGAAGTTGACACTAAATAGTAAAATACATAAATAAAAAATTTTCCGACCTTTTCCGATCGTTTTTATAAAAATAACAAAATAATGATATCGTTTCCAACCGTTTTCTTTCCTAGTTATGACTCCTATATCGATCTGCAATGCACACTTGCACAGGTCGCAATCTCCGAGTGCCACACTAATAATGCACGCGTGACATGATGCGCGCTCGTACTGCACTTTGCTTGGATGTTTCTTCCGAAGAAATGCACGGCAACCAGATCCAGATTATCGTACAGTACTAGTAGCCCTGCAAAAGTAGGAGTAACTTGTTTTTACTCGTGCTGCTGCATTGCATATGCATGCTAGCTTAATTGGCACCACGACGCATCCCCTGCACAAAAGCTGTAAAATGCTTCTACTCCTCGATCACCTCTCGCTAGATTAGGCTCCTGCATGCGTTGCCATCGGATGCCACACCATATGCACAGATGCTGTGCATTGGATCCGATCCTTGTAGTTAGTGTTGTGCGACTAACATGTGAGTCTTTATTGTTCTTTGAGTCAATATGACGGTAATAACAAAACATCAGTAATGGTTTTTAAAGATAATGAATAGAAATTCAGTCTATATTTATGTCAAGCACACCAGCAACGGTAGATAACTGCAATCCCATAATTAAGCTTAAGGAGAAAGAAGAAGAGGTACATGCCCTTCTATAAGGGTGATAGTATTGCAGGTTGCGCATTTGCTTGGCCTCAGTTGCTAGCTAGGCCCAATTTCCCAAACCCCTGAAAAGATACATGTTCCACAGTGCATGTTATTTTTAATGGGTCACACTAGTATCTCCCCCCCCCCCTCTGTCTTTATCCACCGGTAGAGGAAGCCTGCGGAGCGACAACCCAAGTGGCAACAGCGTCCTCAAGTAGCAAACACTAGGTAGAGCAGCGGCGGCATCGCCGCCTCTTCATTGGGGCCGGAAGACGCGGACAACAGCGCCACTGAGCTCGCCAAAACCGTCCTAGGGCTCATTGGATGTAGCCCCAGGCGGTGGTGGCAGCTCAGTACCAACGCCACCTCACCCGTCTCCCTCCTCCCGCTAGTTCCACCATCCCTCCACCCGCCTTTAACTCTGGCCGCCGCCATCGCCTGCCGCCTCTTCGGGCTCTCCAAGACAAGGAAGCTTCCCCAATCTCAGGTGCCACCATTGTCCCCATCCTCATCGGCCGGGCAGATCAGGCCGCCCCTTCCAAAGCCGGTCGAGGTGGCGGTGGTAGACATGGAGCTCGACGGTGGTAGATTTGGCGCCCAGCAGTAGCGGACATGGAGCTTAGCAGCAATGGTCTCATTGTTCGTGTCACTTCGCTATGTAATTCCCCCTCCCCCCCTCTCCCTCTCTCTCTCTCAGTCCCTCTCAGCTGTCTCCCTCTTTTAGCCTCTCTCCGGCAGCCCGGCGGTGTTGCTGTCCCTTCCGCTAGATCCGATGGGAGGTGAGGTGGTGGCGACGGTTCTACGGTGGCCTGGCATCAACGCCCTCCCCTCCTGGCGGCGGGGCTCTGCGGGACAACGTCGGCAGCATCCGCAGCGACGGAGCGTCGGCGGCGGGGTCTCCCACTGCGGATCTGACGTTATCAGTACTTAATTTATTCATTTCTGTTCATCTTGTGCATGGTGTCAATCCGTGTTCATTTGTTCATATATTAATCTATGTTCATTTGTTCATGGTGTCGATATGTGTTCATTTGTTCACCTTGTCCATGGTGTCGAAGTATCGGCTCGAGCCGGGTTCCTTTTTTTAGCTCGTGGATTCCACTTAAAAATAGGATTGGTGCCGGTGCACTCATCACTGCCGCCTCGATGGTGCCGGTTGGAAAAACCGGCACCTATGTGGGTTTACCAACCAATCATCTAACAATAATGAAAATACTAATTATGAAAATTTTTATATAAGACGGACGGTCAAACGTTGGACACGGAAACCCAGGATTTATCTTTTTTTTTTTTTTTTGACGGAGTGAGTACGTACTTGCAACTTGCTGCTAGTACTGCTAGGTAACGGCAGGTGGTAAAAACTAGAGCTGGTGCTTTTGGGGTGGCGACGACTTGTGCAATGCGAAAAAAGGACTTGTGATTTGTGAAAAGAAGAGGATCAATCGGTTTCGATCTGCAAAGAGGAGCAGGACGCTCATCTCGTCGTCGTCTGCTCTTTGCTGTGCAGCTGCTGCGCTGCTGCTGTGAACTTGCAGTTTTCCCTTTTCTGCTCGTACGGGCGGCGCGCCGGGCCAAACCAAGGCAAAGCCAAAGCCAAGGAGGGGTGGGGGTGGTCGCGCGCGCGGCGTGACGCGTGCGTGCGTGCGCGATATCCTGCTTTCCCGAAATGTTCAAGGGGGATGGACGATATATGCAGCTGCTCCAGCTAGCACCATCTCCATTTTTTTTTTTTTTGACAGTTTACTTAACCATGCATGTGTGTCTGTGCGTGTGCAGTAACTACTTCCTCTCTCACGCCCACCCTCAGGGATGCACGCGTCTCGATCGTGCCCTGCACAAGGTTAACCTGTTGACATCTTATCGCATTTTTCAGCGCGCCTAGCGAACATTAGTGTCTTAACCTGCTATCTTGCTCACCCTGACGAAGAATGTGTCTCCCTACAAGGAACTAGTGGCATTGTCAAAAAAAACATGATAGGAAGCAAAAACCAGGAGAGAGAGAGAGGGAGGGAGGGTGGGGGGGGGGGGGGAGGGAGGGATTACCTAGCGAAGTGACACGGACGATGATGCCATTGCTGCCAAGCTCCATGTCTGCTACTACTAGGCACCAGATCTACCACCGTCGAGCTCCATGTCCACCGCTGCTACCTCGACCGGCTTTGGAGGGGCGGCCTGATCTGCCCGACCAATGAGGAGGGGACAGTGGTGGACCTGAGATCGGGAAGCTTCCTTGTCTTGGAGAGCCCGAAGAGGCAACAGGCGATGGGGCGGCTAGAGTTGAAGGCGGGTTGGAGGGAGGGTGGAACTAGTGCGAGGAGGGAGAAGGGTGAGGTGGCGTTGGTACTGAGCTGCCACCACCGCCTAAGGCTAGATCCAATGAGCCCTAGGACGGTTTTGGCGAGCTCGGTGGCGCGTTGTCCGCGTCTTCTTCGCGGCTTCCAGCCCCAATGAAGAGGCGGCGATGCCGCCTCTGCTCTGCCTAGTGTTTGCTACTTGAGGACGTTGTTGCCACTTCTGTCGCTCCGCAAGGCTTCTTCTACCGGTGGATAAAGACAAAGAGGGGGAGGGAGGAGATACTAGTGTGACCCATTAAAAATAACCTGCACTGTGGAGTATGTATCCTTCCAGGGATTTGGAAAATTGGGCCTAGTGGTAACTGAGGCCAAGCAAATGCGACACATGCAATACTATCGCCCTTATAGAAGGGCATGTACCTCTTCTTCTTTCTCGTAAGCTTAATTATGGGATTACAATCCTCTACCGTTACCGATGTGCTTGACATAAATATGACTGAAATTCTATTCATTATCATTAAAAATATTACTGATGTTTTGTTATTGTCGTCATATTGTTGACTCAAAGAACAATAAAGGTCACATGTTAGTCGCACAACACTAACTACAAGGATCGGATCCATGCACAGCATCTGTGTATATGGTGTGGCATCCGATGGCAACGCATGCAGGAGCCTAATCTAGCGAGAGGTGATCGAGGAGTAGAAGCATTTTACAGCTTTTGTGCAGGGAATGCGTCGTGGTGCCAATTAAGCTAGCATGCATATGCAAATGCAGCAGCACGAGTAAAAAAGTTACTCCTACTTTTCAGGGCTACTAGTACTGTACGATAATCTGGATCTGGTTGCGTGCATTTCTTCGGAAGAAACATCCAAGCAAAGTGCAGTACGAGCGCGCATAATGGCACTCGAGATTGCGACCTGTGCAAGTGTGCATTGCAGATCGATACCAGATAGGAGTCGTAACTAGGGAAAGAAAACGGTATCATTATTTTATTATTTTTACAAAACGATTGGAACGGTCGGGAAATTTTCATATTTATGAATTTTACTATTTAGTGTTAACTTCAATACTATATTGATATATTTTAAAAACTGAAATTTCGAAACAGTCGGTAAAAATATTATTATTATACTATTAGTTTGCGGAAAACGGTGTGTCGGTATGGTTGGAAATTTCCATACAGTTTTCACCCATGTTCGTAACGTCACGTTGGATCACCAAACATTCAATGGTCATCTACTCATTTATTAGATGCAAACTGAATGGTTATCAAGTAATTAAAGAAAATAAAGGCAATAAGTCATAAAAAAACAAAATTGACTATGGATATATGTATAGTAATTAGAGTTTAATTTGTTTATGTTATATAACTTATAAAAATCGAATTCATGAAATGATATAGTATTACATATTAATATAATATCTTACTTTTTTTTAAAAAAATATATAACTATTTAGGTTACATATAATAAATGGGTGGACATCTATTCAGTGATAAAAAAAAATATTTCCTCAGTGACACTTAGCTTTTCAAGCTTTAACCTCTATCGATATGTGCGTGCATGTATCATACATACATTATGCATATCATATTGATAATCATGCATGCCATGCGTGCCGCATCGATGCGTTTATATTGATGTCGATGACGATGCGTGTCAATTTGTTGAGACATGCATGGATATGTAGCTAGGTTGCATGCATGCATACACTCCTGTATAAATAGATCGATGTACTATATTATCCATGGGAGGTGTGTACAGATCGATCAATGAAGGCTGTGTTTAGATCCAAAGTTTAAATCTAAACTTCAGTCCTTTTTTATCACATCAATCTGTCATACACACACAACTTTTCAGTCACATCATCTTTAATTTCAACCAAAATCTAAACTTTGCACCGGACTAAACACAGCCGAAGGTAATGCGACCAAATGGTCACACCAATGCATGCATGTGACCGTGCTTCCTTGTGTCCTTGCTGCAACAGTGCATGCTGCCATGCTGTTTGGTGTGTGTGACCACACTACTAGTCTATACGAAAGAGAGAGAAAAAAAGAGCAAGAGAGATCTCTAGAGAGAGTTTTACTCCTACGTCTAGTGAGAGAGATAATATTATGTATATAGAAATTTGACCTACAGTCATTTCTGATTATTTTTAGTTGTTTATCTATCGCTTATCACCTTAGCTTAGCAGAATCTTAATTAATTAGCCATCCATCCGGTGATATACTGATACACTAAACCATTAATTAAGAGACTTGATTAAATCAAGCAAATTAAGTTGAAAGTGCTGGATATATCTACAGATGATGATTATGTTCCAAGAGAGGTGTGCTGGACATAAATATCTCAGAATCCAATTGAATTTGGAGTGGTGCTGTGTTTAGTTACTTCAAACTTTTAACTTTTCCGTCACATTAAATGTTTAAACCATATGAAGCATTAATATAGACGAAAAAAAACCAATTGCACAATTTGCATGTAAATTGCTAGACGAATCTTTTAAGCCTAATTACGCCATGATTTGACAATGTTTGTGCTACAGTAAACATTTGCTAATGACGGTTAATTAGGCTTAATAGATTCGTCTCGCAGTTTATAGGCGGAATTTGTAATTTTTTTGTTATTAGTCTACGTTTAATACTTCAAATATTGTGTCCGTATATGTAAAAAAAGTTTCCGAAACAATTAAACACGGCCCTAGGCCGGTTCTGAAAATTTAACCTCTGAACAAGCCTGAATACACGGACTTGAGTGTGTTTAGGTTGTATTTAGATGGTGGAAAGTTGGGAAGTTGGAAGAAAGTTGGTAGTTTAGAGAAAAAGTTGGTAGTTTAGTGTATAGGAAAGTTTCGATGTGATGCGATGTGATGGAAAGTTGGAATTTGGGGAACTAAACACTGCCTTAGTTCACGACAAAATTGAAAGTTGGTTGAAATTGGAACGATGTGACGAAAAAAGTTGAAAGTTTGTGTGTGTAGGAAAGTTTTAATGTGATGGAAAAGTTGAAAGTTTAGAGAAAACTTTGGATCTAAACTCGGCCTTGCTGTTGATTTTGTCAGGTGTTTATTTAGTTTTTTTGG
>CM020181.1:8741363-8762138 GCA_009805545.1 Oryza longistaminata
CCACCAGGACCTTTAAATACTCATCCATTCCAAAAGCGTGATCGTTTAATCAATTTTGGGTCTATTCGTATCGGGTACAAAAACCCTATGTGTGTACATATTATACCCATAGGCAAAACTATGTCTGTTATACTAAGATCAGATCGACTTAGCACTCTATCCTAAACAAGATACTACTTATACAACGCCAATCAAACTCTAATCGGCTAATATGTAGCAAAAAGAAACTAACTGAGTCGAATTCTAACATGACTTTCCTCGGCTCAGAACTAGTCTACCTTTGATTTGGCCTTGACTAATGGAAATTGCCAAATTTTGGCATGACAGGCACTGTTTAGGAGATAGTATATGGCATACAGACGAGGGTGTAGTAAGCGATAAACGTTGTGGAGGTACTAAGAACATATATCAGGCAATAGCACTACAACTCCTAACAAGGAACAAAAAAACATTTACTTCCTTAGCAAGGAATAATTGCATTGGGATTTGAAAAAAAGTAGAGTATTCTGGTCTTTTTGGTTTTGTTCTAGTACGTGGAAAATTTAAAAAATAAACATTTTTATAACGAGGGTGCAATAAGTGTTAAATACATTCCTTACACCAAATAATAAACATTATGAACAAATATCATGAAATAGCACTACAACCTACTGGCAAGAAATAAGAAAGCATGAATTCTCCTAGCTATGTGTGTTGATTATCTCTTAATATGTTATTACACACTGTTAGATTATAACACACTTTTCGGTCTGACTTTATTTTCCCCTACACATTGTGAGATTTTGAAAAAACAATTTCCTATTTTTTCTTAGAACCCACCTAATTTTTCTTATTATAAGTCGCCTTGACTTTTTTTTCAATTTTTTTTAATTTTGACAAAGTTTATGGAAAAATTTAGCAATATGTACAATACCAAATTAGTTTAATTGAAAGCAATATTAAATATATTTGATAATATATTTTTTGTGCTTAAAATATTGTTACATTTTTTAAAGCTTATCAAATTTAAAAGAAATTATATAAAAAAGTCAAAATGAGTTATAATATGACACAGAGATAGTAAAATACAACACAAAACATCAAAAGGTGTTGTAAAACATGATTAATACTTTATGCGTAACTTGTCTTTTTTATTTTTTTTTATTCAAATAAGACGGACGGTCAAACGTTGGACACGGAAACCCAACGTTTGTCTTTTTTTCGGGACGGAGGGAGTACGTGCACAAGAGTAATGCTACCTCCATGTTTTTTAAATGTATAGCTCTGTTAATTTTTCGCATCACATTTCACTATTCATTTTATTTTTAAAAATTTGTAAGTTAAGATTATAGTTTATTCATGATAAACAAATAAAAAATAAGGCATTTATATTTTTTAATAAGATGAATAGTTAAATATGATATTAAAAATCAACGGCGTCATACAAAGCTGCAAACTAAAAAAAATAAGGGAGCGGAAATGGCTATCTCTGCACTCGTGCACTGTGAGTTGTTTTCCTTTTTATTTTCTAATATCTGTTGATGTTGGTATATGTATTGACACACTATATATAAACCCAAGCAGAATTCCAAGGTATTTATCGTGTGTGTGGTTCATGTTTTCTAGAACTACTCCGACCTGTCAGTCTGTCACGCACATATCATTTCTAAAAAAAATAATATTCTTTTAAGGAAGAAAAAGAAAATATCAAGTCCAATGGCAATATATTCATTTATTAATTTGTCCATTATATATAAAATCTAAATCTTTCCCCTTCATGTTTTTTTCTGGCTCCTCTTGTTTTCTTCAGTAGCTTAGCTAAAATCTGAAAAAATAATTATCATGTCCGGTGCGTCGTGTGGTACCACCATTCGGCAAGGTCTCGTGTCATGCTTGATTCGCCATGCTACACATCTTAATTCGTTTGGCACTACAGTGACAACAAACCATACCATATGACATGTATCTCTCTCTCTCTCTCTCTCTCTCTTGCAAATTGCTGCTAATATAATGCCTAGCTACAAATATCTCCTAGGTAGAGGGACAAATTCATATCCAAATCGTGTCCTTTGGATAAAGTCCCTAGTAGTACATGAGTAGCACATATCAAATATGCTTTCTTCATATATGTATACACATGGCATGTTATATGTCAAGAAAAAAAATCCATTTTACTCCCCCGAACATTTTTACGGAGCACTTAACCCCCTAAATAAATTCTTGGCTCGTTTTAGCACTTCAAACTATTGAAAATGGTTCACCTTACTAGCCAGGGTTTGAAATTTCGGTAATTTCAGGCCTTACCGGCAAACACAAATCTCCCCGAAATTTTCATTTTTTGTCAAATATTTGTAAATTTGTTTAAATTCAGTCAAAAAATGTTAAAATTTCAAATAATTTTGGTCCGAATAATCTGGAAATCACGAAATTTTTAAATTTTTGGTAACCACCGAAATTTCGGTGGCAACCGAAATTGAAAACCTTGTTACTAGCTCCCAAATATATTTTTTTCTTTTCATCTCTCTCTATATAAGTTGTACTTTGCAATGCAATTTAGTAGAATTGGTATGTGCATGATTTTTTTTTTGTTTTGAAACCTAAGGCAGAACTTTGTTCCACTTTTATATTTAGAAGAAGAGAATTGGTATATGCATGATAATTTACCTTTCGGTACTTTTTCATCGTTGTTTACATAGGTTGGAAGCACTAAGACTAATTTAAACATACATATTTTAAAATTCAAGCTAATAGTCATGAAAATATTTTAGAACTTTGATAAGTGATCCAACGAAATAGTTTGGGTGAGTAAAATGTTTTTTCTTTCATATATCAATAGTACTAGAGAAAATATTGTAGTTTGGAGTCGTTTCTCGCGATCGATTTTTCGAGAATATGTTCGGACATATGTCGACAACAAAGGAGAGCCGTAAAATGGGTCTTTTGCCAATGGAGACGAAGGGACAAAATTGCTTCAAAATAGCCGGCGAGCAACAGCACACATCTGTAAGTACGTTCTAGGTCACCTGCAGCTGATGGGGATGAGCCCTATCCTGAACGGTGTTGTATCTACTATACGTAGATGTACACGATTGGTTGGTACATCCTGGCCATTCAAGCTGGGGGAAGATTAAGTGCTGTGTTGGAACTTTGGTGGCAACAGCTATAGAGATATTTATCTTAAAATTAGTCAAAATACTGAAATATATAAAAGATATATATGGAGAAACACACAGGGGTCCGAAGCCTCACCCCTTTTAATTATTTGATATTAGGACATTCCCTAATATTCGCGTCTTTATAAAAGATATATATGCAAGAGTAATATATATTGCATCTATATGTAGCTAAGCTAGCAAACACTTAAAATATGTGGTATTACTTTGCCCCCTGTATCCTATTGCCATTTCCTTGTTGTATATAATTATGAGTTCCAATAATAAGAATAATTTTCTAAAATTAAATCATGATATAATTATCTAATTGCATAAATAATCCATTTTCCATTGTCAAACTAGAAAAAATCTATTTTATATTTGTGTAAAGAACAAAGCGTGGGCTGCCAGCCACGAAGAGACACTTTTGAAGTAAAAATAAAATAAAATATCTTGCAAAATATCCAGCCATGCCTGTCCTACAAGGACCCAAGGAAAAACCTCATCCTAAACAGGAGCAAAGGATTAATTTGGTTGGCCAGAAATGGCTCAAATGGCCCCTCCTCTCTATCATTAGTGGTTGAACCATGGGGTCACAACGTATGGGGCATGGCTACCACACATCCTAATTCTCCTATTCATAAATTTTAATAAGAACGTCGCTTTGCGCACGCACCCGGTAACGACTCGTGGTTCCGTCACCGGATGACAATATGGCCCCCACTGGCCGACATATTTCACCGGACCCATCTCCAGCTGAATGTCGTGATGTAATTCCTCGCAGAGATAGTTTCATGTCGAAAGTTTTTCTTTTCTGTCATGTGAAGCATTATCTCTGAATTTAAAAGGGACCCAAATCTTGCAACACAAAAACAAAATAGGGAGAGCTTTATTTGTGCATGTAACAGTAATCTCTCTCTCCTCTCATGGTCAGCCATGGATGCGAGCAAGCTTCCAAGATCCGGTGGGACCCACCCTCCTCGGCATCTCGTGAAAAGGTTGCCGAGCCGATAAAGAGCGTGCCACGTGTGCAGGGAGAATCCGGGGAGCCAATGGGAGGGCGCCACGTCAGCGGATAGGGCAAATTATAGGGGGTGCTTTTCCGTTGGGAGGTCAGTACTCACAGTAGCCTAGTTGAGGGGTAGATGGGATGGGCAACCACAAGAGGCCTCTGTTGTTTCTTTACTGAAATGCCCCTTGCTGTTCTTGCTTTTGCTGTTGGTGTGATTGGAACTTTGCACTGGATACTTCTTGAGGTAGATTGTCTCTTAATTTTAAGGCAAATCTGTGGGCAAATGTTTTGGTGATTGTAAAATGATAGTAGTTGGCAACTAATTTCTCCAAAGAATTTTTTTCATGTAAATAAAACATGCTTGTGTGCATCAATAGTCTAATTCAATGTATAAGGAAACTATATGCATTGCCTTAGTTTAAGGCAAAGCTGTGGGCAAATAGTTTGGCAATCATGACTTGATAGTTGACAATAATTCACTTATGTAAAGAAAATATTGTATAAATAAATCATCCATGTTCATCAATACTCTGAATTTTCATATGTTTATCAAACTTAAGCGAGTTGAGTTGGTCTAATTCAATGCGTAGGAAAATCATGTCGACGACATTTTTTGGATGAAACATGGTGGCACCGAGAATGCGAATTTGCACTTGTCAGATTCACCCATGAATATAAGTTTAAATGACAACTTGTATCAAATTAACTTTTATTTTTCGTAAACACGCAATAGGATGCACATCAATATGTATCAAATTAACTTGTAGTCTTGTGCGCTGCATTTAGCTAGTTTTTGCTTATTGTCGGTTAGACCTAATGTGTTGTCATCTAACCAAAAAAGAGTAGAAAAGGAGAGAACTGCATATCCTGCATAAGGTAGGAACATGTACTGAATCTGTCGATATATATACATTCGACAAAAAAAATGTGTCTAATTAACACCTAGTAAATGACAACAAACTTGATCAAACAAATAATATACTATACTTGTATAGGAGAATCACAGTTAAAAAATAATAATATACCGATTGTTTCTAGGAGATACCTAATCAATATTATAACGTCTCTAGCATCTTCACACAGACGTGTAGCTAGCATGAGACAACCTGCAGGAGAAGTGTCACTTGACATTTCGCCAAAAACATATGGAGGAATGCTTCAAAGCTTTTTGGTTTTCATCCAGCACAAGAAGCATGGAGACAAGGTGCACTGGTCCAAAATACTGTATAGAATAATAGAGTTGAGTAATCTTTTAGTCCCATGATTCATTGGCCAGTGCCATCTACAGAGTAAATATTGATTAGGGGAACGGTTAGCAACAGACAATCAGGAACTACCTAAACAAATAGTTACCTTTGTCATGTGTTCCAATAATAAATAAATGAGAATGAATCAACCATAAAGCCTAATTACATGTACTAGCTACAGTTTACAGCCTCCTCAAAATATTGTATGTTAATCCTAAATATTGTCCACTTTTTGTTAAATATTGCCAACATTTATCTCTCTTGTAATATTTTTTTACCATTTGATTATTTCCCCCAAAATAGGACTTCTTATAAATACTACTATGTACTTCTTGGTGTCTAAAGAAATTTTTAAAAGGTTTTTACAATTACCAGGTGAGGGTGATGAAGTTTTCAACACTACTGCCTAGGGCAAATTGGTCTGACACTACTGCCTAGGGCAAATTGGTCTGAATTATACTAAGGCTGTGTTTAGATCCAAAATTTGGATCCAAACTTCAGTCATTTTCCATCACATCAACCTGTCATACACACACAACTTTTCAGTCACATCATCTCCAATTTCAACCAAAATCCAAACTTTGGATTCAACTAAACACAGCCTAACTGCAAATCCAGATGCCCCAAACAATGCCAACATATGTACAACCTAGAGAGATGAGGAGAGGAAAAAAAGAGCACAAAGAAGATGTGGAGAGAGGAGGGGGGCCTGCACAAAATGCAAGTGTGGGTCCAGCTAATTTGCAGTGGGTCCCACAGGCAGGGGGGAAGGAAAGGGACCCAATGAGAGGAGGCTTGTCTCTTCCTCTAGCCTTCTTCCTTCTTCCCTCTAAAACCCCACCCCCTCCTCCCTTCTCTTGAACCCTTTCTTCCTCCTCCCTCCTCCAGTTCCCCACATCTCTCTCTTTCTCTCTCTAACCCCTCTCCTACCATAGTACTACCATCTCTCTTTCTCTCTCCTCAACTAGAATTAGCATTGCTGCTTGCTCATCTATCTCCAATCCCAAAACATTTCCCAATTCAGCTCAGAGAATTCACCTCCTGTTGCTGCTCTGTGCTTCTGCTCTGCTCCTTGACTTCTTCTTGCCACACAGCAGTACAGCTACAGAAGCAGAGTCTTTTCAATCCCTCATCTTTTCCAAGGTGTTCTTGGTGTTGAACCCTTTTTTGCCTTTGGAGAATCCCCAAGGTTGCTGGTGAGCTTGAAGTGAAGTTGGAACACCTTTCCCCAAAATTTTCATTTTTGGGGTGCCTTTTTCATCTTCTTGTCAATCTTATTACAAGGCATCAGAAAGTTTCAGAGGAAAAGGAATTTTTTTCAGAGTTTGGCAGCCTTGAGATTTTAGGGGTTTAGGCATTTCTTGGACGAACACCTCGAGCTCTTGTCCATTTGCAGCTTGTGATGAATGAATAAACAGTAACTCAACTTCTAAAAATTCAGATTTGTTCTGTACGGAGTGAAAGCTCATTCAGTATAAAAAAACTCATTTAGTATAAGATAGATTTGGCACAAATTTTAGATGAATTTTACCTCTTCCATAGCCTTGTTACTCGGCCGCCGAAGTGCAGGTGAGTACATGAAATTCACTCAAGCATGGCAAATATTTTCCATTAAAAAAATGGTCTCTTAAATTAGGAGAGTAAAAAATAGGACACATATGTTATATTATTTGATGAATGAATAAACAGTAACTCAACTTCTAAAAATTCAGATTTGTTCTGTACGGAGTGAAAGCTCATTCAGTATAAAAAAACTCATTTAGTATAAGATAGATTTGGCACAAATTTTAGATGAATTTTACCTCTTCCATAGCCTTGTTACTCGGCCGCCGAAGTGCAGGTGAGTACATGAAATTCACTCAAGCATGGCAAATATTTTCCATTAAAAAAATGGTCTCTTAAATTAGGAGAGTAAAAAATAGGACACATATGTTATATTATTTGATGAATGAATAAACAGTAACTCAACTTCTAAAAATTCAGATTTGTTCTGTACGGAGTGAAAGCTCATTCAGTATAAAAAAACTCATTTAGTATAAGATAGATTTGGCACAAATTTTAGATGAATTTTACCTCTTCCATAGCCTTGTTACTCGGCCGCCGAAGTGCAGGTGAGTACATGAAATTCACTCAAGCATGGCAAATATTTTCCATTAAAAAAATGGTCTCTTAAATTAGGAGAGTAAAAAATAGGACACATATGTTATATTATTTGATGAATGAATAAACAGTAACTCAACTTCTAAAAATTCAGATTTGTTCTGTACGGAGTGAAAGCTCATTCAGTATAAAAAAACTCATTTAGTATAAGATAGATTTGGCACAAATTTTAGATGAATTTTACCTCTTCCATAGCCTTGTTACTCGGCCGCCGAAGTGCAGGTGAGTACATGAAATTCACTCAAGCATGGCAAATATTTTCCATTAAAAAAATGGTCTCTTAAATTAGGAGAGTAAAAAATAGGACACATATGTTATATTATTTGATGAATGAATAAACAGTAACTCAACTTCTAAAAATTCAGATTTGTTCTGTACGGAGTGAAAGCTCATTCAGTATAAAAAAACTCATTTAGTATAAGATAGATTTGGCACAAATTTTAGATGAATTTTACCTCTTCCATAGCCTTGTTACTCGGCCGCCGAAGTGCAGGTGAGTACATGAAATTCACTCAAGCATGGCAAATATTTTCCATTAAAAAAATGGTCTCTTAAATTAGGAGAGTAAAAAATAGGACACATATGTTATATTATTTGATGAATGAATAAACAGTAACTCAACTTCTAAAAATTCAGATTTGTTCTGTACGGAGTGAAAGCTCATTCAGTATAAAAAAACTCATTTAGTATAAGATAGATTTGGCACAAATTTTAGATGAATTTTACCTCTTCCATAGCATTGTTACTCAGATTGAAGGGACATATTCCAAACAAAAAATGAATAGATGAACTCTGAAAATGTTTTATGGTTAAGGTTTTTATTGCAGTTGCACAACAAGAAAGAATTTATGTCATTTGTAGCTTATTTAGTTATTTTCACCTCACTTTCTACAATTCTTCTAATAAGAATTTCTTTTAGAACGAAGATACATAAGTTGTATATCCAACCAATTGTTTCCTATAGTGAAAATAACAAGGAAAGAGCCAGTAAAACACGTGTTCGATATGCAACAGCCACTTGGAGAACTAGCCTCTGATTTGGACTGTTTATCCAAAAGGACGGTCCCTCACAAGTCACAACAGTACAACACTATAGTACTCATATTTGTAAGCAAGCACCTTTTGTAGAGTTTCACTGATACTGTCTCCAGTAATCCATAAAAATGGATGTATTCAGAAGAAGTAATGAAATTCTGTAAAAAAAACAACACCTAGATAGTGATTCCCAGCAAATCCAATTGGCAAATGGCTTGTTCAAAATTTTGCAAATCATTTGGTGAAGTGCTGCTATAAACTGGCTAAGTTAAGTCCGACCGTTTTATGAGATAATATCTGCCCCTTGTTTTCAGAATTAAACCGATTTTAGAGGTTTGAAGTAAACCTATGCAGTTAAAATGAATTATTCAACAATGGACCACAGACAATTGGGCCTGGAGATCGTCTGCCATGGATTACATGGTTGTCTTCTTGCAAAGAGTCATTTGGGCTCAAATCTTTGCCCTCTGGGCCAGTGATGGAGCATCTGCAACAAACTCCAGCCCCAATTCAGTTGGCTTTTTCTGCAATTTGCTCTCACAAATGGCAAGATTTGCAGCTGTCATAATGGGGAAACATAACCGTCCCAGATGTGTCCGGCTTCTATGTAGTTTTGGACACACTATGCATTGGCATGTATTGCTACTATGAGAAACATTATAACGATGATTCAAACTGTAGACGTAATTTGCATCTCTTTCCTAGGATTCTGAATGAAAAGAAACACTTACAGTCTTTCTTTACTGCTGGTGCAGGCTAAACTTGCAGATATTGATCTGTTCCCTGAGAATGGAAATGGTGCTGGTGGCATCAGGGAAGCCAGTGTCATGAGGTACAAGGAGAAGCGGCGCACCCGACTGTTCTCGAAGAAGATCCGGTACCAGGTCCGGAAGGTGAACGCAGACTGCCGGCCTCGGATGAAGGCAAGCACTAGAACTGATTCTTGAAAGCATAAAAAAAGGTCCATTTAATTGTAAGGCAAAAACCATAGAACTCATTGTTCACAACATGATACTCCCATTTGTTTCACCTAGAGCTATGTATTATAGCACTATCAGAGCAGATCTTGCAAGTTACTGATTTGTTGTTTCTGTGCTTGGATTCTTGCAGGGAAGGTTTGTTAGGAGCCCATCTCTTCTTCAACAAGTCCTGGAGGAAGAGAGCTAGACAGAGTGACAGACAGTGATACTTGCTAGCCTTTTTATGAGCACCCTTTTTGGCCTTTTAGTTCCTCATTAGCTAAGAGATTTGATGAGTGAGGTTCCTTTTTTTTTTTGGCTTTGTTTGGGGTTTTGCTTTGGAGGAAGATAGAGAAGCCTTTAGAGTGAGTTGTGATGGGGGATCACATAGTTTGTCTCAAGTTTACAATGTGAGGTAAAAAAAGGAAGGAAATAAAGTGATGTTAGAATATACAGTCATACACTAGCAATCAGCAGATATGATGCAGTTTATTTTAATCCATTTATACAGCTTCAAATCTGTCAATTCACCGGCACATTCTTTGAAATTTTCATGACAAAGCAAATCCAAACAAAATGGTTGAGATTTGAAACAAAGGAGCTCTCTGAAATTCAGGTTCAACAGAACGCCTTTCAGGAATTCAGAAAACAACAGGCAGGCAGACAGTATGCTGCTGCAGGAAGGCAACTAACTCAAAATGCAGAGCAATTACTTCCTCCGTTTCATATTTAACATATATATGAATATGGGTAATGCTAAAAAGTCTTATAATATGAAACGGAGGGAGTAGTAATCTAAAAAAAACAACAGGTTTAACAGGAGATTACCTTCAAAACATCACCTCGAAATCAAGACTTGGAAAATGGAACCAACACCCTTATTACTGGATTGTCAGGGTTGCAAATCTCAGGACATTCAGGAAGGGGGAATGGTCGTCGTACCTCGTAGGTCCGCGCCGCACTAGCGCGCGCCTGATCTCTGACGCAAGCAGATATGATGCAGTTTATTTTAATCCATTTATACAGCTTCAAATCTGTCAATTCACCGGCACATTCTTTGAAATTTTCATGACAAAGCAAATCGAAACAAAATGGTTGAGATTTGAAACCAAGAAGAGCTCTCTGAAATTCAGGTTGAACAGAACCCTTTCAGGAATTCAGAGAACAACAGGCAGGCAGACAGTATGCTGCTGCAGGAAGGCAACTAACTCCATGTAAAATGCAGCGCAATTAGTTAGTAATCTAAAAAAACAACAGGTTTAACAGGAGATTACCTTCAAAACATCACCTCGAAATCAAGACTCTGAAAATGGAATCAACACCCTTATCACTGGATTGTCAGGGTTGCAAATCTCAGGACATTCAGGAAGGGGGAATGGTCGTCGTACCTCGTAGGTCCGCGCCGCACTAGCGCGCGCCTGATCTCTGACGCAGACACTCCCGCCGCCGCCGCCGCCATGGCCTCGCCTCCCCTCTCGCGAGTCGCGGCCTCTCCTCTCGTCGGGGTGGACGCGAGTGTGATATGAAAGAAAATACAGGGATCCTTTTGTAAAAATAAGCGCCGCGCTACGATCTGCGGCCGTCTGGGCGCGATCGAACGGTCACAAAATGCCCGGTGGGGTATATAGGGACGACGAACTAGTGCCCGATATCTCACTCTTCAGTGATTACTCCTACCGGGCTTTGGAAAAACGTCAACCTGAAACAAAAGCTCAGTAAAAATACCACTCTAAAATCTTGCAGCATGCACTATCACAAAGGCAGATCAATTCGTAATTGTATTTATGCTGCATATACCGTGATCTTTTCTGTGATCCTCTGCACTATCTTCAGCTCATCAGCTGCATATTTTGAAGCCGGACTGATGGCCCATCGCTTTATTTCGGTTTAGTGTGATAATCATGTATGCTTTGACGAAAGATTTAGATATATATCACAATTTTAACCAAGTTCAGAGCAATGTTAGCTTTAGCTGCTGATATACACGGCGCACTGATTGCCGCCGTTATTTTCATAGCCTTGTAAAACCTGAAACAAATTGTGTCTCCAAATTCTTACTAGTACTGCAGACATAGCGGATTTGTTTTCAGGATGAATTATCACAAAGGTAAGTCAATTCATAGCCATATTACGCAAGTTCAAAACTGCAGGTCACACCATACGTTTCTGAAAGTAGAAACAAGAGATCTTGCAGCAGATCACCACTAAAGAAGCAGTAACCGCAAAAAATTATAACATAATCCAGAATTAACACTTCGCAGCATTACTGAATTCACTTTAATAGCACTTCTCATCATGAACTAGTACAACAACATAACTGTCCAGTGGAAATGTGAAATACATACACCAAGTAATGGTCCATAACATGAACTATATGGATACAACAACGTTCTTATTTCGCTCATATATACATGAAATAAGTCTTGCACGTCTTGGTTACTTAATAGGTGCGATAATCGCCGTAGGCTTTTAGAAGAAGAAAAAAAAGTGAGCCTGCAAAGTTCCTGGGGACAGCTGAAGATCATCGGGCACTCATTGCTGCAACAACTTCAGGGTGGTAGTGGAGCATCTCGTGCCACATCATTTCCCTGATCATATCTGCACTGATGTTCTCATCTATGTCCAGATCAATAGGCACTTGCGCAGGAGGATTTGCACTTGGATCATACAGAGGGGACATGTAAGGGTGCTCAAGAGCCTCGGTGACGCTGATTCTTTTGGTAGGATCAAATATGAGCATCTTCTGTAAAAGATCAATGGCAAGAGGGTGTGCATGTGGATACATACTCGCGAGGGGCACACCGGGAGTGTAGGGGAGGGATTTGATATATCTGCGAGCTTTTGGGTTGTCAATGAACTCCAAGTCAGACTCGCTCATGGTGCCAAGAACATTGACAATGAGCTTGAGCTGATTTAGGCACTCAGTTCCCGGGAAAATAGGTTTCCGACCAAGTAGCTCAGCGAAGATGCAACCAACAGACCAAACATCAATGGAAGTGCCATAGTTGTCACAGCAAAGGAGCAACTCAGGAGCTCTATACCAGCGGGTGACAACATACTCAGTCATAAACTGGCCTTTACTACTGTTTGTGCGTGCAAGACCAAAATCACATATCTTGAGATCACAGTTTGCGTTAACCAGTAGATTTCCAGGTTTCAGGTCTCTGTGGAGTATCTCTGCTGAATGGAGATATTTCAGTCCTCGAAGCAACTACAATCAAGAAAACAACATTCTCTTAAATCATCTGGAAAATACGGATTGCAAAAAATAAGAAATACATGGTAGACAATCCAAAATGAACTCAAGACAACAGAATAAATGAATCTGAAGGGTAGGATGAACAGACAATTCATCAGAAAAATATTTATGTCTTGTAAACAAGAGGGTCTACTTGTGTGGTTTCATGCAGAAGCCTCTATGCAGAACTATTTGAAAGAAGATCTAGGTTTTAGATTATGAACTGTATATGAAATTCTTAATGGAAATGTGGTTTAACGAAATTAATAAAATAAGTTAGAATAGATGGAAATCTAAAAAGGGCTAGATGGTTCCAGTTCCAGTTTTAGGTTGAACGGACATTAGAATAGCTGCTTTTTTATTTACTTGATGAGGCAACAAGGGAATGCATGGATGTTGTGCCTGTGACACATGAAAATAAATGTTCAACTCTACAAATTAAAATAAAATGTATAAAAAGAGGAATCATGATGGCAATACTTAATGCACACAGTGTGTCCAACTGGTTGCTGGCTCAGAACTGCAGGGGAAAAGAAGAGTTCATGTATCAAGCATGCACTATTATATTGTGAACAACAGAAAATAAGAGTAAAGGCTCTTTCTGTCAAAAAAAGAAATAGAAAATGTTAACAATTCTAGGGCATCAAAGTTTAGTTTGTCTCAAAGCTGCAGCCTACAGGGATATAGTTTTGCCTTCCATCTATTTATTATCAGTCTAAACTGTTGGAATCTGGGTTGGAATAAATATAGTAGGCCATTTTCTCAGTTTTTTTCAAATACTAGTAATGCAAAAACATGAAATAAACTGGAATCAAGCTGAATGATACTACAAGTTACATTGGTTATTTCAAATTAGGAATACATTACTCAAAAAAAAGAATTGTCATTGACATGTTCACAAATCATTGCTGATGCAAAACATTCACAATTTCACATGTTTAAAAAATCAGTTTGACTTTGAAGTTTTAACTGACAGAAGAACCATTCAAGTTAAGATTGTGCCTCGTGCATTTGGGAATGAACCATCTTATAAGACTGGATGAGGCTTGCCGATATAAGATGCACTGTCACAAATTCTAAGCAATCATCAAGGGCCATTAAAAACACACAATTACTCTCGAGTAAGTAAATGTAGAATAGAATAGAAAAGAGAGGTCCAGGTATTACCTGAAAAAGAAAATATTGGCAGTGATCATTGGAAAGACCCTGAGGTGACTTGATTATCTGATGCAGGTCAGTATCCATGAGTTCATAAACTAAGTACACATCTTTAAAACTCCTCCTGTGTACTGGCATCATTATATCCTTCAAAGCAATAACATTCTCATGGCGGAGATGCCGGAGAAGTTTCAGCTCCCGCAAAGTCCTTAGTGCATCAACACGGTTGTCAAAAACATTGTGTATCTTCTTTATTGCTACTTTCTCGTTGGTCTCACGATTTATGGATGAACAAACAATCCCATAAGCTCCTCGCCCGATGGGCTTGATTGGCACATACTTAGTGTCTATCTCAAACAAAGTTTGCCACATCGAGTAGTAATGCTTCCCTTGGTTACCCATCCCATTTGGAGGATCCACCATGATCGCCATTTCCTACTAAGACCTAAGTGTAGTGGTATACTAGCACGATTGTTCATGAGAAGTGTCGTTTATACTTAATTACGTATGCGTACTACCTTATTTTTATCTAAATTTTATAGTAAGCATTAATATTTTTATCAAAGGCACTAAATAAATTTAGCCGTATTTTTAACTCTTCACGATACTTTAATAACTCTATACTGTATATAGAAAATGTATCACAGTGATAATATAAACCTTAGCCTGACTAGGATATCATAACTCAATGCCACATATGATAAATAAAGCTTCTTTATTGCTACTTTCTCGTTGGTCTCACGATTTATGGATGAACAAACAATCCCATAAGCTCCTCGCCCGATGGGCTTGATTGGCACATACTTAGTGTCTATCTCAAACAAAGTTTGCCACATCGAGTAGTAATGCTTCCCTTGGTTACCCATCCCATTTGGAGGATCCACCATGATCGCCATTTCCTACTAAGGAAACAAAAGAAAATAAGTTAGTACTACCTTAGGAAATAACAACGGCTTTTTGAGCTTACACAACTGCCAAACTATCTATGAATGCAGAAGATCAAACAACTTTGTAATCAAAGATGAGCTATAAATTAAACGCAGTCCCAGTCTTCAAGATGAGCTTTCAGTTGCTCGGCTATGGTCCTGAATGAACATGGAGCATCGATCCCCGCACACTCATACAGATGCTCCATCACCAAGCATGCATTGCCGCCTGCATTTATTTCCTCCCGCCTTTAGAACCGCCATGGTGGTGGTACCAATTCCCAATCCCGGAGAAAGACATGGACACCCATCCCATGGTTCATGGATGCAAGATTGTGAATCATCATCACTCATCCGGTCAACCAAACAACCCACCATCATCCCGATACGAGCACACCCCCATCACATTTCCCAGCTCATCGCCACGGATTGTGCAGACAGCCTCACCACCCAAATTCACCACCGGAGCACAAAAATGGCCGGCAACCAAATTTACACACAGCCCAACCAATCACGCGCGCTTAATCCTCCCACGGAGCTGAGCTTCTCCAGCTACCCAGATCAACAGAGAGAGATCGATCCATGGAGCCCGGACAAACAAACCACCCGCCGATCTTGGACCACCACCAAGAAACACCCAGCCAGAACAGTACGGTCAAAAAAAAAACAAAAACAAAAGATTCCCCTCACCCCGAGACACCGCGAGGGAGGGAGAGGAGCGCGAGGCCGAGACGGGAAGAGCGGATCAGATCGCCACCGCCTCCATCGCCGATCGCCTCGCTCGAATTCGTCGTCGTCGTCGTCGCCGTGGCCGCAGCCGAGGAGGAGAAGAGGAGAAGGGACAGCTTCCCGTGAGGTGTGGATGGGGAAGAGGAGAGAGATGGGGGAAAGGAATATTCCCCGTGGGGAGAATCTGCAGCCGTCGGTTGGGCGGCCGGTGCGATCCTGGCCGTCCGATCGGTGCGGCGCGCGCACGTGTGTGTTTGTGTGACGTGCCGACCAACGCGGCGGGTGGTGGTGGTGGTGATGGTGAGTCGTCGTTTGCAAGGCACCGGGCGGCGGTGCGGTTCACTGGATTGGGTTGTTTGGTTTGCGGCCTCGTCTTTTGATTTATGTTTATATTTATAAGTCGAAACTTTAAATTTAAAATTGATTTTTTTTTCTTTTTATCATAATTTATTTTTAGTATTTTTTAGATAAAAAACATGTATATATGAGTTTTATTTATAAATTATTTTTCGTTTATAAATATGCTATTTTACGATGGAGTCTTTTGGTCGGTGTCCTCGCTTGGATAGTTGGTTTGATGGTGGATGGATAGTCGTCGATGTCTGAGTGATAAATCGGTGGATGGATGGATGGATGATGGATTGTGTGTGGTATCGTCGATTGGAGATCGGAAGAGGAACGGGATGCGCTGTGGGGGAACAGTTCCATGATTTCTTGAGGTGACAGGGCTGTAATGACAAGAGGATTTGGATTGGTTTCTTGGTCTACGCTTATGAGCAATGATTTTACCTGCTTGATTTAGTGCTATATGTACATATATTACTCAGTTTTGTTTGATTATATGTGATGTGAGACAGTAATAAGGGTGTGTTTGAGGAGAAGGAGATTGGGGAGATTGGGAAGATACGCAAAACGAGGTGAGCTATTAGCGTATGATTAATTGAGTATTAACTATTTTAAATTTCAAAAATAGATTGATATGATTTTTTTAAAGCAACTTTCCTATAGAAAATTTTTACAAAAAAACGCACCGTTTAGTAGTTTGGGAAGCGTGCGCGCGGAAAACGAGGTTCTTTCTCATCCTATATCACACAAACGAACGCAGCCTAAGTGTAGTGGTATACTAGCACGATTGTTCATGAGAAGTGTCGTTTATACTTAATTACGTATGCGTACTACCTTATTTTTATCTAAATTTTATAGTAAGCATTAATATTTTTATCAAAGGCACTAAATAAATTTAGCCGTATTTTTAACTCTTCACGATACTTTAATAACTCTATACTGTATATAGAAAATGTATCACAGTGATAATATAAACCTTAGCCTGACTAGGATATCATAACTCAATGCCACATATGATAAATAAAGTATAATGGTGAATCTCTAGTTTATAAATGGCAAACACTTATTTTGTATTATCCATTATCCGTCTAGTACGTTATGTCTCCATTAGGCCTTGTTTAGTTCCCAGAACAAAAACTTTTCACCCATATCACACCGAATGTTTGGACACATGCATGGAGTATTAAATGTGGACAAAACAAACCCAATTACACAGTTTGCGTTTCTAAATTTTGTGCCAATTCCAGGAGAACTCGGAACCTATGGGGCTCCTTGAGGAGAGGGAGTACATCCCTGAACTTGATTCCTTGCATCAGTTCATCCCTTCTGTTGAGGCATTGAGTGGCAGGGGCTTTGATGCTCTGTGCTCTTGGTTTGACTCGATTTTTGCTTTGTTTTGGTGCATGCAGCAAGATCTTGAGCGGTAATGGGCCAGAAGCTGTGGCTCGCTAACTGGCAGATTGCACAGGCAAATTCCCATATGTTGGCAGTAAGTTTTCCCCTAAATTTTATCCCAGAAACTTCAATGTTTAGTTGCCAACTGAAATCTGTGCGATGAGTTATTATTTGTTTCAGGAATAAGTTCATTTTAGGTCCCTTAACTTTACACTGAATCCGATTTTCATCCTTCAACCCAAAAACCAGATACAATCGGTCCCTGAGCTATCAAAACCGGTGCAAACGAGGTCCCTCGGCGGTTTAGAAGGCGGTTTTGGCTGACGTGGTACCAACGTGGCCGGTTTGACTTGGTCTTCGTCCCACGTGGCATTTGACGTGGCCGTTACGTGGCAATTCTATCCCAGAAAAATAATAAAAACAGTGGCCCCATATGTCAGCTAAACACAAAAAAAAAAATAATGGTGGGCCCCACCTGTCAGCTTCGCCTGCCTTCTTTCCTCTCCCCTCTCTTCACCAGCCGCACGCCGTCGCGGAGGCGCTCCACCTCCGGCGCCGGCGACTCCCTCAGTCTGGACACGTCGGTGACCGCCACCAAGAACGCCTCCCACCACAGCACGTCGGCGAACAGCGGCGTGTACCTGTCGGCGACCAGCACTGTCACGCACAGGCGACATGTCGTCGCCGTCAGCCCGTCACGCACCTTCACGGTCTTGGATTGCGAACAGGACGAGGAAGTGCTTCGGGAGGTGGAGCGCAACCGGAACCACGAGCGGCGGTGGGCTGCCCAGGGGCTGGCGGGGCGGCGCTGGGCGCTAAAGATGATGGAGAGGAGGCCGCTCACGAGGACGACAGCCCGCGTCATTATTTCTTGATTCTTGATTCTTTGTAGATGCGATGATTTTAGCTTGAGCAAAAGCAGTAGAGCTTGAATGCTTGATACTGTACTGGTTACTCAACTTCATCGCAAGCCATCTCGGTCGCTGCCGTCTTGCTTGGCACCGCTCGCCGCCACCCTGGTAGCAGTAGCAGCAAACAATATGCGAGATTCTTCAGGGAAATACCAAGTTCTGGTGCTGATAGGCGGCGCCATGGCCGTAACGGCAGCAGTGGCTGCGTCGGTGATGACAAGCTGCAGGGGTCGAGCATGGGGATCTCGATCTTGTCCGCCTCCTCCTCCTTGCTTGTGTTGCTCTGCGCGTCGGCCGAGTCGCCGCTGGAGCCTGGAGCAGTTGGTCGTCGCGGTGGAGGATGACGATGGCGAGGGGGACGGGACGAGCACGTCGGTCCAGGTCATCTTCTTCTTGCTCTTGCCCCCACCCTTCTTCTGCTCCGGCGACACCCTCTTCTTGAGGTGCGTGCTCCACCTCGCCGTCGGCGTCCTCTCGGCCTCATCCCGTCGCCATCTCCCAGGAGCTCGCCGCCACTCTCCACTGCTCCACCCGCCGCCCCTCTCTCCGCCAGTCACCCCTCGGCGCCGCTGTGCCGTCGCCCCTTGCCCCTGCTCCGGCCACCGCCGCTTAGCTCCACTGGCCTGCTCCGGCCACCGCCCGTCCAGCTCCGCCCCGCCTGTCGCCTCCACCCCGCTCAACCAGTCAACCCTGCTCTGCCCAGGTGGGAGAGAGAAGATAGAGAGAAGAGGGATGACATGTGGGGCCAAATGGGTCCCACCATTCATTATTATTTTGTGTGTAGCTGATATGTGGGCCCCATGATTTTTATTTTTTTTAGATTGAATTGCCACGTAAGCGCCACGTCAATGCCACGTGGAATGAATACCTAGTCAACGGAGCCACATAGGTGCCACGTCAGCCAAAACCTTGTACAATACTGCCGAGGGACCTTCTTTACACGGTTTTGTAAGTTTTGTACTAAAGGGATGAATTTCGGACTCGGCGACAAATTGAAATTGAGGAACCTAGAATGAACTTATTCCTTTGTTTCACGCATTTTGCTGGTGAAACTTGCTTATTGTCTCTTTTTTTGTTCTGCAGGAGCGCAACCTTGGGAGGGATAGAGTCAGATCATGGCTCTCTGATCATTTTTGTAAATACTGTTAAGTAACTTTTTTATTGATGGCATCTTTAGCATGCAGCTGATTTGTCCCCAATTTTTTTTTTCCTTGAAGATAAAATCATTGCAACATTGGGAGGTTGCCCTGTTTGTTGTGTTGGGGCTGTCGCTAATGCGCTGTAATCACTGTTGTTAGCCTGTTCGCAGGGCCGTTGTAATTCTGACAATCCTCTCTTTCGTTCTTAATAAACTTCGGCCAGCTTTTCAAGCCGGCCCGGCGAAAAAATCATTGCAACATCAGTTTGCTTGCTCGAGACCTATAATAATAGCCAAAATATCAGAATTGGAGATTTGGAGATGCTCCTAGAGTGGCTGCAAATTCAGCTAGTCACGGCTGGTAAGTTTAATTATTTTCTATTGTAATTTGCCATCTCCAGGTTACCCTGCTCCTTGCAATAAATCAATCTCCCATGGTATTAGATTTTTTTTCTACTTTTCCGTCAATAAAAATGATGGCACATGATTGCTGGAGCTGTATAGGTGAACGACGGCACACATGTGTTCATACTTCATACCGGCACAGGGGCATATTGCAGAAAAAAAAAAGAGAAGTAGATCTCGAGTTCAATCGCCGCTGCACCCCAGGGTCTCACGCATTGATCTGCACGCTTATTTGTAGTCAAACTAATGCAGCTCCTGTTGGTGTGAACACAAATGTGATCTTGCGGCTAAACCAAAGTCGGTAAGAAAGATTTTTTGGGGCAATCGCTACAGTGATCGCCCCTTCAAGAATATCCCTGATCGGGGGATTTACCGCCTATCCTAGTGTCGGTTCCCTCTGTGTGCAGTGACTATAAATAGAAATCGATACCTAAGTGCAAACCCTAATACTCGATTTGCTACCCGATCAAGCAAAACCCACTGAAACACAGGGAAGAACCAAGACACGATTCTCTCTGTGCTTCCAAATTAGAAGAGAAGAAAGAAGAACAAAGACAGAGAGATGGGAACTCCAGGAGATCAAGGTATGATCCAATCCCATTCTAATTTGTAGTTCCACTTTGTACCAAACCGATCCAAAGCAATCCAACAATGGTATCAGAGCACCAGGTTGGCCTCAAATTGGAACTCAATAAGTGTTTATGTTCAAATTGTTCTTCGTTTTCATGCCCAAATCCCTCTGTTAAAGTTGAGTTAAGCCCAAATCATGCAATCCCGAGGTGTAAGAAATGAAATTAGACCTTCTAGGGTTTCGGCTTGAACAAATTAGAAGAAGGGGAAGGAAAATTTCATGCAAATCTCAGACAAATCCCCAAGAACCGAAACCCTAGCTACAGTAAGACCCCAAAATTTCCCCAAATCATGAAACCCTAACCCTAAAATCATGGGGAAAAGGAGCGCGGCGGGCTTACCTAAGGGCATGGTGG
>CM020181.1:8771146-8782379 GCA_009805545.1 Oryza longistaminata
CGCCGTGCCAATCCCCCACCGTCGCCGCGCCCGTCCCCCGCTACCACCGCCGTTGCCGCGCCCGTCATCTGCTGCCGCCGTCGCCGTCCTCGTCTACAAGGGACGGCTGCTGGGGGCGACCGCGCGTGTCGGGGTGCTCCTCTCCCAACGGGATGCCCAACTATATCTAGTAGGAATCACCTGATACCTGGTAGGTATCATCCGATACCTCGCAAGTATCACGTGATACATGGTAGAAATCGTCTGATACCTCGCGAGTATCACGTGATACGTGGTAGAAAATCGCATGATACCTGATAAGTATCACATGATATTTGCAGGTATCACCTGAAACGTGTGTAGAATCGTCTGATTCCTGATAGGTATCACACCTGATACCTATTCGGGATCATCCTGTTGTGTAGAATTGTCTGATACCTGATAGGTATCATACCTGATACCTACTCGGATCATCCCGTTCGAAAACGGGATACCGTTATATAGCAGCCCCCGGAGAAAAATCATGACTTCTGGATAGAAGCTATCTTGCCACGATACGGTAGCACGACAACTCGAGAGAATCTATCATTAATGCGATGGACATGCTCAATAGCTGGTGCATGCACCGCATGTTCGCATCCGAAAGAAGCATGAAATCCCGTGAGACATGTCTATACCATTCTTGAGCAAGCGAAAACTCCAGGAACTTTAATTTAATTTCTCTACCTAATGTCTTATTTTAATAATTACATCCATTCTTCTTTTTTATTTTAGATTTATTCTTAATATCAGTACCCAGCACTAAGTCCTTATATTTTGATTAAGAGTAAAGTCCTTATATTTTAAAACAGAGTGAGTATTTTAGTTCTTAATAGTGCATTTATTTGCTGTTTGTTGATATTGGTGTATTTTTCTATAAGACGATTAAAATTAGAGAATTTTGACTCTCAACAAAACTAAAATTACTTACAATATGAAATGGGAGTATATTTCATAACTTCAGAGAACCTTCACTGAAAAGAATCGATATGGCCCAAAAATGATAAGGACGGAGCCACAGACCGTTGAAGTATACTCCTTTCATTTTTTAAATAGATGACGCCGTTGACTTTTGGACACATGTTTGATCATTTGTTTTATTTAAAAATTTTGTGCAAATGTATAAGATATAAATTATGCTTAAAGTCTTTTAATAATAAAACAACTCACAATAAAATAAATTATAATTATGTAAATTTTTTAATAAGATGAATGGTCAAATGTGTGCTTAAAAATCAACGGCGTCATCTATTGCAAAATAATAGAGGGAGCATTTTTTTCTTCGTGCCCCAGAATGACAAGGACTATACACGGAACCATGGACTGATGAACTACTGGTCTATTTGTACTCCCTCTTCCCTTCAGAAAGCCTGTACTGTACCTTTATGAGCCGGGTCCCGCTCCTGAATCCTAACTAGAACTAGAACACATGTACTTTATACCGGCTTCTGAATAACATGTAAATCTGTAAATTTGTAGAGTTAGTACAGTAGATACATAGCATTATAAAAACAGAGGAGGAAGTGTATTTCGGCTTGTTCTTTCCTAGCCACTCTCCTATCCGACTAGATGGATTCTAATTGTCCGAATGAACATTCGCTTGTATGTCAACAAAATACTTTCGATATTTTTAAATGATAAGATAGATTAATATGTAATATTTCGCTCCACAAACATGTAAGTTAAAATTCAATTTTGTATAAGTTGTAATAAATATAACAATTTAGACATTAACTAGCATATGTATATTCATGTTAAATTTGTTATTTTTTTACTCATAAAAATCAAATTTAAACTTATATGTTTATGGTGGGTGATATATTACATTGTTTTGTTTCTTTTCGTGCTGACTCCGTTCTGACTTCCGACCACTTCACCAAACTGGGCTAATTGACCGCTTTACTATTGAGGATTTGAGGCATTGACCACCGTCTTTTGATCCACAAGTTTTCTTCGTCTCCCTCTAGAGAACTTTTATATTGGCAGAATATACTATCAACAAATTGTACCATAGAAGTCATCTTGTTAACGTGAAGGAAAACCGTAGTGCGATATTAAGTACGATGTGTATTGCTATCAATAGGAAGTAGCTATATAATATTCATCAGTTTTTAGGTGAAAATCTTTGAAGTGTAAAAGTAGTATAATTGGGGTATAATTACAATGTAACTCTCGTATGTAATTGAGTAAAACATGTTGGTGCTTGACTAGCTAGGGTTGCAAGCTTGCTACTCCCACTAGCGCACAAATATGCGAATTTTTTAATTTCCTCTCTTCACGCAAATCTCGGTACAATATTCCAACGATCAAAATTCATAAGTTTTGAGGGGAAAACACCGGCGTAATTTTTTTTTAGCAATTCCGATCAATGAATCAACGCAATGCCCATCAAGCCATGAACATCGAAAATAATGAGTGAATGACAACGTTGTACCGACCGCGCCGATGTGCAATCCTGGTCCAACAATGCCCTCCGAGCCTCCCCTCAACATATTTTGCTCTACAAAAGTTCTCTACTGAGGGGGTCGGTCAAGCCGGCCTTGAACTGGAGAAGTGCTTGGGTCTGAATTTGGTGGTCAGATTGGCAGCTTGAGCTGATGGAGAGTGAGAGGAGTGTGATTAGAGGGAGGCAGATCACAAGGATGTGCCTTCTCATTGCTATGGATTGTTTGTGTTGGGAAATCTGATGGCAGCAGCTTGATCACATTGGTGTTTCAGTGTTGTCCTGGTGTCTGAAAGAAAAGAGAGAAAAAAAATAAACAAGAGATGTCACTTTGTCAGTTTGGGATTCAATTTATATGGTGCTAATTAAGATCAGTTAAGGTGAGTGACAGAGTTCATCATTTGACATGACTGAAGGTTTTGGAAGATTCTACATAATGCCTACTACTAGTGGTGCTATTTCCTAGTGGTTCAGTACATGGAATTTCCATAATGGAGGACTAGTAACTGTTACGATGACATGGCATGCACATGATCAGCAGTACTTTTACTACTTTCTAAAAATTCAGAGTATGGTAACAAGCCAAATCACAAAGCAGACTTCTGTCTTCAAAACAAACAACCTGAGACCTAGGAGTCTCAAAATTAAACCTGAAGAAATTTCTCAAACCAAAAACATGTCATTATGAACTGTTGCACCATATATGTTTGTTTGCTAAAAACACCTTTGAGCTCAAATCTTTAGCTCAAAGATTTGAGCTCTCACTTCAAGCAGAGTGAAAACTTTTTATCTCATGCATGATCATAAGGTCAGGCTCAAACAGTGTGTAGGTGCCAAAAACTTTGAACAGCTGATTTGTGATTTGGACATTTCGAAAGATGCTTTTGGTTTGTTAACCACATGTTCAGAGATCATGACCTTCCATCTACCACCTTCCATACCCCCTACTCTGTTTCCCTCTTCACTACATCATCAGCAGCAAAATTGCACTAGATTGTCACCACATGGCACATGAAAGATTTTCCCACTAAATTAATCAGATAATTGGGGCATGCAAAAAAGCCAGAGCACTAGCTGCAAAATGTAATGGGGTCAGATGATGAAGTGCACACTCTACTGGGGGGAAGAAAAGATGGTCAAGGGGCAATTTTAGTGGGAATATACTTTACCAGTTACTATTTTAGTGAGACATCAGTGTCCAGCATGCCAAATGGCCTCAACACTTATGTTTTGTTGGATAACAAACCCATCCTTGGAACGACACGATAGGACCAACCTGTAAAGACAAACTAATTTGTTGGTGATAGAATTCTATGCAGTTTTTGGTATTTAATCTAGTAAAACACTTTTGACCTAATTTGTTTGTCCAAGATTAATTATCTGTGCATGTGTCCTTGCTAGAAAATGTATAATTTTCAGTTCAAACTCCATATAGGTTGATCCTCACATGATTCGTGCACGAACACTCCCAAACTTGACTACCAAACTACTACTTTTGTTGCTATGTCAAAGTATGATGATATATGTCCATCGGATCGGATAGTTGTTTAACTAATCATATGAAGATGTCATTAATTTTCTGGTATGCATAGAAAAATTCTATGGTTGTCAAAATTTCCTTTTCCATCTACGGTTCAAAATTTTGTATGATTGTATTTTCGTTATTATTTTGTATATATGTTAATTATGATGTTTTGTCATAAATATATAGCTTATGTTTAATTATACTATACCTTGCAAAAATATTTTATTACACTGAAACTAACTAAAGATTTTCAAAATGTTTGAAAATTTGAAGACTGTATGCCCTATTGGACATGCACTGTTTATGTTAACTCCCAATCGACTTCAGAGAAAACTTAATCTCATACTTATATATTTATCAACAATTTGATTTGTTACCTGATATACCGTGCAGTCTATTTATCCGACATCCCTATTATTTTAAAGAGAATTTTACAAGATACCATGTTTTTTAGTGTAAAGTTTGGTATCTCCAGGTACTAGTTCCTCGAGGTATCAAATATTTTAATTAGTGTAAAATTTGATACCTATAAATACTTTCTCAAGAATTGTAAAATTTTTATTTAAATTTGTTTTAAATTTTAATAGCATCTTCCACACGAGCTGTAACAACTATAAAAAGAAAGAGTTATTTTTTTAATTTTAAAACTTATACTACCAATAGATATCACCATAAAAGTCTCAAATTATAAATATGACTAGATGATCCCAAAGACCACGGATCACCTAATCATGTACAAAGATTTAAATTTTGTTTGTCTTAAATATCTTACAATCTACAATCAACAAACAACTGTACCTACATAAGTGTATATGCACAAAAGATTGAACAAATAGAGTGGTGTTTGTAGAACCATCACTACCTACTCCTCCTTTGAAAAGAGTAATACATTCGCTTCATTAAACCTGGTTCCTCCTTATGTTTTAAGAGAAGATTTTTTTTTCTCACCATCTTTTACCAAAAACTGCAAACTTTTTGGAACCAAATTTGTATGTATCATGAAGTTCCTTTTCACCAAAGCATAGGTGTACGATGTATCTAATCAGCAAGACACAGACATCAAAAAGCTACTGATGCCCTGTTTAGAGCTCTGTAAGATCAATTGCTATCACACGGATCAGTTCAAAACAGAGTCTTCCCACATCGGTATCACAAATCACACAAAGTTTATCAATTATCGAAGTTTCATATACTCTTTAGTTTGTACCGTCCTATCAAAAAAACATTGAAAGGAAGATCGTCTTCGTTATGGCCGGCAAACGTAGACATGCTGATAGACGACATGCATGCACTCCTTTTCTTTTTTTCAGGTTTAGAGCAACTGACATGTGGGCCCATCAGGTATCAGCTACTGCTCCTAATTTGTATAGGCAGCCCTAGTGTGTATACATCATAGTCAAAATGGAAACTTCCACCAAATACATCAACCCATAAAGGAAAAAAGCTAATTGTAAATTTGGATTGAATAGCTCAATAACCTTCTAAGGTTAAAAATTAAAACGAAGAGAAATTTTATGGTGCAATATTTTACAGCGTAAAATTTGGTATCTCAGGAATCGCTTCAACGATCGTAAAATCATTCTAAAGGTAAAGTTACAGATGACAACAATTATTTACTACCTAAGTGCATGATGACATGAACTCCATACTGAAACTGTGGACAGCTAACCATAGCAGAACTGAAAAGAACAGCTAACTATGCAATCCGAGAAAGCAATTCATCATGAACAAATTCCATGGCCATCAGAATGCAAACAAGACAACTCAATCATAGATAACAAACCCATCAACATGAGTAGCTCAAACCAAAACAAAACAAAAAAAAAATCAGATACCTCTCAGCTTCTCCTGAAACTCCCACTCTGTTCTTCCTTCTTGACCAAACCTGCTCTTCCCAATCTCTGCTTCACTTCCCTTCTTCCAATCCTTCTCCTCACATGAACACACCAAGAGCAAAAGCAGCAGCAGCAGCAGCAGCAACAAGAACAAGAGCAAGAACCAATGGAGCAGCAGGAGATCAACTGAAGCTAGATAAGCCTCTGAACAACTCTTCAGATAAAAGGAAGGCAGCTGGGTTTTCAGTGTGGAAGGTTCAGAACAGAGATGAGAGGAGAGAGTAGCCAAGAGTTAATAGAGCAGAGGTCCAACCTATTTGAAGTAGCCACTACTAGCATTAGCATAGGGAGGACCAGGGATCCATGCAATGTTTGTGGCTTTTCTTTAATTTGTGGGGTGAATCAGCAAAGATGGATGGATGGGATGATGCACTGTAGAGATGATGTGTGCAAAGATGGTGATGGAAGGGATATGCAGGAGAGGAGGTTGTTGTTGCTTGTGGGAGTGCCGTTTGAGCTGTGGCAGCCGAGCCGGCCCCCTTTAGCTGCTGGTGGCTTGGTGAGGATTCTCTGTACCACGGCTGAGGTGGCTTGTTATTTGTGGATTATTCACCAGATTATTGAAACGGATTATTTACTTTACACTTTAAAAATATATTTTTTTGCATTGTTTAACTGTTTGTTTTAAAATATTAGTTAACTTGATTTCCCAAAATATTAAATTTCTCCCTACAATCAAGTCGATAATCTGCGCCAATAACTGGCTCAATATTCTAAATCAGATGAGAAGACCCAGATGAAAAAAAACTATGGATTTGACTCTATGTCTTATCTGTTTTGTTATTATTTTTCTTTTGTAGTATAATGTTTATTTTATTATGCAGTAAAACCCCCAAGGTAAAAGAAAAACATCGATGGATAATAGGAGCAATGTGCTATAACTATATGAAAAGAATCAAATTTGGAAATTTCTATAATGAACATCACTCAAGGTTATACAATATTTTAGGAGAAGGAAATGGCGAAATTTCCGAGCAAACATTATGTCCTCAACTCAAACTCTCTCTCGCAAACCAATGTGTTGTACTTTATTACAATTTTAAAGAGTTGCGTTGACAACAAAGATATTTTTACTAAACTCTCAATGTTATAGACTCTAACACAAAAATATATAACAATGTAACATAAAACATCAACCAATTAAATAGTTTTTCTCCATGGCACTCTGTCTTATTTGATGAGTATATCGTTGATAATTGATTGTACCCGAAACCGACACAGGTGAATAAGTAGAGTATACTATGGCGGGCGCCCACAGAGGATCCTGCCAGAGCTTTTGCCACTCGCTGAGTAAGGCCCTCTTTGTTTAAGCTTATAAGCCAAAAAGTCTAAGCCTAAACAAACAAGCAGCTTTTTCGTTTGGCTTTTTTGAAGCCATAAGCTACTCTTACACTATTAAGCCAAAAGCTAGGTTGGCGAAGCTTTTTTGGCTTATATGAGATAGATGTATGACTCCACCACTAAACTTAGGACATTAAATTCACTAGCTTATAAATCATATAAGCCAATAAGCTGACTTAAAAGTCTAGGCCAATAAGCCTAAGCCTAAAAACAAGAGGGCCTAAGCCTGTTCACTGTGGCCATAGGCTCTTGCGGGTCACGTGCGGATGGGGAATTAAGCTCAGCGCGTAGGCGCCGAACGCGACGACAACTTAATATAAAGCTCATCTCTTCCTTTAATCACATGAAACGGCAGGCTTAGGTTCTTACTTACGTACATTGTTAGCTGCACATAAAAAGTCTCTGCACCAGTTGATAAGTTATACATAACGTTGTTTCAGCAAGACTTTGAACTTAATTTAATTTGCCTGTTTCAGCAAGGCAAATCAACTATTATTATTATTTTTTTTTGGAATGGCACACTTTATTGATTATGTAATAGAAGTACAATCTTGTTGTAGTAATTGCAAAACACAAGTCGGAGCATGATCACGCTAAACTACGCAATGAGCCGCCCGTTTCGTAAACTGAGCAAGTTTATGAGCTACTCTATTTCAATTCATTTTATTATGCAAAAATGCACACCTCTTGTAGATGCTTCATAGGTTGTGTTTGCAATCCCATTTTCCCAACCCCTCTCCCTTGTTTTCCGCGCGCACGCTTTTCAAACTACTAAATGGTGCATTTTTTGCAAAAAGTTTTTATACAAAAATTGTTTAAAAAAATCATATTGATCCATTTTTGAAAAAAAATTAGCAAATACTTAATTAATCACGCGTTAATGGATCACTCCGTTTTCCGTGCGGGGAGTTTAGTTCCCAACTTCCCATATCCGAACACAGCAGGAAGGTCCATCGTGATCCGTGTCCTCCCCCTGGTTGTCAGTCTTGCTACCGCCATGGTACAATCGGTTTCTAGCACAACCGGCATATGCACCCACTCAGCGGCGAAAACTTAATACAAATTGAGTAAATTTCACAAAACTAAATATACTATGACCAAATTATCACAAAACTACAGATTTAACTCGGTGTATCACAAAACTACACATTTAACACCAAATTTATCACAAAACTACACATTTAAGATGAAGTGTCACAAAACTACATATTTAGTAACTAAATTATCCCAAAACTACAGGTTTAGAATCAATTTAATCACAAAGTAACGATGTTTATAGCTCCACCATAACAATGGTGCTAGGGATTTAAACTCCAAAAGTTGTAGTTTTGTGATAAGTTCAATATTAAATATGCATTTTTATGATACTTAATCTAAAATATGTATTTTTATGATAAATTTGATGCTAAATATGTAGTGTTGTGATACAACTCCTTAAATCTGTAGTTTTGTGATAATTTAGTCGAAATACATGTAGTTTTGTGAAATTTACTCATACAAATTTAATCAAACCCTCACAACACGCTAGCAGCAAGACTTTGAGAAGTCCTGCACCAGTTGATAAGTTATACATAACGCTGTTTCAGCAAGACTTTGAACTACTTTGCCCGTTTCAGCAAGGCAGACCGACCATTATTCTTTAATTTAGTTAATTTGTTCTTCATTACAGTGAGATGAAGGGACAAAACCGTGTTAAGATGAAGTTGAACCTTGATGACCAGTTGTATCCTTAATTGCTACTTCCAGTATAACATCATGTGAGAGTATAGTCGAATGCAATTTGAAATAGGGATACATATTTAATTTAAAGTATGGCACCGACCATATACATTCACATATATATACTAATATAATTGACATAAAAAGGTATTGTAACAATTAATCTTCAGATAGCAAAGTGGGAAATTTGCGCCTAATTCATATTATATAAAGTACCCCAATATTAACGTGCCCACTCGTGCTTACGCAGTTGCGCTGCGCCCCCCCGCACCTCCATACACGTGACTCCGTTTCCTCGTCGCCGTAGCAGCAGCAGCAGCAGCCGAGTACGCCGCGATTAAAACTAAAACTATACTACACTAACTAATCGCGCGCTGCAGCAGCGCCCACGAGGGGCGGGGATTAGTTAACTGATCCAAATACGCGCGCCAGCCTGGGTGGAGCCACTCCTACCATTTTCTACGTACGCCCCCGCTTGTTGCCGGGTACGCGGGTCGGGTGCGTACGTGGAGTACGTGGTGAGGTGAGGTGATCTCGCGAGAGAGCGGGGGGGCGGCGTGCGTAGCGTGTCGTCGCGGGCGTGCCGGGCGCGGGGGGTGTCGGTTGGAAACTTCGCACGCACTTGGGGTACGTACTGTACTCCCAAGCGCAGATGAGAGAGGAGGCAATGGGTTGGGTTGGGTTGGGTTGGGCACTTGGGTGTGAGAGTCCCTTTCGGGGGTCTGACACCGCCCTGCTGGGCATCACGTGGCGGTTGCTTTCGCAGGGCCCCTGCCGTACCCCCTGCCACGTGTCGGTTGGCGGCCGGGCACCCGCGCCAGCCAACGCTACCCCCGCCCTGCCGACGTGACCATCATTTCCCTCTCACCTCTCTAGTCCCTGTCTACTCCCAGCGCCCCCACCACCCCCTATCTCCGTCTCCTCCCCCCACTCTCATCTCATGCTAATTAAGCGCAACGTACGGCTTCCACTCTTATGCTAATTAACCCTCCCTCTGCTTATTCCTAACCTTAATTGCTGCATGTTGGCACACCATCAGGCTGCAACCGTTTTCGTGATATGTACTACTACAGGATTGATCATCAAATTGAGTGCATTGCCCTTGTTGCGTGCATATACTCGTCGGTACGGAATGGAATTATTGATGAGTAGTTACCGTACCGCATGCAGTTCTGGCAAACATATCCCTTGTCCATACCGAGTGCATCAACATCGAACCGCCCCTGTCGACCAGACAATTTAGTCTAGCTAGATACCACTGGCACAATTCGATCACAATTTCACATGCAGTTTAATTACATTACCACGCATCACTAATTCATGCATGGCTGCGACTTACGATCGATCGACGTCGTTTTTATACCGGAGATATTTGTATTTTTGCCCTGGCCGTTGCATTGCACGCGGCCTCAATGATTATTTCGGGGGTTTGGATGGAAGGGAAAGCAGTTGTTTTCCAAAGGTGTGGACCTGATGACAATTACTCCGATATATATTACAGCTAGCGTAGTAGGGCTATCTAGCTAACTTGTTCCCTTCCCTCTTCCCTCGCCGGCCCACGCCGTCACATGGCCAGCAACGTAGCGTAGTAACCCGGTGCAGCCGAGCGAGAAGAGCTAGGCTTGTTTAGATTTCAACTTTTTTTCTTCAAACTTTCAACTTTTCTATCACATCGAACTTTTCTACACACAAACTTCTAATTTCTCCGTCACATCGTTTTAATTTCTTCAAACTTTTATTTTTTGCGTGGAACTAAACACAACCCTAGTACTAGCTAGCTACTTCCTCTGTTTTACAATGTAAGTCATTTTAGCATTTCTCACATTCATATTGATGTTATATATGTCTAGATTCATTAACATCAATATAAATGTAGAAAATGTTAGAATTACTTATATTGTGAAACGGAGGGAGTATTAGCTGGTCCTCGTTTTTGCCTCGTTTCGCCATGGCCACACCCCTCTCTCTGCCTCTGCAAGTTTGCATGCTTGCATGCATTGCTTGTTGCCACCACTGAACACTGTGACAGTGTCTGCTATTCTGCTGTACTATACTCCCTCCGTCCCAAAAAAAGGCAAACCCTAGGTTTGCGTGTCCAACTTTGACTGTCCGTCTTATATAATTTTTTTTTATAATTCGTATTTTTATTGTTGTTAGATGATAAAACATGATTAATACTTTGTGCGTGACTTGTCTTTTTATTTTTTTTCATAATTTTTTCAAATAAGACGGACGGTTAAACATTGGGCACGGAAACCAGGGTTTGTCTTTTTTTTGGGACGGAGGGAGTAC
>CM020181.1:8782404-8856967 GCA_009805545.1 Oryza longistaminata
AAATTTTACTACTACTTAATTAAACCATCGAGGACTAGTTTTGTTTTGTCCAACAAAAAACAAAGAGGGGGGCTACTAGTAAAATTAAAAAAAGGAATCTGCCCCCGTTACTTTAACCGCAATGCATGCACACGAGCACGTGACTCCTGAGCTGTAGCCTGCGGGAGTGTCATGGAAAACGGATGCGAAGCATCCTGGCCCCCCGATCGAAATCAATCTTAGCTAGCTACAGGTCGGCAGCTTGCACTCTCCCACAGCCCACTCATCAGCTCGCTAGCTCTTCCCGTACATTTACTCAGACTGCTTCATTCCTCGGCAGCAGGAAAGTCTGCCATCCAGAATGGTTAACGCCCAGTTTTACTCCAAGCTATATTCAATCAAATTGACACCACTCTAGGTGTTGATCATTAAAAGTTACTCTAAGATCAAGTTTCACGATCAAATTTTTGATTGGGGCTGATAAGTCAGCAAGTAGATATAAGAGTGACCCTGAAAATTTTTTTCCCATTCTTTGTGTCACCGTCGATATGATGAGAGGTAAAATTGGAGTTGGCTGAGTTGCATTGATGCATCAATGAATAATTATGAGCATGGAACGAAAGTAACATCAAAATAAACATTAATAAAACTTTTTTTATCCATTGCTCTAAATTAACGATTTTAAAAGCTAATACAACATCAAAGTAAACTACGATAAAAAAACATTCAAAATAAATTAAAATGAAGTTTAAAAATTAAATTTTTTGTTGCGGCCGAGATATTATAAGACCAAATACATGACGGTCCGTATGCTAAAATGAATTATTTCATAATTTGCTTTAATGCTAAAATTAGCAAACTGGCAACATTCTCATGTTTTAGTAGAATGTCTTATTATAATGTCGTTAAAATTTTCAGGACATTACCAAAAATTTTGGTAACAAACTAAATATAGCCCTATAATTATAATTTTACCAAATAATAACATGAAATTGGAATGGCAAAAATATAACAAGCCCAACGATTTGGAACATTAACAGGACGGCGCGCCTCGTCGCAAAACTGAAAGCTAGCCGTGCAACAGTTAGCAGCGTACGTACGTTTAAACATAACGTCGCATCGTCGCCGTGTGGTCGAGTAGGTTTTGGGCACTGACGAAGTGGGCGGGGGCTGCTGGCCCTGAGGGAGGATCTTTCTTTATTTATAGGCCACAGGCCCAATACTACGTCCCCAGCGTCTTGCCCGCCTGCCTGCGTGCCCGTGGTGCGTTGGTTGCGACGAGCGGGCCGCGCCGTGACTTGCGCACACATTGCCATGATGGGATCGTTTGGTAAACTAACGTAAAAGGCCCTTCCAGTGCCACCACCTCTTGTTTGTTCCCTCAAGTACGCTCATAACTCGCTCCAATTCTATAACATGTGACATATATATCCATTTGTGCTGAGAAGGCCTAGGTTTTCAATTAACATGTCCCCCGTTCGTATCTAGTTGGTAGTTCATACAAGTTTCACAACAATTTTAAGAAAAATATCTGAATTGTCGAGCCGAGTGGTATAGCGGCGCTTTACGACTACACGGATGGCAGCAATTGAGCCCATATATGTGCATGCATATATAATCAGGAACCGTATGAGTGTGTGTACAACGTACATGTAGCGTTAGCTAGGTGTACGTCTACCACGCACGTACGGTAAAAAAGCTACAGGCACGTGCGTGCACGCAGGTAAAACGCATGGGAGGTGGAAAAGCTAAAGTTAAAACCGAGATAGGAGTTACTAGGTGTACACAAGCAGCAGCAGAAGCAAGATGAAGTGAAATGACCACCCACATTGCGACATGTTGGACACAATGGTGCGCCTGACACACGGAATATTATACGTGGCTAATGATGCGAAGCTGTCCGTTTAACGCGCTGGCCCCTCTAGTGGAGGAGTAGTAGTAGTAACCTTTAGGTTGGACACCATGTAACAAGTCAGCTTTTATAACCTAACAGAAAGTAATTATTAACTTTGACCACTTGTTTAAAGTTTCAACGTACAAAAAAACCAGTTGTGCTTCCACTCTATTGGATAGCTCCATTTTGGTCTCTGCCTGCCAACCATTTGGCTGGTCCTATATGGGTGTCCTTCATTTCAGGGATGATGGACGATTCACACTTTAGCATCCCCTAACAAACATGTCAGACTGCTGTACATGATGTGTGTGTGCACTATCGTTTGCGAGTAGTAACCACGGTTTTGCTCCTGAATCTTAAAGTATTTAACCGTGTTAATCGATCAGAGAACGATAAAATGCCCAAAAAATTAACGTGTATGGGAATGCAATTGTATTTGAGAGATAAGTTAAGAATGGAATATTAAAACATAACATGTTAACTCGCTAGCTAGACCCGGTTAAATATAAAATTTTGGATATTTTGTGGCCGGGAGTCAAAAATCTTAGAGGTGATCACGAGTGCGTGGCGTGGCTATACATATATATTCGCTAAAGAAAAAAGAAATGTGATGCCCACTACGAGCGATCACACCGAATCACATGCTTAAAGCGCTCGGGCACATTACGATTCTGTGTTTGATGTAATACATTATATAACAGCTAGCGAGCTTGAAGTGAGCTGTCTCAGCCTGACCACAGCTTGCTCAATTGACCTCTAAACGGGCCTTGGTCAAAAACTCCAAAAGGGCGCTAGCCAGCTATCTATAGCTAGGATCCTAATATACCCGGCACCTTTTCTATGAATGATTTTTTTCCATGCGAAACGCGATTACACCTCACGCTACCTAGATTAGCTACCACCATTATATTGTCAACAGATGACTCCCCATGGCCCACTGTCACGGGCCACCTGTCAGATATTAGTTTTCTGTGGCTGTGTAAATGGGAATGGAAAATTATATGAGAGATTGAGCCAATGAGTGCGCGAAGGAGATTAGTAGTGCACAGTGTGTATGGCATGGCAGTTGCTTTCGTGGCCTGAGAATTGAGAAATGCTGGTATGTGAGAAAGTTTACTGCAGACCACTATATGTACACACCGGAAGCCAGTCACTTTCACTTGTGATGACCTGCAAGCCTGCTGCTGCCTGCTGATACTACTACCTTGACGCAGTAATCAATGATGAGGTGAGGTGAGGTGAGGTGAGGTGGGATGTGGCGTGGCCATGGAAGAGGAAGCAGAAGCAGTTGCCGATGAGAGAGATTGGCTGCGTGCGGTGCGGATGGCTGGCGCGTGGGGGCAGCCGCTTGCTGCGGTGGTAGTTACCGCAGGTAAAGGGCGCGCCGGGTTGACGTCAAGGCAACGTGGAGTGTCGGCGCTTCATGGGGAACCCCCCCGGCCCTGCCCTGCCCTGCCGCGCCTCACTCCACCGCACCCCCTCTCCCCTCGCGTTTACTTTCCATCCCCTCCCTTTTTCTTAACTCCTTTCACCGTTGCCAATGTTGTGCAAGTGCAACTTCTCTCCTCTTTTTCCAATCAATTCACTACTAGTACTACTAGCTCCCAGGAGAGAGGGAGCTATAGCAGGCAGGTTGCAAAAATTGTTAGAGAGAGAGAGAGATAGAGGGGGACGCTGGTTCGATCATGCATGCACGTTATCCACACAAGGAGGCATGGTGGTGCATAGCATGCAGCGGTGGTACGTACAGTGGTGCTCTATAGTCGTATGCTATTTTTTGCAAGACATCAACAGTGCCGCTGTCTGTGGCTGCACCTCCACGTACGACGGGCGCGCCAGCTCGGCGTGCGGGAGGGAGCGGCGGCCGGCTACCGTACTCCGCGTGCGATCGCGCGCGGTGAAAATTAACGTCGTGGAGGGGAAAGAAGCCCGCGCGCGCCCGGCGCCACCGCATCATGCACGCTGCCCCCCAGCCTCCGGTCCGATACGTGATGCCTCTTCGGCGTTCCTTACACCCTTCGTACTCTCTCGCTTGCCCCTCATCACCTCATTTCTGAAACGACTTGCACCTATCTGAGCTAGTTCTCCATCGATCCATAGCATTTTTGTTTCCTTTTCTCTTCTTTTTTTTCTCTGTGGAAGGAGCCACAACTGTTGGATGAACTAGACATTTTGAAATGGAGTTTGACGTCGTCGTGGTTACACGGAGCTTTAGAGCCAGATATTCAGGTGTGTGCGCTTGCACATTACACTGTAGCAAACATCACCATCCAAAATTGAGCCGTTGGTTCAACAGTAAATTACTGATGACATCTTTTAGAGCAATATATTTTTTTTTTTTCGTTTGCTTAATTGGGGTTGATCAAGCGGTCTGTCATGGCCTACTAGAGCAGTTAGCTTGCCGAGGGGGTCCTTTTCCAACTTGCTTTGTGACAAGAGAAGCAACTATTGCCACTCCAATTAATAACACATGTATAAGGGTGACATGTCGGAATATGGCTTTTTTTCTCAACAATCTGCAGTGGTATAACCAAAGGACCACTGCCCTTAATTGAAAAATTTGGATTTTGTCTATACCTGATGAATATCGACGATTTTCAAAAGCTGTTTATTTGTAGCTGTTTTCTCATTAGTCATGATTAGAACCATCCATTGCAAGCCAATGAGAATCCCAATGATGTAATGGGCCCAAAAATATGAGACATTTGCATAATAACGGTGGATATGGTCATATAGCTAAATTGATGATGGATGGGATGGTTGCCATTTTGTGACCACATGAAGGACCACAGGTTGGAGGTGGAGCAGCGCGCGTTTGTCTTGTCAGGGGAACGGAAAGTACGATATCGTTTGCTAGCTGTACACCTCCCCTTCACCTGTGTACGACCAGAGGACCACCATTTTGCGTCCTTCCTTTTCTACTGCCAACACCCATTACTGTAACCCACAGGAGAACACTCTATAATGGCATAATTTACTGTGAGATGTGGGGGCTTCTGTATGTTTGTCGCCAGACTCGACAGTACTTGTCTTAGGTGGCATTGAATTATACAATTTTTCGGTCAGTATGTTATTGATCAAGGTGTTGACAACCATTGGTCCCATTTGCAAACACCGGGCCTTAATCCTTTGCTTCTAGCAAGCATTATCTGTGCTTCATGCCGCAACTTGTAAATTCTGTTTGTTTGCGCATCTATTATATGCTCGTTTCTGTCTCTTAGCTCTCATAAACAAAGAATCTAGTTGATGTGACGATCATTTTTTGTTTTTGCGTGAGATGCACATAATCAGACAATTAATATCAGAAGCATATACTAATTAGCAGCATGCATCTTCCTCGTACAAAATCTAAGCATCAAGGCTCAAGCCAAGGAGGCTATTACACAAGGTTTGGGCTATTGACGTATTCCCAGTTGGCAAGGAATTTACCAGAGTTAACACTGGAACATATGTTTATTATTGGCTATAATTATGTGAACCGGCCGGGTATATCTAGCTTCTTGACAACTACGACTAACTTGTCGGGTCGTATTTCTCGCCAACACATGTAAAACCGCAGTAATTTGTTCATACAAGAAAATGTACAGTATATAGCATGCTGTTAATTTTGGTTATTTGATTGAGACTCATGGAAGGTGAAAGCAAAATGGGCTCTAATAAGTCGGCGAAAAGAATATCCAACATCCGCGCACAGAAACGAGAATGTGTCATCCCTCACTCCCTGATCGGGATCAACTGTACTCCGATCATATTGTATGTGCAGAGGTATCTAGTGTCGTAGGAGAGCAAGACGGAATGAGGCAGATAGCTACTCCAGTTTCCCTTCATCCTGCACGCCTAGTAGTACTTGCATGCCTGGTTATAAAGTTTTGGAGGAAGCTGGATGTACTAGCTAGTAGTACTGGATTACTGTAAAACTCGGACGTCACACCACGCATAACTGAATGTCTGACAGCAGGCATGCAAAGCAGTACTCCCTTCGTCCAAAAAAAAAAAAAAATAAACCGGCTGTTCCGTGTCAATGTTTGACCGTCCGTCTTATTTAAAAAAAATTATTAAAAAAATTAAAAAGATAAGTCACGCATAAGTATTAATCATGTTTTATCATCTAACAACAATAAAATACTAATTATAAAAAATTTCATATAAGACGGACAGTCAAACGTTGGCACGGAAACCCAGGTTTGTCTTTTTTGGGACGGAGGGAGTACAGTACATGGCACGGTATCCGAGAATCGGGTGAAGCTAGCACCGGCCTGCCGGGCGGCCACTTCTTGCAGCAGAAGTCGCGATGATACAGTATATATCATCTGTCTGATCATGCCAACCTGTACGTATATATCTCGCGAGCTATACTACTCCGGCCCGCTCACCGCCCGTCATGTGTCGTTGCAACGGGGGGGAGAATTAACCGAGCGATGCGACGACGGAAGCGGAAGCGGAAGCGGAAGGTGGCGCGGGTGTGTGGCAACGGCATCGGAATCACGTGGACGAGCGACGAGGATCCCGAGGCGAGAAGATAGAGAGAGCGTGGGGGGGTCCCCGGAATCCCGCGGCACGTGCCCACTCGTGCTTACGGCGTTGCGCTGCGCCCCCCGCACCTCCATACACGTGACTCCGTTTCCTCGTCGCCGTAGCAGCAGCAGCAGCAGCCGCAGCAGCAGCCGAGTACGCCGCGATTAACTAAAACTATACTACACTAACTAATCGCGCGCTGCAGCAGCGCCCACGAGGGCGGGGATTAGTTAACTGATCCAAATACGCGCGCCAGCCTGGGTGGAGCCACTCCACCATTTTCTACGTACGCCCCCGCTGTTGCCGGGTACGCGGGTCGGGTGCGTACGTACGGGGTGAGGTGATCTCCGAGGGAGAGTGGGGCGCGTGCGTAGCGTGTCGTCGCGGGCGTGCCGGGCGCGGGGGGTGTCGGTTGGAAACTTCGCACGCACTTGGGGTACTCCCTCCGTCCCAAAAATAGATAAACATTGGGTTTGCATGTCCAACTTTGACTTCCGTCTTATATAAAATTTTTTATAATTTCGTATTTTTTATTGTTGTTTAGATTGATAAAACATGATAAATATTTTAACGTGACTTGTCTTTTTATTTTTTCGTAATTTTTTCAAATAAAAATAACGGTCAAACATTAGACACGAAAACCGAGTTTGTTTTTTAGACGAAGGGAGTACGTACTGTACTGTACTCCGAGCGCAGATGAGAGAGGAGGCCATGGTTGGGTTGGTGTGAGAGTCCCTTTCGGGGGTCTGACACCCCCTGCTGGGCATCACGTGGCGGTTGCTTTCGCAGGGCCCTGCCGTACCCCTGCCACGTGTCGGTTGGCGGCCGGGCACCCGCGCCAGCCAACACTACCCCGCCCTGCCGACGTGGACCATCATTTCCCTCTCACCTCCTCTAGTCCCTGTCTACTCCCACCGCCCCCTATCTCCGTCTCCTCCCCCCACTCTCATGCTAATTAAGCGCAACGTACGGCTTCCAACTCTTATGCTAATTAACCCTTCCCTCTGCTTATTCCTAACCTTAATTGCTGCATTGTTGGCACACCATCAGGCTGCAACCGTTTGATCATCAAATTGAGTGCATTGCCCTTGTTGCGTGCATATACTCGTCGGTACGGAATGGAATATTGAATGAGTAGTTACCGTACCGCATGCAGTCTGGCAAACATATCCCTTGTCCATTACCGAGTGCATCAACATCGAACCGCCCCTGTCGACCAGACAATTTAGTCTAGCTAGATACCACTGCACAATTCGATCACAATTTCACATGCAGTTTAATTACATTACCACGCATCACTAATTCATGCATGGCTGCGGACTTACGATCGATCGACGTCGTTTTTAACGGAGATATTTGTGTTTTTGCCCTGGCCGTTCATTGCACGCGGCCTCAATGATTATTTCGGGGGTTTGGATGGAAGGGAAAGCAGTTGTTTTCCAAAGGTGTGGACCTGATGACAATTACTCCGATATATAACAGCTAGCGTTAGTAGGGCTATCTTAGCTAACTTGTTCCCTTCCCTCTTCCCTCGCCGCCCACGCCGTCACATGGCCAGCAACGTAGGTAGTAACCCGGTGCAGCGAGCGAGAAGAGCCAGCCTCGTTTAGATTTCAACTTTTTTTTTTCTTCAAACTTTCAACTTTTCTATCACATCGAACTTTTCTACACACAAACTTCTAATTTCCCGTTACATCGTTTTAATTTCTTCAAACTTTTTAATTTTTGCGTGGAACTAAACCAAACCCTAGTACTAGCTACTACTTCCTCCGTTTTACAATGTAAGTTATTTTCAGCATTTTCACATCATATTGATGTTATATATGTCTGATTTATTAACATTTAATATAAATGTGGGAAATGTTAGAATTACTTATATTATGAAACGGAGGGGTATTAGCTGGTCCTCGTTTTTGCCTCGTTCGCCATGGCCACACCCCTCTCTCTGCCTCTGCAAGTTTGCATGCTTGCATGCATTGCTTGTTGCCACCACTGAACACTGTGACACTGTCTGCTATGTCTGCTTGCTTACTATACGTGCTTGCGTTGGCCCTCTCTCTCTCCCGACCCTACCGTTCCCTTGCGTGTGCATGGATGCCTATAACACATGCAAGAAAACAAACGAGTTAATTTCCCGGGCCAATGCTAACTTGCCATGCTAATATTGACCGTACAGTACTTGTGGTACATGTGCATGACGCGGCTGTGTGTGTGCTACGGCTAGCTAGCTTTTGGTCCAGGTCCACCCGTTGGAATTAATTTTGTCCGCAGTTAGAAAAGCTACCAGCTAGCCGGCGGCTGGTATTAAATTTGTCTAGCGCTGCGTTTAGATCGCGTGTCAATTTTTTTAAGTATATATATGGACATATATTGAAGTATTAAACGTAGAATAATAACAAAATAAATTATAAATTCCGCCTGTAAACTACGAGACGAATCTATTAAGCCTATTAATCCGTCATTAGCAAATTAATATTTACTCTAGCATCACATTGTCAATAAACATGGTGTAATTAGGCTCAAAAGATTCGTCTCGCCATTGACGGACTATGCAGTTGGTTTTTTGGTCCACATTTGATACTCCATATATGTGTCCAAACATTTGATGTGACGGAAAATATGGAGGTTTGAAGAAAAAAATGTTGAAATCTAAACACGGACTAGTAGTGCTTGCTTCCCACATAACGGTAAGTTTTTTTTTCCCAGCTAGCTGTACAGCTTAAGGCCTTGTTCGTTTAATCCCCAATCGAGGAGGAATGGAGGGGATGAGGGGGGAATAATTCCACACCACAATAGGTGTAGAATAAATCCCCTCAAAATCCCTCCCAATCCCCTTGTGGGAGGATTAACCGAACAAGGCTTAAGAGTGCCAATATATGCACGTATATATATATACTTATTCCGTTCCAAAAAAAAACTCAACCTATAAGAGTATGATCATTTCTAGTATATATACCAAATTTGAATAACCTTTTGTTTAAATTCGTTGCATTAGGAGGAATAACATTTTTTATTGAATCTTTTAGACAAAGAGAGTACCTATAACTTGATGAGTTGATGGTAAAATTGTATTTGTCATTCGCAAGGCAATATGGCATGTAGACTGTGCAATAACTAGCTAGCTAGTGTAAGGACCTGTTTCGATCTCACCATAAAATTTTACACCATGTCACAATGAACGTTTAAAAACCTGCATGAAGTATTTAATAATAATTTTAAAAAATAACTAATTATACAGATTGCGACTAATTTGCGAGATGAATTTTAAGCCTAATTGCTCCATTATTTGATAATGTGGTGATACAGTAAATATTTGCTAATGATAGATTAATTAGGCTTGATAAATTTGTCTCGCGGGTTACTGACGGATTATGTAATTAGTTTTTTTTAGTGCCCGAACACCTTAAGCGACACCTTATATAATATCCGATGTGACACGCCAATTACAACCTTGAATCTAAACACCCCCTAAAATGTTTGACATTATTATGAGATACGTGTGCCTCTAGGTAGTAGGTAGTATCTAACTATATCTCTATATGGGCTGTGTGCTGACGGAGAGGAAATTCTGCAGGATGCTTTCTTCCTTCTCAAGATACTCCAAGCTGCAATATATAGCGCTAGCTCATATACACAACAAGAAACAGTTTGCCTTTAAACACGGGAATGCTTTGCAGTAGCTTTCATGGTGGTTGCCGCGTATTGAATCGTTACATTGTTTCCTTTAGGCCGGCTCGATGATCAGTTGTGTGTGTGCCCATCGGCTACATATGCATGCTGCATATATATACACAGGAAGCGGTTGCACCGCGTTGGTTCGTTGAGTATAGGTGATCCATGCCGTAGGCCGGAGCAATTAATTTCTCCCGTTTCTTTTCTTCCCTTCTAATTAACATGTAGATACACCATATATAACATTTTTTTTTGCTAATTATATCATCTCATTTTTACTGTGAGGAACTCTTGTGTACATGTGCTAGCTAGCTAACAACTACAAGCATGTAAAACAGGAGATATTTAGGGCTTATTAACTTCACCATGCCAACTACTAGCTCCCTCTGTTTCATATTGAAAGATTTTCTAGCATTATCCATATTTATATGGATGTTAATGAATATATATATATATATATATATATATATATATTATATATATATATATATATATTAACATATATATTAAATATGGGTAAGGTTAAAATATTAGAAAGTCTTACGTTACGAAATGGAGGAAGTACTAATTAACAAGCGGTGCACTACATGTTATGGCCTTGATTAATTAGTTACCTTACTTTCCGAGAACCGGGTGCTAATAAGATGCTATTATGCCATGCCGGTGGTACACGTACCAACTTTGCTTTGCTAGAAAAAGCTGCCAAAATGTGCTTTCAGTTGGGTGAACCTTTAAGACGGGAGGGTTTATCGTGTAGGTGAAGGGATTTAATTGATGTGTGCAAGTACTACTACTACTGAGCGTCGTCTGATCGATCACCTCGGCGTCCCTCACACACTGCATCAGCACATGCATGCAATGCTTGCAGAATTGCTTCTAGTTCTAGCATGCGTCGCGACTTTTCCATGCATGTCTTCCCAGCTACAAACCTATGATCTCTTTTGGCATCCGCATTGGTTGTTGGCTTGTTGCTCATACAATATAGGCTATGGCCTACTTTAAGGTCCAGCAAATTAGCAGCTACCCCCATACAATTATGTTTGCATTATTGACCTATGTACATATATAGCCAGGGCGATATATATGTTGAAAAGTAAATTTGCTAGCTCTTATTGCTCTGTTTTTAAAATCTCATTATTTTTATTGTTTGGAATTATTTTTCGCAATCGCATTGCTAGTTACTACTAGCTCCTAAAGTTAATTCCTTTTTTCTTTGTGGGGGTGTGGGTGGGGTTGGGGAAGAGATATATGCATATTCTACTAGTTGAACTGGTGAATTTTATTTGCTGTATGGTCTGCATATATATGAGCACATTTGTCTTCAGTGTCAAGTTGGTATTGATTAGTATATGCAATGTATATAAATGATACTTTATACTAATTTGGTGGAAATGGTCACCGTTGGGTAGGTTGACCTACATGCTCCCATCACACTCTTTCTCCTGTGCTCCATTTTTCGCGGACTGTGCCGCTACACGTCGAGACGTCAATGCATATATGGATGCATGAACACATTGATACATATGCGTGCTCGTCGACGCCAAACCGAGCATGCCGTCTGTCTCGTTGACAGGAAATTAAAGCAGTTAGGGATGATTGGAAAGCAAGCCAAACTCTATTTATATTTATTGCCCATGTCTCCTGCACTGTGTGTTGTAGTATGCGATCGATAGATTGCACGGCTCGATCGTACGTCCAACCCATCCCAACCGTACATACACATGAGTAGGCTTGCCAGCTTATTGTCGATTCTGCTCGGACGATCGATCGATTCCAGTGCATGGCCTCCAATCCACATCTGAAGCTGAATTTCAACTCTAACAGCAAGCTTAATAATTAAAGGAACGTAAAAGTTGCTGTTTACACACAAGCTGGTTAAGCTAGGTGAGCTTAATTGCAATAAGGTAGTGTACTAGTAGCAGCAAAAGGGAAAGGTTATGACAGTGGATTAAGGGTGAAGAAACAGCTAACCAGAGAGAGAGAGAGACTCTGGTTGGGGTTGCAAGCTGTTCATTACCTGCGAGAATTGCACCGTCCTTTTGCTTCATCTGTGCACGGTCGCGAGGCGTTGACGCGAGAAAAGATAGATATAGCCCCGGCCCTGTGCTGCAACACCGAGGAGAGGCCAGATATATATGGTTGAAGTGCAGGCTACGTCAGTTCAATAGCTAGCTGCGTGAATTCCCATGCAAATATGTGGGGAGGTATTTGTATATATATCAAGTTATTATCAACTCGCCGTTGGTTAATTGGGTCGTTATCCTCCACAACGGCAGTAAGCCAGAAATGGTTAATTAGTCTGGGGTATGTGTATGTACTAGGCTGCTACAGTAATCGTGCTGTTTACTATATCCTGTTTGGTTAATTACGGTGATCGAAGCATGCTTAACATAGGATATATGCCTAGTGGTTTTCTCAACATGGTGCGCGCGCGATGACCGAATTGCTGCTCGGTGGCGCATCAAGTCCGTCGTGGGGCTCTCGTCAAATATGACATCGCGAGCGAGATGGGCCACACGCCGTATCCTTGCATGAAGGACACGATACCTTTGTGGCCGATGAAGGCGTCGGGCGTTCTGCGGTCGTCAAGCTCACGCACGTCGTTTAGATATGATCCTTCAAAAACGCTAGGCACTCGTAAAGGTGCGCAGGAAGCTGATCCTCAGTTTCATATGGCGTCTTGCTAGTGGCAGGGACGGACCCAAGATTGGCCCAAGGCTTGTGCCAGCCCACAGAGACTTAGGCCTTGTGTATTGTTTACAAGATGGAAAAAAAAGGGAAAAAGTTCACTTGAGGTCCCTCATTTTGTCGTCGAGTTTTGAAATCGTCCCTAAATCGGAATACCGGATATAACGCATTCATAATCTTTGCAAAACCGGTTACATTGGGTCCAAAGGCAGCATAGCTCCCGATTTTGGTTGACGTGGCAGGTGAGTCAGCGTGAGATCCATATGGACCCCACATGTCAGCACCATAGGTCCACAATACCCTCTTCCATTCCCATCCCCTCTCTTCCCATCTCTCTCGTTGTGCGGCAGGGGCGGAGCCCGAGCTGACCTGATGAAGATGCTGCTGCTCCTCCGGTGAGGCCCGTGAGAAGCTTTGCTAAGGTTTATCCCCCGCGCCGCCGCCCCAAACGACGAGACCACCATGGCCATGGTCCCGCGGTGGTGTTGTTCCAAACCAACATCACTCTACAACATCGACGGCAACAAGCGCGCCGTCATCTTCGACCGGTTCAGCGGGGTGCTGCCTTGGACGGTCGAGAAGAAGCAGGTGGCACGGCAAGACGCCGAGAGCACTCCAAGTGCCTCATCGCCAAGGCTGAGCAAGAGAGGCGCCCGACCATCATGCGCACAGAAGGAGACATAGTGGATGATCCTTGATCCCGGTGCCCCTCTTCCCACCAGCCGATCACAAGAAAGAGATGGAAAAGAGAGGAGAGTTGTTGATATGTGGGTCCCACCTTGCTGATTTAGCAAGTCAATCTTGGTCAACTTGCCACGTCAGAAAAAAACGCTTTCCAAACCACTGAAGGAGTTATTTTGCACCAGTTTTCAGAGATGGGGGAGATGTTATACCGGTTTTGCGGTTGAGGGAGGAAATTCAATCAGAGGAAGAGATGAGGGATGACTTATTCCAAAGGGATGGGGAGAGCCCTTCAAGGGCATGGTCTGTGTGATGGGCCGCGTTAGTCAAAAACCTGAGCAGAAGTAAATGGGCCATTTGTTCTGTATTTTAGAGGTTCTGGGCTGGACCATAGAAATTCACCAAGAAGCGACTCGAAAGCAGTAGTACGTGTCCTCGGAACGAACACGTATTTTCTAATTTACGTGTCTCCCAATCGTAGCCGACGACAGTCGGTCGCTCTCTCTCGCTCCTCGGCTCCTCTCCATTTCCCATCACCCGGCGCTCGCATCGCGTCGCACTCGCCCAACATCGCAAGCACTGAAGCACCCACACACCCTACCCTCCACACGCCCTAGCTCGCTCTCCCAGCGTCGCGCTCGCCGCCGCCGCCGCCGCCGCCGGCGGGATGATCCCTTTCAATTCCGCCGTAGCCGAGGATGTCCGCTCCCTGGTGCAGGGCGTGGACGACTCCACCTTCGACTCCACCCACCGCGAGCTCTGCCAGGTAAACGCGAGCCGCCCCGCCCCGCCCCGCCCCGCGCCCGAAATCCACGGCCCGAGGTGCTTCGTTTCGGCCTGGCGTTTTGCGCGGCGGCGATTGGTTCGTGCCGCGGTCGTAGATCCGCCCCCCCCGTCGCTTGGATTTCGTCGTTTTGAAGCGCCTCAATCTTGAGGGCTGATCTAGGGTTTTGGCGGATTTATCTGTCTTGTGGGTACTGACGAGGAGCGATACTAGGGCATCGCCTTTGATGCTCTTCTCCGCGACTTAATCTAGGTTTTCGGCGGGATTCCTCACGATTGGATAACGTGGGATGTGTTGGTTGGTGTTTTTTTTGTTGCATAGATCCCTCAATGTGGTGCACGTGTTCCATGGTTCAAGTTTCTCAATTTGGTGGTCGTGCAAAATTTACTCTTGGGTTGGAATAGGACGCTTAAGCTTTCGATTGTTTTGAATTTAGCCTGACTTGTGGTCAGATACTCAGATGAGAATTGTGTTAAGATGCATATGTTTGTGAATTTGTACAAGATTTTGCATTCTTTGTCCTTGCAGATGTCTTGGGATGTCTGTCTTATGTTTATACTTACACAATCAACTCCGCTAGACCACCATCGACTTTTTAGTATTGGCGCTTTTAGAATTACTCATTTTTGTCAGAATGACGCACTGCATTTTATTGTATTATTGGTGCATGGTGTTTCTAGCATTATGGACTCTGGATCATTCTAAATGATTTATACCTTGTCTCCTGTTATCAGAACTGTTCTAACTCATTTGCATTCATAATTATCTCCACCGGAATTTGCTTTAGTTGGTGGAATCCTTTCTAATATTTTTTACCTTTCCTTTGTTTCAGCTAGCGGACTGCAGTCCTGATGGATGCAGTTTGCTGCTTCAAGTTTGTTTGGATGAAGTGCTGCTGAATGCCGACGTGGCAAAGAGCTCTCGATTGAAACCTGAGCTCTTATCAACTGTTTTCAAGTATTGTCTGGATAAACCATACTTCAGCACCAGTTTTTGTGAAGCACTGAAGACAGTACATGTCAGTGATATGTTCCTTGTAAAATTGTCAAATGAACTTAATCTATCTGCTGGAGAGAGGGTTGGAGTTGGGCTTGCCCTATCAGATTCTGGAAATCTAGGCTTGATTACGAAAGGTAGGTGCTTGGTAGATCAATTTCCCTGGCTTAGTCATGTGTCAGTTCTCATTGAAATGCTTAATTACACCTCTATTCTTTGCTTTATAGGGCAAAAGTTCTCAATCGCTGAAATCGAGGAGATATGTGCAAATCCAGCCCATGTTTTAACAAATGATCAAATTCACGATATTGTTGTGTTTCTTCACCAGACTGATGGCCTCTCAAAGCATATGGATTCTTTCACTAACATCATCTCCCTATTAAATGTCAAAGAGATGCCATTCTATGTTCCTGCCCCAATTAAGGAAGGCAATGCTCGGCCAACAATTTCTTCAAGGTTTGAAGAGTTCCTTCTATTTACATTATGCTTCATTTTCAATGTTGCTTTACTCATGCACATTTCATTGCCTTTTTGGCACCTTACAGGCACATGGAACTGTACACTGGTAGCTTGGATGATGATTTTGATTCCCTTCTATCTGAAATTGGGAAAGAAATAAGCATGGCTGACATCATTACTGAATTAGGCTACGGGTGTACTTCAGATATTGCTCATTGTAAAGAAATACTGTCACTATTTGAGCCTCTTGATGATATGGGAATCTCTAAGTTGCTTGGAGCAGTTGTTTGCACTTGTGTTGGTCTTGGTGAAGCTCATAATACATATTCAACGTTCATGTCGGCCGTTGGCAACAGCCAACCAAGTGACTCATCTCAATTTACTGCATGGAATATTGATGTTCTCGTGGATTCAATTAATGAAATTGTGAGTCTTTATCCTTCATCTTCTTGATTATCATTGCTGTCAACTTCTTTTCCTTTTCATTTCTTAATACGTCTTGTCTTGTGAGTGCAGGCCCCAAGAACTAATTGGATTACTGTAGTGGAAAATCTTGATCATGAGGGTTTCTGCATCCCTGATGAAGCGGCATTTTGTTTGTTGATGTCTTTATATTCTCGGGCCTGCAAGGTATGAAGTTTTTCTGTTGTACTGTACTGAAAGTCATGAACTGTTTTACGGAATTATTGATTGATTCATACAGGATCCATTTCCTCTTCATGCTGTCTGTGGGTCACTGTGGAAGAATACAGAAGGACAATTATCATTCTTGAAACATGCGGTGGCTGCGCCAACTGATACATTTACATTCAAACATTGTTCCAGGAAGATGGTATCACTGTCCTTTCAAAATTTCTTTAATCCTAATAAACATCTTATTTCACACTTGACACGTCTAACCTTTCTGATCTTCCTTAGGTATTTCCAGAATTTGCTAACCGCATGCAAGGCAATCAGGCTTGGTACTGCCTGGACCTTCTAGAGGTTTTATGCCAACTTGCTGAACTTGGCTATGCAACAATGGTTCGGTCAATGCTTGACTACCCACTGATTCATTGCCCTGATGTTTTACTTCTTGGTGTTAGCCACATCAATGTATGCTTTCTGTTCCAATTTTGTTTAATGCCTCCCCTTGTATATTATATATCTTTTTAACTTTAGGAACAACATTGTCTATTTGCAGACTCCATATAATCTCCTCCAGTATGAAGTATTGTCTTGTGTTTTCCCTATGATACTGAAGGACACTACATACAGTAGTCTTATGAACTCTCTCTGGCATGTCAACCCTTACCTCACTCTTCGTGGATTTGTTGATTCACATTCCGACGCAAATTGCCTTCTCAGAACTGTTGAGATATGTCAAGACCTAACGGTAACACAATTTTGCCAAACTTTTGTAGCTAAGTTTTTAAGTTGACAACTTAACAGTCTTGTAGTTTGTTTATATTTTATCTGAAGTGTTAGCTTTGTAATTCAATGAGCCTTTATTTGGTACTCAGTGACTCTAATTTTTTTTATTTGTGTACAAATGAAGTGGACGGTGAAGATGTAGCCTACTGTATTTATTTGCTACAAGTCCGTAAGCACAAGTTGTATGGGATATATTATAGCAAAACATAGGTGCTAAACTTAGTTTTCAACCCAAGGAGAAATAGTAGTGGCAAATTAAGCAATACAATTAGTGTCTTTCAAATTATGCTGACGCCCCTTGAAAGAGAAGCTAGCAAAAGTAATTGTGGAGATACTCTTAAGATATTAATGTGTTAGCTTTTTTAACTTAGGACATTTTGTATTTTTGACAAGGATGGGTTAGTTTGATATTCTTTTTATATCCACAGTGCCAGTGGCATGGATTTTGATTGGTCGAAACATAGTTTAGTTTGTGTTCTTTGTGTTGGTGGAACATAAATTTCGCGGATTACATTCTTCACAACTATTACTTGGTGCTGTTTAAGCTAGCATTAATTTACAGACATTGTGTTATGCATCAATAGTTTATTACGATCTCAGTGGATTTTGTCAGTGCTTGTTTTATTATTCTCACAATTTTATTTGTAACAGATCCTATCCGCAGTCCTTGATTCCACCCCGTTTGCATTTAGCATCAAGCTTGCTACAGTTGCTTTTAGGCAAAGTCATAGCAATCTTGAGAAATGGTTGGTTGAAAAGCTGACTGCTCAAGGAGAGACTTTTCTTGAGGTAATATATGAGTTTGTCCACATGTCACCACAAATTCAGGCAGATTGTACTTTTCTATATGGTCTTCATTCCAGCTTGGCTCTGTAGTCTGTACTTTTAATATGCATGCTAACAGCTAGTACTTCCAGGAATGTGTGAAATTCTTGAAGGAAATTATGAGCAACACAACTTATGAGACTGCAGAAGGTGCTGTCCAACAACCTCAAGTGATGATTTTGGATATTTGCCGAGAATCTTGCCCTCTAATTATAAAGGTTGCAATATCTTTCTATTATTTTTCAGCTATCATTGGGTGATGTGCTGTTGCATAATTGTAAATGCGCTGAAACGGTGTGAAATGTGCAGGTTCTGCAATCTCACTCGGGCCAGCTGTTATCTAACCAACTTGTGGAGGAACTAAGGAGAGTGGAAGCAGTGCATGAATCAAGGAATCATGGTGTTGTAGGAAGGGATGCCCCTACTTCTGAGGGAGGTCCTGACGACATTGAAGCACAGGCAAATATATATTTTCACCAGATGTTTTCTGGACAGATAAGCGTTGATGCTATGGTACAAATGCTTGCACGTTTCAAAGAATCTACAAACAAGAGGTGCCTTTTGTACTTCATTTGATCTACTTTCTGCTGAACTTTGCTACCTTCTTAATTTCGATAAGTGCTGGTCCATAACATGTATGACCTTTCTCTTTATTTCTCATTGGTGTTAATGATGTTTAATTATCACATGTTGTCAAGTTCCTTCTGTCCTTTTAATTTGTCGTTTACGTACTAATCTAGTTTTGGACTAGATTCCTGGGCAGAATAATTATTTGCTAACTAACTATGCTTTTCTGTTCTCTTCCTTTGGTTCTCTCACTGAGATGCAGATGGTTTCCCCCTATCAGTTGGGGCAAAAACAAAATATATTTTTTTCTTATTACGTATATGTTTTTTGTACAAAAAGTATCAGTTAATCCTGTAAATTTGTTGGCTGATTTGTCTACAGTCCTCCGGATGTTTTTCATGGTTATCTTGCCTTAGTTATAACTACTCTGTTTCTTTCAAGCTAATGTTCAAAAGCCTTATTTATAACTACTTAGTATCTACTTTTGTTTTGAATGCAGGGAGCTATCAATTTTCAATTGCATGGTTTCAAATTTGTTCGAGGAGTACAAATTCTTCCCAAAGTATCCAGATACACAACTTAAGTTAGCTGCTGTGCTCATGGGTATGTGCTCATTTTTTTTATTTGTTTTCTTTCCTGAAGAATTCTGTATTCAGATACACTGATTTTTATCTGGCGCTAATTTACTCATATTGCAATGTTTCTAATTTGGTGATCCGATACTCATGATTTAATAGGATATTTGGATGCAATTTTTTTAAACTAGGTGTTGGTGCTCCACATCTGATTATTTTAGTATTTTATGTTGTATTTGGGAAGTTAAAATCGCTGTTATGACCATAATAAATGAAACTGTTTTTTCCTCTCTCTCTTTCTCTCTCTCTGCTTCATTGCAGGCATACTCTTCACAAAAAAATATCTGTAGTTTTCTTTGATGCATGGCCTGTTGTGGACTTGTGGTTAATATAATCTGATCAACAAATTGCAACATCATTCGCAAGGCTCTTGCATAGAAATTTATTAGGCTGTGTGATGTTCTTTTTTATACGATTGCATCATTTGTAATTTTACATGTCAGGCCATAGTTTGTTCTGCTGAAATTTTCAAAACATGATCGATATTTTTCAATTGTTTGTAATGCAACTTTGTGTGTGGTTACAGGATCTCTCATTAAGCATCAACTTGTGGCTCACCTGGGACTTGGAATTGCTCTACGTAGTGTTCTTGATGCCTTGCGTAAATCTATCGATTCAAAGGTTTACCATTGTCAATCAAATCTTTGTGTTATCTGCATTATCTCAACTTTTATGTGAATTTTATGCTGACTTATGTTGTTTGCAGATGTTTATGTTCGGAACAACAGCGCTAGAGCAGTTTATGGATCGTCTAATCGAGTGGCCACAGTACTGTAACCATATATTGCAGATATCACATCTTCGTGCAACACATGCCGAATTAGTTGCTGCAATTGAACGAGCGCTCGCCAAGATATCGTCAAGTCAAAATGAGCCAAATGTAGGCAGCATGCTTTCTGCAGATCAGCATGGTTCATCATCTATTGGAAATATGGAGGTATACTTACATCCAAGTCAAGCAGACAAACTTTGATTTTTTAATACTTGTTACACTTGGTATTAAAGAGATGCCCTTCGTATGTAGGCTTCTGAAGCATCGTGGCAGCTCATCAATCCAACTCCAACACAACTTGAACGGTCACACCAACAGAGGCACCAGGGTTTCCTTGGGGAGAGGTCCAAGGGCTCTACAAACATCATTCAAGCCAAAAACATTCTTTCTAGTGGGCAAATGCCACTTGCTTCATCACCTGGTGATTTGGCTGTCAATCTAAAGGTACCAGTGTTGAAATTATTATTTTTTATGTCTTGTGATACTAAATAGATGCATTAAAACTGTTTCTTATTACATTAAGTTTATCGCTATGTTTGGTTGAACCTTAGCTAAATATGAACTATTGTAGGCTGCCACAACACCATCGTCACAAGCTTCTCCTCATCATTCTACCACTGTATCAGCTCCTTTACAACCCACTGGCTTTCTGCGGTCTAGAAGTTCTGCTCCTTCAGGTCACTTTCTAGCTTACATGTTAAGCTCAACACTAATCAGAACTTGCTGATAATTTAACCATAGTCATTATCATTCTTTGTGCTCGAATTTATGGCCTTACATTATTTTTTATGACCCGTCCATTGTTTTCTAGGCATTCGACAACCTTCCTTCACCACAGGATTTGGAGCTGCTCTGAATATTGAAACTCTAGTTGCCGCTGCAGAAAGAAGAGATACACCGATTGAGGTTTGTTTACTTTTTGGTGTGAAACCGTGAATTGCAGCAAAGTTCCACACTTCTCAAACTATTTAAACCGGTTTGGGGGCCTGACTGACTTAAGAAATGTAGTGAAACCTTAAATCCTCTACGAGAAAATATTCCATTTTACTGTGGCAATTGTTTTACATCAATCAATTTGTAAACTATGCAAGACTTATTTCCAAGAAAATTGTAATGACCTTGTTTCATGTGGCCACTCTTTATGCATTACATAAACTAACAGGGAACGCGTAGCAGATCTATATTGAGAGGATGTGAGGGGATAATAGTTACTGTTCTTTGAGCAAACAATTGTTTCAATGTTATTCAAGTATCTTTTCTTTTGTCACTTCATAGGCCCCTCCTTCTGAAGTTCAAGACAAGATTTTCTTCATGATCAATAATATTTCCACTTCCAATATGGAGGCTAAGGCAAGAGAATTTAATGAGGTTTTGCAAGAACAGTATTATCCCTGGTTTGCGCAATATATGGTCATGAAAAGGTAAACATGCTGGCCAATGCACTTGTTATTTCATGTAAACTTTTCTGCTTTTCAACTGATAAAACCATGCCCTTCTGTTTACAGGGCAAGCATTGAACCAAATTTTCATGATTTATACTTGAAGTTTTTCGACAAAGTCAACTCAAAATCATTGAATAAGGAAATGGTTAAAGCTACATATGAGAACTGCAAGGTCATGCTTTACTCATATCTTGTCTTTCTCTCTCTTTCAGTGCCATTTTATTTTAAAACTTGGAACGTTGTCTTCTGCAGGTCTTATTACAGTCCGATCTCATAAAATCTAGTTCGGAAGAACGTTCATTGCTTAAAAATCTTGGTAGTTGGCTAGGAAAATTCACTATAGGAAGGAATCAAACATTACGAGCAAAGGAAATTGATCCCAAAATTCTTATTATAGAGGTAATGGTTTTACTTTATTCTGCTTCGTTTATGTTTCTTCATTGCTTTAATGTTGTCTTATGTTGAACCTTAATAATATGTACTTTTGACTGTTTGTTACTGCATCAGCCTTGAACTACTATGTTACCAAATGACACTGGGTGCTCCTCTATTTTAATTTGACTTTTTGCTAAGTTTGAATATTGGATGTGGTGGTGTGTAATGCTTTTAGTTGGGTTTATTGGTTGGATGATTTAATCTAGCATTATGTTGTGTTTGATTTGTGTCTGTTGATGTAATGATTTATGCTGAATTTAACTGTCACTATGATTTGTTTATGTATTATTCTTCTTGTCATGGGTTATTCATTTCAATTCATTTTTTTCAGGCATATGAAAGGGGTTTGATGATTGCTGTTATACCATTCACATCAAAGGTGTATATTTTATGTTGAGATCTTGGTTTAAATGGAAATTATTATGTTATTGTGCTTGCCATATTGACCAAATGGAGATTTGCAGGTTCTTGAACCTTGCCAGTCGAGTATAGCATACCGTCCTCCAAATCCTTGGACAATGGGTATTCTTAGCCTTCTCGTTGAGATCTATAATCTACCTAATCTCAAGATGAACCTGAAGTTTGACATTGAGGTCTCTTTGCATCCTTCTTTGTTTTCTATTTTGTGATGATCGATTAAAGTTTGCTCGAAGTACGTCAGCTAATTGCGATTGTTTGGGGCTGTAGGTCTTGTTTAAGAATCTAAGTGTTGATATGAAAGATGTGAAACCATCTTCTCTTCTGAAAGACCGTATTCGGCAAATAGAGGGAAATCCAGATTTTTCAAATAAAGATGTTAGTGCATCTCAAGCACCAGTAGTTGCTGAGGTTTCCTCTGGCGTCATGCCTACAATAAACCATGTGGAAGCACAACCAGAGATAAATAGCACTTCCCGTGCTACAAGCCTTCCAAATATGTTGAGCCAGGTTGGTCTTCTGCTTTCATGTTTAGTTTTAATCTAAAATCTGTACGCACAAATGTTTTTTTAATCCATGTTGGATATTTTTGTACTACAGTATGCAGCACCTCTTCGCCTTCCTACAAACAATATGGTAGAAGATGACAAGGCCGCTTTAATCATGCCTGAACAGGTTTCCTCTCATGGTTTGAGCCAGGTTTCGCCATCACAAACACCATCACTATCATCGTCTTCATTTTCTCTTAGCCAGGTCTGCACTTGCTGCTTATCTCTATGTACATCAAAGTTTGATTTTCATTATAATTGACTATATTTTTTGTGGGTCCTTCACAGCTTATGGCGGCAATTCCACGTGCAGATATATATTTCAGAATTAATGAAAAGCTTAGCTCTTTTGGCTCGTTGCAGTATAGCAAGTATGTGTTTTGAAGATAATATCAGCTTACGTTTGATCTTCTTTTTCTAATGATCTGTTACATTCTTGGTATTTGTAGAATCATGGATATGGCTTTGGATAAGGCCATCAAAGAGATTATAGGTCCTGTCATTCAAAGAAGTGTTACAATAGCGAGCCGAACAACTAAGGAACTTATTCTAAAGGTGACCACCATGCATTTGTGATAGCTATTGCTGTGGTAGAAAAAGTTTCTTATATGCTTGCTTATTTGTTTTCCTGCAGGATTATGCAACGGAAGCGGATGATAGTGCCGTGTCTCGCTCTGCACATTTGATGGTCGGTACACTAGCTGGAAGTCTTGCCCATGTTACATCCAAGGTAATTCTGCTTAAGGTTTTTAAGATTTAGTTTGCTGGCAGGAATATACTAGGACTACTGTTTAGTTCTATCCATGTTTGCATCACATGTATGGTAGCTTATTCAATTGTTCTTTCTTTTTTGTAGGAACCTCTTCGTGTTGCTTTATCATCTCATCTTCGCAGTCTTATTCAGGGCATAACTAATAATACTGAATCCACAGAGCAGATTATGCTTATTCTTGTCAATGATAATCTGGATCTTGGATGTGCCCTAATAGAGACCGTTGCAACACGCAAGGTGGGTCTCTACTCTCTACCACTTTATTAAGTGTGCTTATGCTTCTTTCCAGTCTGTTGCATTTGTCTTCTTTGCTTATGTAATTGTTATGATGGTCATGTAGCCAGCAGTATTCTTGATACTGCTTGTTAGGAGCACAATGTAAATAACACTTCTTCTTTTAGCTTTGCTACTGAATGTATACACCTAGCCGCAGTATTGCAGAAACTAAGGAGATAATAACATCAATAACATGCTTACAGGCTGTTGAGATGATCGATGGGGAAATCAAGCAGCCCTTTTCACAACTAAGGAGACAAAAAGAGCTACTTGGATCTGCATATTATGATGCTTTTCCTTACACTCAAGGTCTTAAGCGTGTTCCGGATGCTCTTCGTCCTAAGCCTACTGGCCATTTATCTGCTGCCCAACGACGAGTGTATGAGGTGAAACAGTTTAGCATGAGTATCTCTTTATACAGCAAAATTTGTCGTTCACTATGTTTGACTATGTGCATCTCGCTTCACTGTTGAATTTAGGACTTCATTACTGTATGGCACAGTCAGAGTAGTCAAAATGCGGGTGGTTCAGCTACTGCTACAGCGATGGCGGTCGCTCCAAGCAATTCCAGTGTACCTCGAGTTTACAGTCCAAATTCAGCACTGACAGACTCCAGTAGCTTTTCCTCCCATTTTGCATCTGCAAGTCAGACTACAGAACTGGTACATGAAGAATCAGATCGCAATGCACACCTTTCAAGGTAAAGATGCTTGGACTTCTTGCATTTATTTACTTCTATCGGAGCACTCATTCTTAAGTCTTCTGCAGCCTTTCTTCAAAAATTGGCGCGAGTGACACATCTACCCAAGTTATTGGAACCACAAATGTTGCATCTGTTTTTCCGCCTATGGTTCCCAATGACCTTCCAGTGGGTGAACCAACAACCACGAATAAAGTCAGTATCTTTTATTCTTGTATTTAAATGAGGAAATGGTGCTGAATGCGTTCTCTTATACCTGCCAAACTCTGTTACCAGGATCTTGTTACTTCGGCACCACTTTCACCTACAACTGCTGTTGATCGGATGGGATCTGTTTTTGCGGAACCTTTGAATACTAGTGATGCGCTGGAGAGGTACCAACAAGTTTCACAAAAGGTACAAATATGTTTTATATAGCGTGTGGATTTTTTGAAATTTATCTAGTAGCATGGTGGAATTATTGCATGTGTTAGCATGTTAGTACCATCTAAAGTGCACCTGAAAATGAATTACTTATTGCGGTCTTTGTCCAGTGGTCCCTATTGATAGTTCATGCTTTGCATATGAAAAGTGTGATTTTTTTTCACTGGTACATACTTTTCAGCCAAATCTAGATAGTGTTTTTACTTGTGGTAAAATGTCATTTGCCTTTGTTAAATATATTTTCTACACTTACGGTCTCTTAGACCTTTTGGGTGATTCTGTCATTATGCAAGTTTTACATTCTTTTTTTTTTTTGCCTTACAGCTGGATACTTTGATCGCTAAGGATGGCAAAGATGCAGAAATTCAGGTTAGCTTTGTTGCCATTTTCTTCCAGGGATTTGTTCTTATTTTCCTTTTAGGTATTTATTTTTTGCTATAGATTCATTTGCAGTACATTACCCTTTCTCAACATAATGCTAACATTTATTGCTGTATTCAGTCTGTCATTGCGGAGGTTCCCGACATCTTACTCAGATGTGTCAGTCGAGATGAAGCTGCCTTGGCTATTGCACAGAAGGTTTGCCATCATTTCCTATTTGTAATAAGCACTTGTTTCAGTCTCTCTCTCCCTCCCTCTATTGAATATTTGGATATTTTGGTTCCAGGTTTTCAGAAGTTTGTATGACAATGCATCAAACAGTAATTATGTCACATGGCTCCTAGCAGCTTTGGTCGCAATACGTGATGTTTGCAAACTTGTCGTCAAGGAGTTAACGAGCTGGGTATGTTCCCTAGTAATTCCCATATGTTTATTATCCATGGTTATATGATGGACTTAAATCCTCGTGGTCCTTGAAAATATTTGATACTGTCTTTTCATGTATACTGGCTGCACATCATGCATTCATAGTATAATTTATTTTAATTTGCTTGGCACATTGCAAACAAAACAACTTCAAAAATACCACAGTTGAAATTTCATATTTAAAAAATACCACCGCAATCAGCCAAAATAAGTTCTTGAAAATGCTGTCGCTGTGATGTTCTGTACAGATATGCTTTTTGAACCTTTTTGGGGCAGAAGATTCTGTAAATATTAACAATATCCTTTTTTCTCCTCTTCATTGCACTCTTTGAGATTACCTTTAGTTATATTTGTTTCTATAAGTAACTTGCATGATGGGTGCTTTATATGGCAAGGAAATGCCACCTTTGCCAAAGTTATCTTGCACCTGATCAGTTTGGTCCTTCTAGCTTTTCAAGTCAATTAGCTAAAATCTCTTGGTATCATTCAAGAGCCATGGAACAGATTTAAGTCATTTAGATCAATGATCCATTTTACCAGGACCATCCTTTTGCTGTTCTTTTACCATCACATGCACACTATGAAATATGTAAAAATAGAAAAATGATAGGACTGTTTCCATGCATATAGATATTTTGGCCAAGTTAATTCAATCATAGGTAATTAGTTATCAAGAAGTCTGTTCCAAATAGTTTTGGCAATATGACTGTTTTTCTCTGTACAAGTTGAATCCGTTGATCTTAAAAGTCATGACTTGTTTCTGGATCAAGCTCTTTGGAGTGACTTAACATTTTGTGCAGGTAATATATTCTGACGAAGATAAGAAGTTTAACATCGACATAATTATTGGACTAATTCGGTCTGAACTGATTAATCTTGGGGATTACAATGTTCATTTGGCGAAGATTATTGATGGCGGAAGAAACAGTAAGTTGAGAAAGTACTTGAAAAGCTAGTTCTTGTTTAAGTTGGGTATTGTTGTATGTTTGGCATTCAGGCATAGATATACCTGTGTTATTCTTGCATGTAGCAAGTGAAAAGTTTTCATGCATTCCGTTTATTGGTTTGTCAGTTAAAACTGCTTGCATGTCCTGTATTGATGAAACAAATAGGGATGTGATGAAACTTATCCATAATTTGGCATACTGCATCCAATGTTCAGGTTGATGAAGTACTTGATTTAGATTATTGAATTTGAAATGTTGCTGAGCCAACTTGTTATTGATTTTCTTTTCTAACATAGTTTCACTAATCGGACTATTTGGTTATTAGCAGAGTAAATCATGTAATTCGGGCATTGGACCCAATAATTTCTAGTGTCTAGTATGGAAAAATGGGACCTATGCCGCATCTGCTTTTAGCCTAGGAAACGGAATATGGCATATTCTACCCCCTTCGTTTCTCCCATTTTAACCTATCTATAATACCTGAATGATGGTTACTTGTTTTAAAATTTTCTTAAGAAAGTGCAGTGGAACAAATGTTTTTAATGTGCATGTCTGTCCACAATATATGCAATGGGCCAAATGTTATAAATTTCTGTCTGTGTCCTATGTTAAATGTCTGGAGAAGTGTTGACAAGTGTTGACGAGTTTATCTTTGTGAAGAACAATTCCTGTAAACTGTTTCTGTTACAGCATAATGTTGAATCCCTTCAATTAGTAAATACAGGAAAAACTGAAAATAAAACAAAGTCAATTTTGAATCTGTTGTATGTGCTGCATCTCATTGGAGAGTTTTTCATGTCTCTTTTTCTGTTCCTCAGAGGCTGCAACCGAGTTTGCTATATCACTTGTCCAGACATTGATTACCCAAGAATCTATTAGCATCTCAGAGGTTTATAATGTTGTTGATGCCTTATCAAAAGTAAGACATTTTTTTTGCAGATGTTTTATTCTAGTGTCTTATGACCTTTTATTTGGCTTACACATATGCTATTTTGCAGCTTGCAATCAGGCCCAGTTCTCCTGAATCGCTGCAGCAGTTGATTGAAATCGCTAGAAGTTTTGCTTCCGTGAAGGATGAAAATATTAGACAGTCAAGGGATAAGAAGGTCAGGAGACCGATAATTGGTCATACCTTCCATCGTTCCAATAGTAAATGTTATGCTGACTCCACAAATTACACCTAACTGGTTTCAGGTTTTATCCGGTCGTCCTTTGATGAATAAAGAGGAAAATAATGCTAATGATGTTGCGTTCACTGATGCTGTTGGTTTTCAGGAAAAGGTTAGTTGTATACACTATATCAGTTTTCGTTGTGGAGACATCACACAGGATTTTATCTCCTGAAACTATTAGAGATAGAACAATAAATTTATTTCCTTTATCGATTTAACTTTGGTTCCTGTTCGGTTACATCTTTTCTTCATCATGAACAGCAACCAAGGTATGACATATGTGGTGTATGCTCTAGCTGCTTCAGTGTTATGCAACATGTATCTTAACGTAGTTTACTCCAAACAGCTCCTCCATTCTCAAAATAGATGTCATCGTCAAATCTTCAAATGTTAACTCCCTAACATATGCCAAAAAAAAAGAGATAGAATGAACGCTTTCATGCGAAAAACTGAAAATGATATACTAGTTTTCATGAGAAAGAACGCTTTCATGTAGTTATGAATTTGTGGTTAGAAAAGGCAGTGAATAAATATTTGATTTGGAGACTCTGTCAATGTCCTTCAAAAAGACTTGGGAGCATTCATTAGTCATTTAACAGTTCTACACAGGAACATTCATTTTCTTTTTGTTCACATGGCTAAGAAAAGGAAACATTCCTGTGTCACTTTCTGTAGGAAAAAAAAACTGTGCCCCCCTCAACCAGACTTGGTGGTATGAATTGTTTGTTAGCTGGTCATTTTTTTTTATTTTGCATACAGATAGTACTTTGTAACGTGTGCACTCTGTACATGTTCTAACAAAAGCTGACAAACCACTTGTGCATATTATGATGGTTTCACACAAATAACTAGAGATGCATTTGTTGCTAATCTCTTAATAAGTTGTCACTGTTCCTCAGTAGATTAGTTTGATTAGATGGATGCATGAAAAGGGAGGAACTTGTTGAATGCTACCAAAGCTCAAGTCCTCATCGGGTGCCTATTTATTCTTGATTAAAAAAGTCACCTAGATCCTCGTAGGTTTTTTTTTCTTCTTCAAAAAAGATGGTCTAGACATTAATATTCTTTGCAGACTGCAGTTATGTTTATTATGTTTGATGGAATATTAGTTTGAATATGGTTAGTAATTGATTCTTTAAAAGTATTGACCTCTAAATGTGTTGATGTTGCATATTATTGACTTTGAAATTAACCTATATTCATGGAAAGCTAATGCATTATTTGGATGATGCACAGGTCGCAGTATCATTCTCTGAATGGTGTAATATATGCGATCATCCCACTATGGGTGATTCAGCATACACTCATTACATTGTGCAGCTGCAACAGGATGGCTTGCTAAAGGGAGATGATTTGACCGACCGCTTTTACCATATTCTCACGGTGTTTTTTCTACCCGTATCATGTTCTTTTGCTAATGATTTATATGTGAGTGCTAATATTTTTGCAAACTGGCCAGGAACTTGCTGTGGCACACTCTGTAGTCTCTGAGCAAGTAGTTGCTCCTGGTGGGATTTCTCAGCAGCCAACGCAGCAACTCCAGATTTCATACTTCTCAATTGATTCATATTCAAAGCTTGTGGCACTGGTGGTAAAGGTATATTAAATGCTATTTTGCTTGTGCTTTTAAGGTGAACATGGTCAGAAAGTCTGGACTTGTTTTAATTTGAAAATATATATTTTGTCACATTAAGTGAATCGAGATGGTTATGGCCTTATGGTACAGTCAAATTCTGTATGCAAAGCGTTCCAACATTTTGTTTTCTCAAACTTTCCCTTGCCACTAGCACTTGTATGATTGCATAACATTTCTTTTGAAGAAGCTATAACCAAAGTGCCTTCTTGAAACATCCGTATTGGGTGGTGTGTATATAGCTGCTTGATTTCTTTAGCATGGATTTTTCCTATTGCTAAAATAGCTTTGACTAACATGTTGCATTCTTTTCTGTTGAGTGATGTTACTATACATATATAAAGTTGTTCTAAAGTTGATGCTGCGGTGAAAAGCTATCTTGAACCATGATAAAATTTATTTAACATGAAATATCTGAACTAATTTTTTTATATTCCCTACCTCTGTTATGGACAGTACTTACCATATTATTCTGTTGATTTCTTCAGTACTCTTCTGTGGATATTGGACCGAGTAAAGGAAGCCTTTTTAATAAGGTCAGCATTTTACGTTGTTAATGACTCTTTGAGACTTTATATTGGCATTGCCATTAAGTATTTCTTCACTTCTTTGCAGATTCTTTCTGTTATAGTTAGGATTATTCAAAGAGATGCTGAAGAAAAGAAAGTTTCTTTCAATCCTCGGCCGTATTTTCGGTTGTTCATAAATTTGCTTAGTGAGCTTACTACTTCTGACCTTCACCATGATAGTGCTAATTTTCAGGTACATGTTATGCACGTTTAGCTTTGATAGCTTATTTTATATGCTAGTAAAATGTTACATTTGCATGTCTTGATGTACCAGGTGTTGACAGCATTTGCCAATGCATTCCATGTGCTTCAACCCTTGAGAGTTCCTGCATGGAGGTTTGTGATGATCTTTTAATTCTCAGTTGTCACGTCCTTCTTTTTAACTGCCTCATTTTGTTTCATTCTTTGCGGGCACTCGAGTGTCTTTTTCCAATACCTTCTGTTGCTATTGAATTTTTCAAAGTTTATTATCACATACTATTTCTTGCTTTGAGCTTCATGAAATGCTGCTTGGTATTTTCTTTTTGCACAATGCTAAAGTAATTTGCTTTAGAGTGGATAATACTCTAGAGTAGTTATGTTTGAGGAATTATCTAGCTCTGGAATTATATGATCCTATTTCCGAACATGCTTACCTTCTTGTTTGATATAAGTTGGTGCAATAAGCTGGTCCACAAAATGTCAATAATGATAAGGAATAAGGTCAATGCAATAAAAATTGCAGATGACCCTTGTTCTAGGATAATTTTAGAACCTAAATCAATAAATGGCAGAATGGTCAGGCATGATGATCCTCCTTTTTCCAAATCGTACCTTGGTTGGTGCTTTGTCTTAAACTAAAATATCCCCCTTGTGTAGTTTTGCTTGGCTTGAATTGGTAAGCCACAGAAGCTTCATGCCAAAGCTATTGCTGTGCAATGCACAGAAGGGCTGGCCATTCTTCCAGAGGTTGCTTGTCGATTTGTTCAAATTCATGGAACCATATTTAAGAAATGCTGAACTGGGACAACCCGTAAGTATTATTCCTGCATATTCATTTGTGGCTGTCTGGTACATGGTTCACTGCATTCTGATTTTGGTACACTATTATGTTCTTTTTTTCTATTGTAGATACATCTGTTGTACAAAGGAACTTTGAGAGTGTTACTTGTGCTACTGCATGACTTCCCTGAGTTCCTTTGCGATTACCACTTCAGTTTCTGTGATGTCATTCCCCCCAGCTGCATTCAAATGCGCAATGTTATTCTTAGTGCTTTTCCACGCAATATGAGACTTCCAGATCCCTCTACTCCAAATTTGAAGGTATTTACTGGTTGTGTTTATGTAACACTTACTCTAATGCTTTTCCACGCTATTGTATGTTTGATCAACTTAACCATTTTTTTGCAACACAGATTGATCTTCTTGCTGAGATTTCAATTCCTCCAAGAATCATGTCTGATGTTGATGGTGCCTTAAAGTCAAAGCAAATGAAGACACAGGTTGATGAGTACCTCAAGGTGAATGACAATTGCCGCCGCTTTATTTTATGGACTTACCAATTCTCACTCATGTATTTCTTTAATGTAATGATGGTTTAGTGTGTCTCTATTACTCACTCATTCAGCAATTATATAGTTGAAAACTACTTGACCGAAGGTGGTATATTTAATTTCTCACCTTCACTTGTATCCGCGCAGAGGCCAGATGGATCCTTTTTAACTGATTTAAAGCAGAAGTTACTTCTGCCGCAAAACGAAGCAAATATTGCTGGGACTCGTTACAATGTACCTCTTGTTAATTCACTTGTGCTCTATGTGGGCATGCAGGTCAGTTTCTAAATCTGCCATTTGCAAGTTGCAACTAAGGTGTTCTGTTAATGACATGGTTATTATCTAATGCGTCTATGTTTCATCCAACCAGGCAACTAGCCAAGCAATATAATATCGTTTGTTCAACCAGCATTTATCTATAATTTTCATGGTCCTTTTTGTGTCCTTTTTTAGTGCAAATTCAGATTTGTGTTCGCCTTCTACTCATGTAATATGCTCATACTTGGTATTCTATCGTATGGCCTGACCATGTTTAACTGGATGCATCATATGATATTGATTCACAATTATAGTCGTGGCGTGGCTAAGCTTTGTTTGACTCTGCTGCATGTCAACGTTTCTTCACATTCTTGAGGTCCTGACAACACTAATCTGATACAATTGATATATTCAGGCTGTGCAACAGTTGCAGCTTAATAAAATGAATGCATCAGCGTCGGCGCAGCAAATGAACCAAAGTCAACTGGATGTCCAGATTGAGACAGCTACAGAGCTCTTCAGAAATCTTGTAATGAATTCGGATACAGAAGGTCGCTACCTCCTCCTCAATGCGATTGCCAACCAGCTGCGCTATCCAAACAACCACACACACTATTTTTCCTTCATAATTCTTTACTTGTTTTCTGAGGCAAACCAGGTATCGGATGATTACTTACTATTTTGGTCTCCTTTTTTGTTTGTATGCAAATATACACCCTTTCTGATGGGAACTAAATCTGAAATCGCAGGAAATAGTCCAGGAGCAAATAACTAGGGTACTTCTGGAACGGCTAATAGTTAACCGCCCTCACCCGTGGGGGCTACTAATTACTTTCATTGAGCTTATAAAGGTATGGTATTGTGACAGTTTTCAGTTTTCATTCAGCTTAATTTTGGATGAAAAAGGATTAACACAGGCTTCATTTCCTTCAGAATCCACGCTACAGTTTTTGGGCTCGATCATTTACTCGCTGTGCACCTGAGATCGAGAAGCTGTTCGAGTCTGTTGCAAGGTCTTGTGGAGGAAAAGGGGGAGACGATGGAGTTGGTCTCCCCGATGGTGGCCATTAAAAGCGGGAGACTCTGTGTTCTCTTGTTGTGTATTATCCGTTGGCGAAACTTACCGTGTAGTCCTACATTCTAGCCTTGTGCTTATGTAATGTACCATAGTAGTCCGTTGATTATAGGGTAGCTGTATATAAGCCTAACGGTAGTTAGAATTGGTAGCCTCGTGCTCTGTTAGTGTATTCGCGGGCCAAAAACACTATTAATTGGTAGCCTCGTGCTCTGTTAATTGGTAGCCAAAAAACCTGTTGCCGTTTTTTGGGCAGTTAAAAGGTTTTTACCAACTTCTCATATTCTGTGTGTGCTAACTCTTAAGCTGTGGTACGCACATAGGTAAAAAACCATCTAGGTGATTGAGTGGACAAAGCTAACTCTAACCTTACGATATAAGGTCAGGCATTAAAAGGCTGAAATGTCATACGGGGAGGCCTTAGTATAACAGCTAGTTTTTCATCTGGGAGAACAACTGGTGGCCCTTTAATGGGCCGATCTATTATCTCTGCAATGGGCCTGAATGGGCCGATGAATAAGTTGACCAGACGTCCCTCAACTTTACGTCAAGTTCGTATAATATCCCTATAAACCACAGTACCAGAAATGAAATCTTCACCTAGGTCAAAAAATATACAAAAACCTTCACCCTTATAAATATACAAAACCGTGCATCTTAACAAAATAAAAAATAAATGGCCCACATGTAGTGAGAAGAAAAAAAATATAGGGTCCGCATCTCCTCTCTTTTCTTCAATCTTCTCTCACGGTCCCGACAAAATAAGGCAAGGCCGGCGCAATCTCCAGCGGTCGCCACGGCGGACGGCGGGAGCATGTGCGCGGGCGACGACACGGGCACGGGCACTTATTCCTTTGTTATACCTAAGTAGTTCATGGGCCAAAGTCGCTTTCTCTGTATATTCGGCGGGTGACATGCACCGGGATATTTTGGTGTTAGTCATGAGTTGGGCTTGCCACTCGGGGTTCCAGTCCTTCTGGCGTAATTTATTGTTGAGAATAGTTACTTGTGACAAAATAAAATTGCTTATATTACTTGTAACACGCAGCAGCAAACTTCCCAAGCATAGTTCCAAACCAGCAACAGAGTCCTTCAAAACCCAAAGGCAATAAATAAGGGTAACAAAAGGTTAAAGTTCAATTTGCTTACATTCGATTAATATAATACCAAACAAAAATCCAAAATATATGTTACACTAACCAGAAACCCAAACAGTTCAGACACTAGCGTAAGTACATGGTGATTATGTACATGCTTTCTAATCACCATAGATTTACTAAGTATAAAAAATAATCAGAAATAGCCTAAATAACCCCTTAAACCCTGCCGTTTGAAAATGCCAACTACAACTAGATGTAATAATAACCAAAGGTGGCACTCATGCACCCTATGAATATCCCACGGTAAAGACAGGTCCCCCTATTTATCATGAATTGGCCCAAAAGAGTAGCCGAATCCTAGGATAGATCATGATATTTCAAATCCATGGCGAACACAAAATTAAAGATAATCACACAAAGAATGTGATATATCCATACACAGACAGATCAAACCAAATTCAATTGCATGATTACATAAACACATGGAAACGTGCATGGAAAAATGACCGCTATTAAAATTAACTGCGAGAAAGTATCCATAAGCCCTTACCAATGTAGCGTGAGCAATAGTGTACCATGTAATTTGGAAAGTGGAAAGGTTGTGGTGGCCAGTTCCTGATATCCATTTACTGGATACACCAATTTGAGCTTTGTTAGCTCACTCTAGCTTTGTTGCCATTAAGGCAGCCATCAACTTCCTAGAATCCACATGAACCAATTAACCAAGCCAATATCCAAAATCACCTTATAATCATGCTGAATTCATCAAAATGAGGACAAATCCGAAAATTCAACTTCACAATCAAGAATATTCTATCAAAATCTGAGAAAGTACATGTTCAACAACCCAAAAACACAGCTTACCCACAAATTACAATTGCACATTTCAATTGCTCAATATAATAACTCCGAACAATACCATGTAATGGAGAACCTTCTATGTGCATGAAGCAGTGGCTAAGACAAGTTCTTAAGTAATCTGGAAATGTTTTTATCACAATAAAAACCAAGTGCCAGATACCTAAGAGGTTAAGTGTACTATCTAAGGCCCTGATTGATTTAGATTATTGGACAGATTATCTACTTTATCATAGGAATAAATTAAATAATTTAATAAATAAACTTAACAGAATGTTTAAAGCAAGTGGTCTTAACATTGTGGTAGAACAAGTGTTTTGAGGAAACAGTAATTTAAAAGCATGGAGCAAATAATCTGAAAAGTAACTAAACAAAGGAGACATTCATGCAACCTATGTACGACCCATGGTACAAAGAGATCCCCTCAGTTATCACGAATGGACCCAAAAGAGTAGCAGAACCGCTGAACATATCACAATATAGTTTTTCCACGGGTAGATAATGATATATCAAATCCTTGACGACACAAAATTAGAGATGTCATAAAGAAATAAAGTGATATGCCCATACACAGACAGACCAGAACAATACGATTGCATGATTACAATGACACATTAAGAAAATGAGTGCAATTAAAATTAACAGCGACAAAGTTTCCATGAGTCCTTACCACCGCAAGGCGAGTATCGCTATAGCAGGCAACCTGGACGGTAGCTGTGAAGTTGTGGTGGCTCCATCCAAGCCATGGTTCCCGAACTTCTATCTCGCTCTAGAAGCTTCGTGACATTCAGGTGGCCATCAACCTCCTGGGAATCCAATAGCATGACCCAATTAACCGACCAATCTCCAATATCGCCTTATTGCCATGCAGATTTCATCAAAACCAGAGCAGATCCCCCATAATTCAACTGAGTGATCGAGCATATCGCATCAGAACCAGTGAAATTCCGAGTCGAATAACCAAAATCACGGATTACCCTCGAAACAAAAACACTAGTAGGAAGACAAATTCCCCAAACCCCCCAAGGTTCACGGCTCCGCCTGAGAAATACCCTTACCTTGACAACCGAAGCGCTCGAGATGCTCGCCTCCGCCACCGCAAATCCCGCAACCGCCATGGCGTAGCCTCATAACCTCCCCACTCGCCTCGTCTGCTAGGGTTTCGGCGAGCGAGAGGAACCAGGCTGGTGTGCGACTCGCGCAATGGTGGGGGCGGACGCAGCGAATCCGATGGCACCGCGTGGCGGCTGCTCCTCCGCATACGGCTAGGGTTTGGACGGGAGAGGGTGGTTGATGTGATGCACTCGCCGTCTTCGTCGCCGCCGCCGCTCTCATCCATCCTTCCTTGTACTACCGGTTGCCGGTGGCCGCGGCGTGGCGCGGCGCCTCCGCCCGATCGATCTCGCTGCGCGATCCGGCAGCAACGGCTCTAGCGGCTAGGGTTTTGGGAGCAACGCGAGCGGGAGACGTCACGAGATGAACTGGCGCCATGGATAGGAATGAGGAGGAAGAAGACGGTGGAAGTCGTGGTCGGAGCCTTTTCTGCGCCACTGCCAGGTGGGGTAGCCTTCCCCTACACCGGCGCTCTGACGTGTCACTGACAGCTAGGCCTAGCCGCCTGGCACTTCGGTGATGAGTCGGGCCGTCTCTCTGTCCCGGTGGGCCCACCGTGCAGCGTCATATTACAAATTCTAGAGCATTGGATCGCGTTGAGATTCATGCAACATACCTAAGCCCCCTTCTTTTTCTCTCTTTATTTTCCTCAGTCCGCATGCCACCGCTGCTTTCATGCGCACGCGCACGCGGAGCCTCCACCTCCTGCTCCGTCATCACCCTATCGCGCCACCGCCTGGCTAGAAGGGGTCAACGAGGCCGGCGAGAGGGTGGCACTGAGTCCCCCGTCCCTCCGTCTTCCTCATCTCCGGTGGCTCGCCGTAGCTAGATCCGCCACCACCGGCCGCCGCCTCCTAATCCCACGCTTGCTTTACCCCCGCCGCTGCCTCGCCGCCCGCCAAAGTCTACCGCCCACCGCCGGTCCTCTGCCGCCCACGGCCATCCCTCTAAGCCCCGAGGAAACACCCCTCTTCCCCCTCCCCCAACCCCCCTCCTATCCTCACCCCAACCCCAAACCTAACCCGTCAGAAATGGGGTGTCGCCGGCGCCGGAGAAGAAGGGGAGCCTGCCAGAGTTGGAGGAGAGAAGCCGATGCACGAATCTTGGCATGGATCTAATGGTCCAAAATCTGTAAGATTTCATCCCCAAATTTCATTCGAATGCCATATAGCAATCCCGTTTTTTATTTTAACACATGGAAGTCCCCTTGTTAGTAATTACGAATGGAGGAGCGACACGTACGGACAGGCCCATCACCGTCCGATCGCGATGTGAGGTGGGGATGGACCCAGAGGGAAGGAAGCGTTTGGGCACTCCATAACAAAACACTCACTGTGGATACACGAATCATCAAACACTATAGCAGTACAATGGGTAACAGTTGTAAACTCTTTTTTTCCCTCGTTTGTTCAAACACCACTTAAATAGCTACGAGAAAATCCTTAAAATATTGACAATATTCATACAACATACATATGTCACTCCACCAACCTAAACCAAACTCAACTCACACACGGACAAATAGAAAAAACAAATCCAACCTATAAACTGTATAGTACTATTTATTCTTAAATTTCTTTTTTTTCCCTAGCATATATTTTTTGTGGAATGATAGATGCCATTGTACTTTACATTTTTTTTAAAAAAAAAACAGACTTTCTTACAACCACTTAAATTGAATTTGAAGAAAAAAAAAAAACAGGAGGGGACCTCACTAGTACATGCAAGTAATTTGTGCCCGAGAGAAAACAACAATGTGTACGCACAAACGAAATGCTCTTTTAAAACACTAAGGTTGTGTTCTTCACTCAACATTTCTAACCTCTACTTTATTGTTTTCCACGTTTACGTTTCTCCAACCGTTAAACGATGTGTATTTTACAAAATATTTATATAGGAAAGTTGCTTTGAAAACTCATATTAATCATTTTTCAAAAATAATTAACTAATACTTAATTAATCATGAATCGTTTCGTTTTACGTGCGCGAGAGATTAGCTAATAGAATCTTACATGCACATGTATTTAATCATCATGCAGAGGCATATATCATATTGATCGATCTAATCTGAGAGATCGAGCACTACCCGCATTTGAACAGAGAACAAAAGCTCTGAAAATGACAGACGACGGCAATGGCCCCGACATGGCAGCATCGATCGATAGATTTCTAGTTTGTGGCATGGTCCAGGATGGATCATATCGATGGATAACTAGATCAGATCATATCAGATCGACCAGCTTGGATTCACCCCAAACTCATCAATGCATAAAAAACGGACGCCATGGTCCATACAGCTGGGTAGCGCACAGCGCGATGACATCTTTTTGGTTTGGGCAGGTAATTTTCTCGACAGAAAGTTAGAAGTTGTCCATGTGTTTGCATGCATCTGTGAACTGTGTGATGTGTGGTCCTTTGGCCCGCAAAATCTTGGCCTCGCAATGGAGCTTAATATCTCCAGCGTATTCAATGATACTCCCTCCGTTTATGCCGTTTATTTTTCTAAATATGTTTGACTGTTTATATTATTAAAAAAAATTTAAGTAATTATTAATTCTTTTCTTATCATCTGATTCATTGTTAAATATACTTATATATACATATAGTTTTACATATTTCACAGAAGTTTTTGAAGAAGACAAACGATTAAACATGGGCTAAAAAATTAATTGTGTTAAATATTTTGAAACAGAGGGAGTATAATACATGCAGAGATGTTACTTCTCGCGTGCCGTTTTCAGTGGTTTCATCAGGTTGATGCTATCATTTTTGAACGAAAAGTCAGCCATTGCCGACGTTAATTATATTATGGATAGGGGGAGAGAGAGAAAAACAACAAAATTTCATTGTTATGTACAGGGAAACGCGGCTAAATCACACAGCACTCAGCGCTTACGAAAAACTTATCCTAATAATGTTGTGATACGCTTTGGCGCTTTGCTCCACCCGTGCTCCAAGTTCTCACTTATTGTATAATTTCATCGATTATATGAATTGGAGGTCGCTCTCTTCTCCCCAAAATTAACACCATTCCATTTCTCCACTTGCAAGTCAAATTATTTCTCCTTACCGAAGGAATTTGGAATTTGTTTACCACACCTCTTCGAAGAACTGTATAGGAAGGAGTCTACGGGGCGTTTGAATCACATGCAGAGAGCAATGTAACCAACCAAGTGTTGGAGTCAAATTCAGGCTCTGCCAGATCATCTTCTTAAAGTTCACTGGATACCGAGATCTCTCAACAAAATTGCTGATAAACTTGCAAAGGAGGCTAGAGAAACCTTCTCTTCTCCTGTTTTTAGCTGTCAACACATCTCTCATATCGCTTATCCGTTGAGACCTTGTTTTGCTACTGTCCTGAACTCTAATGCAAGGTTCAGTAATTGTAACATCAACCATGTACTCTGTTTCTAAGTAAATAAAATGCATGGTTTCCAAAAAAAAAAGTGTTGGACTAGAGGCTTCAAGGGACCGAGAACGGAGATATGTAAGAGAAGAATGAAAGGGTTGCAATCCATTTCCCTCCTAGTGGGGTGGGGAATTTAGGAGAGGCTGCCTACGGCTCGGGCGACCGACGATTACGAGAAAAATTGGGCGCTGACGTCATGCTGACATCAGCGCCCAATTGACGTGCAAAACTATTTTAAACTGATTTTTCTCCTAAATTACTTATCCAAATCATGATCCGATTGCACTATTAAATTTGTTTTGAAGATTTAATTACAACAAATTTAATAGTGCAATCGGATCATGATTTGGATAAGTAATTTAGGAGAAAAATCAGTTTAAAATAGTTTTGCACGTCAATTGGGCGCTGATGTCAGCATGACGTCAGCGCCCAATTTTTCTCGTAATCGTCGGTCGCCCGAGCCGTAGGCAGCCTCTCCTAAATTCCCCACCCCACTAGGAGGGAAATGGATTGCAACCCTTTCATTCTTCTCTTACATATCTCCGTTCTCGGTCCCTTGAAGCCTCTAGTCCAACACTTTTTTTTTTGGAAACCATGCATTTTATTTACTTAGAAACAGAGTACATGGTTGATGTTACAATTACTGAACCTTGCATTAGAGTTCAGGACAGTAGCAAAACAAGGTCTCAACGGATAAGCGATATGAGAGATGTGTTGACAGCTAAAAACAGGAGAAGAGAAGGTTTCTCTAGCCTCCTTTGCAAGTTTATCAGCAATTTTGTTGAGAGATCTCGGTATCCAGTGAACTTTAAGAAGATGATCTGGCAGAGCCTGAATTTGACTCCAACACTTGGTTGGTTACATTGCTCTCTGCATGTGATTCAAACGCCCCGTAGACTCCTTCCTATACAGTTCTTCGAAGAGGTGTGGTAAACAAATTCCAAATTCCTTCGGTAAGGAGAAATAATTTGACTTGCAAGTGGTTCAAGAAATTTCCAATCCTAAATTACCAGTTGCGTACGGTTCTTATCTTCTTTGACAGTTGTTCACTGAACCCAGCTGCTGGTCAGGCCGTCAAGGACAGGTCGTGATGTATTCGGGAAAAAAAAAGGGCTTCTTTTTCTACTTGAACGACTGTGAATTCTCGATGCGATTGAGATGACTGATATATTAGCTCATCAACAGCCGATCGTTGATTTGCGTCGGCCTTGTGACGCAAAGACAGAAATTAAGCAGCTAGCATCCTCAACTAACGACGAGGCGGCAAAGGTGTCTTAATTTTGGTAATTGCTGTAATCCATCCCGCGCCAATAACTAACGAGGAGAGGAAAATGCCTATGTCGCTTATATATTGGACGCATTCGAATCTAACAATTTCTCTGTGCAAGGAAAAGAAAAAAAAATACAAGTGTTCTAACAAAAGGAAGAGGATGATGAGCGTACAAAACCATTTCCCTTCCCATGCTAAGTGCTAAGTACGTGCTGTATCTGATATGATAGATGGTCTCTTGCTTCAGCTCCACTCTTAAAGGCTGGAACTTAAGCTGATTTCAGCTCCATAAAAAAAATAGCAAATTAAGCGGATTGAAGTAGTGAGGAAATAATAAACTAGAGAAGTGGAGTATGGTTTAGACTGCTTCGCATTTCACTTCACACTTTGCTTATAAAGTTAAATTTAAGAGTTATAAAGTTTTACCAAATAAACCCGGCCGATATACACATGTACCACTAATTAGCTCACGTTCCAAAATGATCACAGGGATAAAATTTACAAGAAACAATTCTAAACTCTCGAGGGATATTCCCTTGTTATTTACATGCCATCTAAATAATTATTAAAAAAATTAATCAAATAAATCACTCCGTAAATATGTAAGATTAAATTTAACTTCTACATATTACAACGAAAGAAACAAATTTGATTGTGAATATATATTAACGAGTCATAGTTTAATTTGTTTTTTATCCTATAAAAAATAAATTTTTAACTTGCATATTTGTGGAGTGGTTTGTCACGTATTATTATATCTTGTTAAAATTTTTTTAATCTTTTATAACCATTTGGATAACATGTAAATAACAAGAGGATAGCTTAGAATCCACTCACATAAATGTACATCCCATCTGGTATTCTTTACTCTGATCTGTCTCACTCTCACGTTAGCCGTCGCCCGTCGGTGCACTCCCCCGGGAACTGAGGCGGGCAGGCAGCGAGCTGCGAGCAGAAAGTTCAAACAGAGACAAGAAGAGCAACAACACGGGGAGGGGGGAGAACCTGTCGCCTCCCGCTCCACCGCCCGACGCCCATCCGACGGCTCCGACAACCGTCCGGCCCTCTCAGTCCCGGTCGCGGTCACGTAAACAGCGAGCGCGGTACGTGGTCATGTGGAAGCCGAGGCGGCTACGTGCGCGTCTCCCCCTCACACATCGTCTCACCGTCCCATGAATCCATCCATCCTATTGCTCTCGCCCCTCGCCCTCGCCTACACCGCGCGCGCCAACTGCATGGCTCCTCCACACGCTGTACAGTTACCTGCGTGCGTCTCGCCCACCACTCCATCCATCGCTGCAGCAGCATAAGTATCCATACGCGCGCGCGGCCGCGTACCAGCCATTCGCTCGCTCACTCCGTTGATCGATCATGAACCAGTGCGTGCCGAGCTGGGATCTGGACGACGTCCCGGTGGGTGGCGGAGGGATCGGCGGCGGCGGGGGGCACCGTGTCGTGTCGTCGGGCGGCGTGGGAGGGTTCATGCCAGTGGCGGTGCCGACGTCGGACCAGTACTACGAGGTGGCGGAGCTGACGTGGAAGAAGGGCAACATCTCCTCGCATGGCCTGCTGCTCAACCGCCCCGCGCCGCCCAAGTTCCCGCCGCATCAGCAGCTGCAGGCTGCCATGGGAGGGGGAGGAGGTGGCGGCGTGGTCGGGGACCGCGAGACGCTGGAGGCGGTGGTGGGCGAGGCGGCCGCGCGGTCGTCGTCGTCATCGCACCTCGCGGCGCGCGCGCGTTCCCGTGCCCGCGCCATGGCTCGGCAGCGTAGGGGTGGTGGCGGCGGCGGACGCGCTGGTGCCGTGCGCGAGGGGGGTCGACGCCGACGCGCGGAGGAGGGGCGGAGCAAGCGGCCGCGAGTGGTGGTTGGCGAGGACGGGCGGCGCGCGTGCGCCAGCCAGGGGAGCGCCGCGCCGGGGCGCCGGGGCGAGAGCACGCTGCTCACGCTCGACGCCTGCTGCGGCACCGCGGCCGACGACGTGTGCGGGTTCACGACGACGACGACCAACAACTCCACCTCGCTGGAGGACAGGACGGGGGACAAGGGCTCGCCGGAGACGGAGAACACCAGCATCGCCGGCGGCGCCAGCGACTCGCGTTGCTTCAGCCGTCGCTCGCAATCGCAGGCAAGCACAGATAGTAGCTAGCTTTTTCATGCACGTCGAGTACCATAGCTAGCTTCTCATCTTCACTCTGGTATTCAGAGCGCAGATTTCGTTTGCTTGCGTTTGTATTTATCAATAATTCGCTGAAAGCGTTTGCACTGAAAAAATTTAAAAGAGAGGTGGCATGTGCGACGAGGATGAGCACGTCGTGATCAGAGGGGAAGGGGCGATGAGATCGTCTATTTCAACCAAGAGGAGCCGGGCCGCTGCCATCCATAACGAGTCTGAGCGTGTAAGCGATCGACCTACCTCCATTTTTACACTACTAGTACGCTGCATGCCGAGTTGCCGATTAATTACATGTATTTTGTACTGATTGCTCACTGGATTGGTTTAGTAACAACGTTCAAAATCTGCTGATCTATTAGTGCTCTTTTTGCAGTGTGATATATATAGTACTACGTACTAAGATCTTTCTTTTTGCATCACAGGAAAAGCAAAAAATGATGCACCAAGTCTTTCTTTTTCTTTCTTATCCGGTTGTAGCTGAAGCTCATTTCTCTTAATAGAAACGCAAAGGTTACCCTCTCCATCTTAAAAAAATGATATAGGTGTATTATACATGTAAAATTGCTTACCGATCTAGGACTAGTACTATATCTTCGTTCTGAAAAAAAAAAATCTTCATTCCAAACCTAGTACTGAGCACCCCCTCCTCCCCACCCCACCCCAAAAAAAAAAATTCAAACTCAGGGTTTGCATCTGGACACACAAACCCTGGGTTTGATTTTTTTTTTTTTGACGAAAGAGGATATAGTCTATACAGTATTGCACATTCCATGCATCAAATATGAAGTTGAGGATTGTGCGAAAGAAGAATCACATAAGCATGGATGTCCACATGATTCTACTACCTAGATAATGAGTTTTCTTGGCTAAATTTGCTCCAAGTATACACTCTAGTGTTTTGAGCCACCAACCAACACTTCTGTACTTTTCCCCTGGAGATGTCATGCATTGAGCTCCTTTTTTTTTTTTTCCTTTTTTTGTGATTGTCGGAACTGAGAATCTGGTCCAAGTATCCACAACTGATTTAAGAATTTCATTTTCTTTTGTGGGAAAAAGGTCACTACTAGGTAGTACTACATGCCAACTAGTTCTCTTTTTTTGTTTTTTTAGCCCAATGATATCCTAGACAGCAGCCAGTTGAAAACTCAACGTTTGTTAATTAGTATCACAAGCTATAGGATACGTTTTAGATAGCTATCACAATTCATTGATATCTTTTTTGGCCTCGCCTTGATGGATGGTTCGTCAATATTGCAACTTTCTGAGGATGCCAATATCACTTTCAGTTCCAAGCTGATGTGTATGTCGCCATGCATATGCTTACCTGACTCTTGTGGGTTTTGAAGCATATGTTTAGTTAACTGAGATTGATTAGGTCCCATTTGAATTAGGAGTAGCTAATGGATTATAACAAAAACTGAATTTATGAAAATTATTTAAGGGCACAGACGAATGAATTGCATATAAAAAATAGAAAGTATTTTTTAAAGAAAAAATATTTAAGAAATATTGATGAACAAAGTTTTTAATGAAATCAGAGCTTGGGAACTGTGCCCGTGATAGTCTCATTTGCCGGTTGCAGTTCCGAACAGGACCGGATGGATTAAAAATTTAAGCTTCTTTTAACTAGTCAGGACTAAAAATGACCAGTTTGTTGCTATGAAGTATGAACAGAACACAACCGCCCGTGCCCCGTGGGTAAAAATTGTTTGCCCATCCATGGGCTAAAAACTCCATTTCTCTCTCAAAAGACTTTTTTTTGGAAAAAAAAAACATAAATCTAGAATATTACTATTACGATGTTTGCTAATTTCGACTAACTAAAAAATCATTTGGTCTACTGTTGATTGCAGAAACGACGGGACAGGATCAACCAAAAGATGAAAACATTGCAGAAGCTCGTTCCCAATTCAAGCAAGGTGAGACGACGACAGCAAACAAACATAAATCCACGTACATTGGTAAAAAAAAATAAACGGGAGAAAATATATATAAATACAAAAATAAACTTAGAAGCTTTATAAACACTGACGTGTCATACCTTTGATTGGATTCTTGAAAATTTTCAACTTTTAACTATTTAAATCAAACGGTTGACACCGTTGTTAGCTATAGAGTTTTTGTTTAAAAATTATTTTGCACGTACTATATCACTCCAACAAAAAAAATTATATACATCACCATTTATATCAACTAAATTTTGAGGGCTCGGTAAACCGTGGTGTGTTTATCTAGACGGACAAGCGTCGATGCTGGACGAGGTGATCGACTACCTGAAGCAGCTGCAGGCGCAGGTGCAGGTGATAGAGCCGGATGGGCAGCATGATGATGCCCAGGGCATGGCCATGCCACAGCTGCAGATGTCCGTCATGCCCAGATGGCCCAGATGGCCCAGATCGGCCTCAGCATGATGAACATGGGCCAGGCCGGCGGATACGCGCCCATGCATATGCACACGCCCCCTTTCCTCCCGTCTCCTGTGGACCACCGCCGCCGCCGCCGCATCCTCCTCCTCCGCCGCCGCCGCCGACCGACCGCCGCAGCCCACCGGCGCCGCCACCTCCGACGCCTTCTCCGCCTTCCTCGCCTCCCAAGCGGCGCAGCAAAACGCACAGGTAAATGTGGTACTCCAGTAGAATCGTTCTTGCATTTTGCCATCATCTCAACCTGAACTTGGAACCTGACGAATTGCTTGGCACAAATGTGTGCAGCAACCGAACGGCATGGAGGCGTACAACCGGATGATGGCAATGTACCAGAAGCTAAACCACCAGCAGCAGCAGCAGGACCAGCCAAGCAACTCCAGACAATGATCGTGACATGGTACTTACTACAAGTAGTACATGTAAAATGCTAGTTGTTGTATTTGCACAGAATATTATTTTGCCTAAATCCCTAATCTTGTGGTTAGATATGAAATAGTACGGCGTCACAACAACCGTGGCATGGTGTATATTTTTCTATTACCCTCTTTTCTTTAGAGGTGCACAGTATATTTATATTGTCTTGACCTGTATAAACCGGCAGATGGTCATGTACAGCTGTGTTTTGTGTAGAGGCAAGCAATTGCACTTTGGTCTGATGGACCAGGTGGGGGTCAATTCATCATCTTGTCTGACTTTCGTCTCCGCTGTTCATGTCTGCCGGCAAATGAATGTAGAGAGTACTCACTGGACCTCAGCTCAGCTCAGCTCACCAATCATGCCCAGCTTGGCTTGTCAACCGTTCGTTTTTCCCGCAGATCTTTTTACATCTCCATTCATCCTGCTCCCTGCCCTAAGTATATTCTCTCAAGATTTTTTTTCTCTCTCAGTGCTCCAACACAATCTGGCCAACAAAGTGATGATTTCTCCCTTTGCAACTCATCTTTCTACACTAGGATAGTAGGAGTATCTAGTTAGCATCTACACTTGAGAGTTGGAGGGTGGAGTTGAACACCTATCAAACAGTGTAGCGCACTCACCAAATTGTAGTTGTAGCTCCATGGAATTGGATAATTGAACAGGTAGAGCAGAGCTGGGCGGCAGCATTATTCGGCAGCACCGACGCATGCACAAACTGAAAAAAAGAAAAGAAAAGAAAAGACGAGAGATTGATGCCGTACAGGTCGACGCAGGGTAGTACTAGTACAGGTTAGGCTTTTGACTCCGTTGGGCCACACCCATCTATCCATCCATGTAGGCGAGGCGCACATGCCGCGGACCGCGGGGAAACAGCTCGATCCGCGGAGATGTACCACTCCTCCATATTGGCCAAAAGAAAAAGGAAAAAAAAGGCGCCGCGAATGTCACCGTGTCGGCCATCCATGAGCTCCGGCTGCACCGTGATGAGCTCCGGCACCGGCAAGCCAGAGCATGTAGAGTTAAGTAGATAGATGTGTACGTACAGTTTAGAAATTTATTGGATGCCGTGGCATGGCATGTTGCATTTGCTCCATCCAAATCTGCATCAATGAACACATACACACGCACATTCATTCATTCACTCGCTCGCAGAGTGTGTAGGAATCAATACATGCATCCACGCGTGGATCGGAGCTCGGTTGTGAATGTGTGTGTGTGATCTCGGCTGCTGCTGCTGCTCTCGCACGCTGCATGATTGCATTGCATGTTCTCAACTCTGATGAGTAATAGTGCTACTGTGGCATGTTCACGCAGGAGTAGGAGGAGTAGATAAAGATGCCGGCGCCGGAGATGAGATCTGGATCGATGAGCCGCAATAACTCGGAAGCACACGCATCAGCGAAGATGGGATGGTTTGGCTGCAAGCTATTGGCTGTGTTTAGATCTAAAGTTTGGATTCAAACTTCAGTACTTTTTCATCACATCAACCTGTTATACACACACAACTTTTCAGTCACATCATCTCTAATTTCAACTAAAATCTAAACTTTGGATCCAACTAAACACAGCCATTGTAACGCTGCATAGATGGGCCGACCCTGTTCTGTTTGACCGGACTCTGAATCGAGCCCCAAACATTTCTTGGTTTCAAGAAGAAAAAAAAACGGTTTAGCACAGTACTAGTAGTACTACTCCAAAAGTCAAGTAGTAGCAGTAGCAGCACTATGCTGATAGGATAAAAAAGAACGGAAAATGCCACTCCTTGTCAGGAGCTTTATAGAACGGCGCAATGCTGGGAGGCTGGATAATCTTGGCCGCGTGCTTTACCACTTTACCGGCAACCAAATCATGTCAGTAACTAACCAACGGAATCACAGAAAAGCAAAGGTACGAGTAGTGTACCACCGTATGTTTCATGTTTGTAATTTTACCGCGCGCGGGAACTGGATACCGCGAAAAGCGCGCGAAATGGAACCATTTGGGATACACACGGTAGGGATCCAAGATTTCAGTTATGCTTTTCTGCACTTCCAAATTTGAAGTTTACTTTGAACACCGGCATTGCTTTTCCTCTCGGCAATCGGCATAGAGATGCTCTAGCTGTGAGCCAAAAGCAAATGCGTGGTACTCCAGCGATACGAGATTTGAGAAGGAATGGCAAGTACAGCACAGGTACGCAAACAGGGAGGATAGATACAGATCACAGCAAGCTAATGGTAGTACCATACAATTTAAGTAGCAATATACTCCTTTTGATTAATCATCATATCATCACCATTTGAAAATGATAAATTATAAAAGCGAGAGTGGGCGGGAGAGCGTAACCTTGTACGCCTACCTCCTCCATTTCCCACACAGCTTTTTTTTTCTTCTTCTTTCGCTCGCCCCGGTTTATGCAAATCGCAACACAGACCGACCACACAATCCCCAAACCCCAACAAACTCAAAGAACCCAACCGGTAACACAATTACATCATAGCAGTAGTAGTATTACTAGCAGCAGCAGCAGCGGCGATGCCGGCGCCGACGGTGGCCGGCGGCGAGCGGCGGTTCAGCTGTACTGGACGAAGGAGCGGTAGAACGTGTTGGGCCTCCAGTTGGCCGGGATGACGTTCTTGGCGACGAGCGTCTTGCCGGACTCGTTGCGGATGCGGATGGAGAAGGGGGCCTGGAGCCTGTGGTTGGTGTCCAGCCTCCAGATGGATCCCCACGACTCCCTCATCGGCGTCCACCTCCCCGTCGGCGGCCCGTGCGCCGTCTTCGACTCCATCAGGTCCACCTGCACCACGTCGCCGTCGCCGTCCTCGTACTCCACCAGCACCGCGAAGTACACAGGGTTCGAGTACTCCTCCACGTGGAACCCGATCTTGAGCCCCGGGAACTCGCATGGCACCCTGCCACCCACCATCACATCACACGAATCCACCATTAAGTTAATTAAACACAAGTGAGAATTACTCGCTGGTAATCTTGTCATATGCTGCCTGCTTTTACTGGTCATGTGGAAATACAATAATCGTGTCCTACTTTTTTGTTTATCGGATTGGGGCCCATTGATTGATAAAAAGCATTTTACTACAAGATGGAAATGGGTGGCCGGTGGCGTATAGTAGCAGGGCACGCATCATACGTTTGGCTGCAGAAGGAGGCGTGCCTACTGCTAGTAGCCAAAAACGAGCATGTTGCAGTCTGGCAGAGGATGAAATTTTTAAAAAAAACATCCAAACCTAATAAAGTTGTTGCTGCATTGCATCTGAGCTGCACATGCATGCGCAATCCATTGCCGGTGTCCGGCAATGGAGTTTAAAGGTGTGCAGTTGGGTGGATCCACTCTCTCATCATCCACTCCACCCAACTTTTACCCTCTACTAGTAGTAGTAGTACTAGAAGCAAATTTCAACGGCAGATTTGGAGGGAAACACTACCACCACTACTACATCAGTACAGTACAATGTGGTTTCTTTCACTGACCTGGTGAACTCGATGTCGATGATGCCGGAGTGGCGCAGCTTGTCGTTGAGGCCAGGCTTGGCGAGCCTGCCGAACGCCGTACCGCTGAGGTCGAAGTGGAACGGAGCCACCGGGTAGTAGTTCATGTCGGTGATGATCACCGTCTCCGACCTGCCGGAGCACGACTGGTCCTGGTGCATCTGATCTGTAATGTTAAAAAGAAAAAAAGAAGAAAAACATTAGCATTGAATGCATTTGGCGCGCCAACACTGCCACCGAAAACCGGGGTGGAGGGGGCCACGCGCACATGCTCTCGGCGGGGGGTCCCACCCTGCGGACCGATGGTCAAGACTGCAACGGCATGCACTGCTTTGACAGTTAGGCCCCCCATGTAAATGGGGCTTCTTTTTCTTTCTTTAATCTTTTGATTAGTTTGGAGTATCTACTCACCTTGTAGCAAGAGCCGCATCCCTTGCCGTCCTTGAACAATGGCTGGTTGCCGCAGGAGTCATCGACATGAACGGGTACTGGTGTTGGTGGCTTGAACCCGCACGCGCCGCCTGGATCAAAGATTTTGTGAGCCACATTGCCGGAAAGAAGCAGCAGATCGTCGGAGAAGAAGAAAAACGAGCAAAGATATCACAAGCCGTACCGTTGTCGTCGGGGCCGGCGCCGTTGGGCTGGCCGTACCAGGTGGCCCTGGCCTTGGTCCAGGGGCCCCAGTAGACGGCGGCGTCGCTGGAGTTGAAGTCCACGCCGCTGCCGGCGAAGTCGGCGTCGGCGTCGGTGGCGTTGAAGTCGGCGGCGGCGCAGTGGCCGACGGCGAGGAGGGAGAGAAACACCGCCGCCACGGCGGCGAGAGAGGACAGCGAGCCCATGTCGCCTTTCGCCGCCACTGCTCTCTCCTCCTGTGCAGGGATCCGATGAGAGAGGTGGCGGTGGTGAAGTGAAGTGAAGAGAAAGAGAAAAAGAGAGTGAAGTGAGATGAGTAGTGGGGGTGTTGGTTTGTGTGGCCGTAGTGCGGAACCGGGTATTTATAAGCGAGGTGGGTACACTACAACACTAGTACACTGGCTAGGCTAGTGTGTGTGTGAGCAGAGAGAGAAGTGAACTGGAGGGGAGAACGTGCCATGTTGGGCCGCGGCACATGGCCTGGCACGGTGACATGCAGCCAGCGTCCGTCCTCCTCTTCCTCCTCATCTTCTTCTTCTTCTTCTTGCTACGGCAGCGCGTATTAAAAGTTGGCAGATGATAGTTGGGGCCGGTAGATAGATAGGCTGGCCTCAGCTCAGCTCAGCTAGCTGCCTCTGCCTCACTGCCTGACTGACATGGAGGCTTAGCTCAGCTAAACCACATCCGATCAGGCTCTGAAGAGAACGAGAACAGAAGGTGCTGCTTCTTGTGTTTAGAAATGTCGGCATGTGCGTGCCGTGAGAAAAAAAAGGTTCATGCTCCATGCCAATGTGCCATGACACGAAATTATATTGTGGATCCAAGTAATTGTTACTGCATGCGTTCTCTTCTTCTCCCCGGGGATAAACTACTGATTGATGTCTCATCATCCTCTTCTCGTGCCCGTTTCATGCTGTTGGTGCGCCCATAGTTCAGATATGGGTTTTTTGGATCTTTGTTCGTGCTTCAGCCTTTTTTGCTTTCGACCTTTTTCTCAGGTAGTGGAGTACTGTTTGTAAACAGAGGACCAGAGCATCCGTACACCCATGATGTTTGTGCTTTCACACCTTCATCCGGCAGAAATATGTTTGCTTATATTTGCTGCAAAATGTTGTGCTTATTTGAAAGCTACAAAGCAATTCCAATCTTTGATTTATCTATATGGTTTGGCAATTGTACACAGAATGAAGATTAGAACCTCAACAATATACTACTGTACACTCAACTACTTGAAAAATTGCGATCCCTTTCGTGAGTATAAATGACAGTTTAGGGGAGGTTCCCTTGCAGTAGACCAGAGTGCATCTGGTTCCAAACTAACCTGAACCAGTTTCAGACTTGACATAACATTCAATCAGATACCGGCAGCTTGCTTTACTACCAGTACTACATGCAAACTAATCCCCACTGATCTCCTTTTCATCTCATTATTGACGGAGGAAGAGCTACTACCTAGCTGTACATTGCCGTTACGTTCATCTTTAGCGCCTGGCATTATTCGCTAGCTGACACTGAGTTAGCCCAAAACTAAACGATTGTGACAGATGTGCATGAAGAAAAACAAGCAGGATAATGCATGCACAAAGAGCACACGCATTGCCGCTTTTGACTCCATTTGTCCTTAATTTGCTTATCATCCCACATGCATGCCCGTAACTACCCGCAATTTCTCCATCGTTACATGCCGGTAGAGAGAAGAAAAGCTGCCCTATGAACAGTGGTAGGATTGCTACCGTACCAGGCTAGCAGCCATTATACAGAAAGGATTTGTTAATTAACCATCCATATGGCAAATTTTTGGAGGGATTTATTCGCGAATTCTCTACTATTGGGCCGGCGCCAAGATTTGTGTGATGTGTCTTCTTCTCTAGCTTTGGTGGCCTGCAGCAACCTGACCGGTTAAGGTTTAGCCAAGGTTCGGAATTAGCTTGGAATGGGAGGGTGTGAAAGAGAGGAGGGGTACTCGTCGCGAGGATGGGGATTGGGGAGGCGACAATGTTGGGTGAGAGGTGAGCATGCAAGCTTGGGAGAAAGGGGAGGGGGGGGGGTACAATAAGGCTATTGTTCACACATAATTTTTATAAAATCTACCAAATATGTGGATAGACAAATCAAAATTTAAATAGGAGTAATAAAAGGTTAGTGCATTGTTATGTGTCTTTTCACAACACTAAACTCAATCCTAACATCTCAGAGAGAGAGAGAGTGTGCGCGCGCGCTACGGATGGCAATTCATCCCCCTGCGTGTGTGCATGATTAGGAAGGGGGCGTGTCCCACACTGCCTAAGTTAGCCGGCGAGCCGCTTGCCACTGACACATCACACATCCTCTCATCTTTTCCCATTATCTCGTTAGGGTCAGCCCTGGCCACTGGATCCGTTGCTGCTTCGTCGCCACACCGATGAATTCGCTAGGTCCTAAGCCTTAATATAACCGCTCATACTCCACAGCCAATGGATCCATGCTGGATCTGCCATGGTCAAGCATAGCACCGCTTTCTCGTTGCAAACTTGCAACCATGGGATATCTAGCACCATTACGGTCGTAGTCGACTAAGGCAGGGGTGTGGGGGTCAAATGGGATGCCGCGAGAGTTCGCATCACTGTTCATGGGGATGAGCATTGCCATGGACACCCCACGATGATGACGAGGCAACGAATTGCGAGACGACTAGCTAAGAAATAGAAGCAATGAGAGACAGGGGATAGATGCTCGGTGATCAAGACGATGTTTCGTACTAGTAATTGCATGGTATTAGTCCTGAAACTCACATGCATCATCTGATTGGCTAATGCCCACTGATATAAAATCTGATACATGTAGATATCGGATATGATATTATCAAATCTGGAACAGGATCATATACAAATAGCAGGAGAAAAAAACAATTTCTGTGGTTGCCCCACACAGAAGTTAAATGAACAAGAGCCGTGCATCTCGAGATCGGACTGCTGGTTCTTGCTCGACGGATCGATCGCTGGCTGCAGGGCACACAGCCCATATCGGACCCGGCAGACCGGCATGCGTCGAACCGCGATGCTTCAACGGCACGCAGAGGAGAAGGCAACATGACACGCACACACGCAGCATCGATGACCATCGCGGCAAGCATTTGCTCCATCATCTCCTCTCCTACCGATCGATGGAAACAGTACGAATCCGGCCTGGTCCAGCACACATCTCGCAGCTAGTATCCATACTGCTCACCTCTACGTACTCGTGATAATCCTACCGTCACGTCGCTTTCTCCCTTTTTTCTCCTATTCATCACATACTCCGTCTGGTAAGCCACACAATGCAGCCGTACACAAAAACCTTCATTGCAAATGCAACCTCCATCCATCGACCATCGTCCAGGCCCAAACCAAGCAAGTAGCGGCAGCAATGCTCATCAACTCGACCCCAGATCGATCATCGCCAGACACTCACCTGCTAGTTGTTGGCGCCGCGCTCTCTCGTTCGTGCGTACTCATATACTGTAGCAGCCGCGTGTACACACACACACGCAATGCTCTGTTCTTGAGATCTGATCGATTCTGAACAAACGAACGCCGGCTGCAGATGCTTCTTCAGAGTCGCCGAGAAAGGTACAGTTGTTTTTTCCAACAAGAGTGAGATTAATATTAAGATTTTCGTGGCATGCTTTTGAAACTGATAAACTGTGCATTTCGTGCGAAAACTTTCTAGATGAAAGTTGCTCAAAAATATCTTATTAACCTATTTTTTAAGTTTGCGATAATTAAAACTCAATCAATGATATGTTAATACCGTCTCGTTTTACGTAAAAAACATAATTTTCATCTTCAAAAGAAAAGAACACCGCTAAAGAATAATTTGGGGTTGGGTTGGTTGAGGACTCTTGCCGGTCGGTGACAATCATGGAGAGGAGAGCAAAGTAAGCGAAAAAACCGTGTCTCGCTCGCGAGAGAGCCCATATCATATGGCGTGCAGATCAGCCAGGAATATTTGAGTAAACTAACACCCAAAGTACTGCACCGTACTCCTCTCGAAGATGGCACAGCTTTCATCCATCGTGTCTCTGTTATTAGGCATATGCACGCATGGAGTAGTAAATTACACGCATTGCCTCTAATTGGCTGCCTTGATCATTACCACAGCAAAGCCAGGCATGCCCAACAGTAATCTAGGTACCCACACTGCACACACACACACACAACTACCTTGATGGTATGGCACCGGTAATTAATTACTCATCGCTGTTAAGTCTGCATCTGATGAGAAAATTGTCGAGGAATTAACGACGACGTAGGGTGAAGTGCAGTGCTGCTACTGAAGATTCTACATGGACATGATTACAGCAGGTGATGAACAGGACATAAAAAGTTTTGTGCGAGACGCACATGGAGATTTCAATGAAGGATAAGGAGTGTGAGATTAATAAAGATTTTTAGAGCCAGTGAGGCGACGGATGAGCGATGCGCACTGGCAGGATGGATGCATTGCCGGATATGTTCAGCTCATCCGCGAAAGCGGCCGGCTTGGGTGCTTAACTAACATGGGTGGTGATCGATCGATGCAGCGAGAGAGAGAGCGTTGCAACGCATGTGACGAGCAGACGACACTTCACATGCCAACTCGACGGATCGATCCGCTCTGCTACTACCGCTGCTAGTGCGTGCTAGGCCGAATCCGTTTTGTCAATCGATCGATCAACCGTTTTTTTCTACGTATAAACAGAGGACGATCGAGCAGCTCTGAACCATACATGTCCCTTTCAGTAAAGCAGCAATTAGCCAGCTGCAGGGAGATGTGCAGTGAGCAACTGGACATACACACGCAGACACACACAGCACAAGTTGTGTCCACTTTTAAACCTGCACCTGCGGCTACGCACTGACTGCACCAGGATGCTAGTAAATATAGATTGCTCGTGTTCGTGCTCCTTTCCGGTTAACCTGCTCGTAATCTTTTTCATCAGTTTAGCACGCGAGCTAGAGAGCGTAGAGACCACTGGCTTTCGAGGAGGGGAGGGTGGTGGTTGCCGCTGCAAGCCCGCATTGATTGAACGGACGCACGCTGGCTGTATGTAACCGAACATCTTAATGCCGCGATACGCTACAAAAGTTGGCGTAGCACGAGCCATTTTTTCCTTTGTCTCTTGCAGTACGTACTCCTCGTTTCTCGAGAGCAACACGACGACATTGACATTGCCGTGATGCTACGAGTACGAGCTCCCAGGAGGAGAGAAATTAAGCCCATGACCATGAGGCCGTGACTCCATCACCTAGCTGGGTGAATGCCAGAACAAGGGTCCAATATAATGAAGATGACGATGCAAGTTTCATCAGTTTCCTATTGTCCTCTTCTCTCCAGGAAATCAGGAGCAGGGCTGATGATAAATGGATAGTGGCAAGAAGCACTGTCACTGAGAGACAGAGATGCTTTGCCATGGACGCCACGGAGTTTGAACTTTGAAGCGAGCTACTAGTAGTAGCTTAGCTGACTGAATGAGTGAGTGCAGAAGGATGCATGGTTTCTGAAGAATGCACTCTTATCCCTTACTTGAGCTTTACCCAAACATCCCCAATTATGCGGCATAACGAAAGGGAAACACAATAGTACTCCCTCCGTTTCGAAATATTTGACACCGTTGACTTTTTAGCACATGTTTGACCGTTCGTCTTATTCAAAAACTTTTGTGAAATATGTAAAATTATATGCCTACATGAAAATATTTAACAATAAATCAAATGATAGAAAAAGAATTAATAATTACTTAAATTTTTTTGAATAAGACGAACGGTCAAACATGTGCTAAAAAGTCAACGGCGTCAAACATTTCGAAACGGAGGGAGTATCAGCGATTATTAGTTAATCCAATCCAAAGGCGGCCAAGTTCCAAAGTGATGCTTGCCGTAAATTGGGGCTCATTGCAAGAATTCCTCCCTTGGGCCCCGAACACTTGCAGCAGTTGGCCGTAAATCAAGGTGCTTCTGCCTGCAGCAACGAGCATGGCCGAACGTTTTCCTTTCTTTAACGGGTAATCCCCTAGGGTGTAGGTCCAGGGCCCATAAGGCCCACATGGCAGCGAGAGAACATGAACATGTAAGTACATGCCTGCTTGATGAAGAGATCGGACGGCCCAGACTAGTACAACTGGTCGCATCGGACGGCTGCGAGGCAATGAACGGAGAGATGGGAGATGGAGAGCGGCCCACCAGGAACGGGCCTTTTTTCCGGCCTAGGGAAGGGCGCCTCCGTTTTTGGGGGCCTTTATTCTGTTCCCACTCTAACGAGAAAAACTGTCTCAACGCACGCTACCCCGTGGCCCACATCTTTTCACGCTTTTACCCGGGCCCACCAATAAACTACCCCTACAGTAGCAAGTAGTAAACTAGTAATAAAGAAAAATCCAAAAATTACTGCAGCTGCAGCGGTGGGGCCGCGTGAGTGTGTGAGTATGAGACGATTTGTGGATGAGGAGAGGAGATGCACGCCGATGCCATGCTGCATTAATGGCCGGTGGTCGCGGCTCCCGACGAATAAATTTTGCCGTCGGTGGCCTCACCAACGAGTCCGGCAAGCAGCTCGTCGCCAGCCAGGTCATCCCGGCCAACTGGGCCCCCATGGCCGTCTACCGTTCTTTCGTCCAGTACAGCAGCTAATAAGCTAATGATCAAGAGCAGCCATGGATGCCTACTAGAAGCAGCATTAGCTACTATACATACCTCTACGTACGACATTTGAGATCGATCGTTTGGCCATTTTTTATCTGCTCGGGTATTGATTAGCTCTCCCTCGGTATTGTATGGATTTGCATGGATGGTTCATTAATCTGTCATCAGGAGTTCGTTTTGAGTAGGTGAGACGTCGGTTGTTGGGTGTCATATAGACGTCTTGAGGTTGAGAGTGGGATAAGGAGGAGGCAAAGTTTGCATGTGCTGTCCCGCCCACTCTCACTGTACCAGTGTCACTGTTTGTGTAACCAGAACAAAGGTCATAAGTTATACTACTAGTATACAGTTTGCTGCCTGGCATTCAGTATGATCAATGCTTCCATTTCTCACCTGTGCCTTCTCCTTGTCTGATGCACAGTAGTGGTACTCCTCTTCAATCTTCATGAACATGCAGTTTATTGTGTGGTATCCAGCTGGATCTTTTGCTTCTGTATGTCTCTCAATCTAAAATATATATATCTCCAAAATCTATCTTGTGTACGTGCCTTTGTACATGCCCTAACCGCCGTATCTGTTCGTTTCACTTTATCACTTTCGCTATTTCGATCAAAGCTGACTCAATGCACTCTACTATCTGACTCACTTTTGCTATTAGGAATACGATCCTGAACGGAATACGATCCTGACCTCCTAACCGACGTCCTGCTCCGGTGGAAAGACTTCTGAATAAGACATGGAGGTTGAAAAAGGTGAATGAATTGATTTAGTACAAACTGAAAGGAGCTGACTTGGAATGTTGCTCTGCCTTTCCAGAATTTTAAAATGAAGGAACATTTGCAAATTCTGGTGACCTATATTTATTGATTAAAAAAAGTTCCTTAAAGTTTGGTTTCTTCTCTTTTCTGGTGGATTCTAGCAATCCTGAAAAAGAACATCATAATTTCCTGCAACGGCCAAAGCACGTACTACGTATTAGGAGTACTTAATTGCAGTGGCTGTGCTTCCACTGAACGCAAAGGATACTAATCCCACAACACAATACAAGTCCTTTTCACTCCAAAGTTTTCATTTTCCTTTTCGTAACAAAATCTATAACCGTGATACATGGTGATGATGAACGAGCCGTTAACTAGACATGCGAGCAGTCAACGGCGCCGCAAAAGTTCACCCACCGAGGGACCTACTGGATTTTCGCCGTAATTACGGGCGTCGAACTGACTGAACCTGATTGTAAGGTTTGGTTAGACTAGTAATTTGTCTTCAACAAAAAACTGAATACTTGAAGTTAGTACTCGTAAACTTATATGTACGTTTGGACATTAGGCTACCAATTTGTCTTCAACTAAAATGCTTCATGAACGAACTTTGTTACACTAGGTGTAGAGAAAAACGAAAAAGAAGATGTGCTAGCTTGTTCTAAGGCCGAGTTTAGTTCTAAACTTTTTCTTCAAACTTTCAACTTTCATCACATCAAAAATTTTCTACACACACAAACTTCTAATTTTTCTATCACATCGTTCCAATTTCAACCAAACTTTTAATTTTAACGAGAAATAAACATGCACACTCTAAAAAAAGGATGTGCTAGCTCTGTTCGGATGCATGGATAATAGCGGAAGCAAATGTTCACCGATGCTTTTGCTTTTCTCTTGTGAGGAGAGGAAACGGCCGAAAGGGACGTCAACCTCCGACCCTTTCTTTTATTTTTCTCTTTTTCTCCGTTTGTCTCAACAGTTAACCGCGGAAAGGGACAAAGTAACTGACTCATGATGGATTCGGGCGCATGTGCGGGCGATAAGTGGGATGCCGACGGCTGCGCTGCGCTGCGTTGCACTCGTCTCGTCGCCTCTCCGCGCGCATGTGAGGTCCGGGGCCACCACCACGTACGCTCGCTTGCAGCTGCAGCGGCGACCGCAACCCAACCACAACCGCTCTCCCCGCTCCCGGCCGGTGCAACCACGATCGAGGAGGCCGGCACGCGAGATGGCGCCATCACCCTCTCGCGCACCGGATTTCGGGGCCGCGCGCGCACACCAGCCCTGCCGATCTCACCAGCTATAGCTTGTGTTTTGCGCTACGGGTGGCACGGATGCACGGTACTCTGGTTGCTGCGCGTGTGCGCAGCAGGGTTCGTAATCGGCGTTTGAAAGGTAGCGAGATAAGCTTTCCACGAAGTCCAAGATCACCCAAATCGGAGTTGGCATGAAGGCGCTAGGTCCGTTTGAAGTCAGTGCTGTCTCCGAAGGCCGAACTGGACTTGGACTTGGAATTATCATTGGAGCGTGTGAAGTTATGAGCGTATCCGACGAAGTGATGTCCTCATCAAGAAGGAATCTCCGCCGATCCCCTCAACACGCATATAAAAGGGAACCTTAACCCCGTGCACGAGTGACAACTCACGTACGCTAAACCATTTCCAAAACCATCAGACTACCGATTTTAAGACATGTTGAAGGGGAGCGAAGGTCGAATTCCCATCGCCACCGCTGCACCAGGGCGAATTCCATCGCCACTGCCGCTCGGTGATCTCCATCACCGGCGCCCTACTACCAGTACACTGGCGCGACTCATGGCTTCATCAAGATCCGGTCAATGAAATACCAAATTCCGCATAAGAAATTAAGTAATCATACATATCCTAAGTTCATGTTTAAAAATTAACTCGAATAACAAGCACTACCACAGGGGAGCAGGTGCTCCTCGACACTTAGTCATGCAAGCGAAAGAGCGCGGCTCACGGGTCATAGTAGACGGGTGGCACGGATGCACGGTACTCTGGTTGCTGCGCGTGTGCGCAGCAGGGTTCGTAATCGGTTTTGATGAAATTTGATGTTTCTTTCTTTCTTATACTAACAAACCGACAACAGCGTACCAATTTTATTGAATATAGTGAATATAGAAAAAAAATAATGTTTTATACCAAGATGTTGCCATGGGACTAGGGTAAAAGCTCCGCTATGTGGTTGGCTCCCCACATCGCTCATGTTTTCCCCTCCGTTTTTTTGTTAGGAATGCTGTCATTGACAGTCCTATTTGCTGAAAGCCTGTTTGATTTCTCTTCTTCCATATTTTTTAGGTAATTTTATCACCATTGAAAAAGTATCTGGAGGTACCATATTTTTTAGTGTAAAATTTGGAACTTCCAGTTATTAAGTATCTCAAATTACAAAAGATTTTAGTGTGAATTTAGATACCTTGAGATGTTTTCTCAAGGATCATAAAATTTCTCTATTTCTTAGGTTGTTAGGTGAAGTAAGGAACTAAGGATCATAACTTATACTTGGATACTTCTTCACGTGTTACCAGCTCCTCCCACCACTCGCGAAATTTTCAAGGTTTTAATTTGGCTCAACCGCTCAAGGTGATAACCTACACGATAAACATATCAAAATAAAATAAATCAAACTAAAATTTAAATTGTTTAAAAAGAGTGAATTGCACATTGGCCCACTTGTTTTTACCTGTTTTGCAAGTTTGGTTAGGGATAAGAGAAGGTTTTCACTTTGGATCGGCTAAGGCTTTGTTTAGTTCCCAAATTTTTTTTCCTAAAAATATTACATCAAATCTTTGGACACATGTATCGAGCATTAAATATAGATAAAAAGAAAAACTAATTGCACAATTTACACATAAATCGCGAGAAAAATCCTTTGAGCATAATTAGTCCACGATTAGCCATAAGTGCTACAGTAACCCACATATACTAATAACGGATTAATTAGGCTCAAAAGATTCGTCTCGCGGTTTCCAGACGAGTTATGAAATTAGTTTTTTCATTCATATCCGAAAACTCCTTCCGACATCCGATCAAACGTCTGATGTGACACCCAAAAATTTTCATTTCACCAACTAAACAAGGCCTAAGTTTATACCTCGTCTCACTTTGAGGCAATGTTCTCTCCATCTGTTCCAGCCCTTTCTTTCTTCTCTCATCAGGGCAATCATGACGAGCACATTACCAGTGTATAGTTCCTTGATAAGGTGGCGTTTGAGCTAGATTCAATCATCAACAACGGAAGAGGATCAATCTTTCATGCGTTTGATTTGGAAATTGACAGCAAATGGTAAGAACTCAAGCCATGGTCCTCAAGCTTCTCATTAGGTGGAGGGCACAAGTATTGGTTGATCTTTGGCCACCGAGCCAGAAAGGAGAGCGTTGGGCTCAGCCAACCAAGGCCCATGCACTCCCTAACATTGAAGAGCGAGTCTCACGCGCCCTCTCTCACGTTTCTCTCCTTAGTGCTATGATTGGACGCGCCGTTTTTCCTCGAGAAGTGATGACGCTCTCTCTCGTGGCCCGATCTTCTGGTGAGGAGGATAACTCTCGCTTTGATCGAGTGCGACGTTTGCGATGTGGCTACCAACCAGAATAAGTCCAGGACGCCGTGCAATCGCTACACCACAAACGATGTCGTACCAACCGTGACGCGCGGTTGATGATCCCTGCAATGCAAACGAGAGAACACTGCAAGAACAAGATAAGATGCAATCTAAATATTGCGAATAGGGAATTAAGCAATTTACAAATTATAATAGCATTTTCTTTCATCGTCTAATTCGGAAATCCCGGGCCCACCAAACTACCGTCCAAACCAGGGGCAGACGGCTACTTCGTTTAAAAAAGCAGGGGCAAAATCACAAACCCTAAAAAACAGGGGTAAAATCACAATTGAGATGTAAAATAAGGGCAGAAACACAATTGCCCCTTTTAAGAATTATCCCTTCAACTGTCTTCCGTGGGTTTTTACGGAAACCGGGAAAACCGTTAACGAGCCTTTTTTCGATTTGATAACAGCTTTGCATGTGAATGCTAGCTAGCTGGTAAGCAAACACCGTGCGTTCTCACCCGATCGCCGGCGCCGGCGCACCGTCGGGCGAGGCGAGCAGCTACCTTGTGTTTCGCTGGCCGTTTGGCACGCGCGGCCGGCGCTCTGTTCCGCTTGCTGCATCGCACGCTCGCGCTGAGCCTGAGCTGAGAAGAGCAGCCACGGCATCTCATCCGTTTGCGGTGATGTGCTGTTATTCATGTGCTGATTTCAACGATCGAGTGCGTTGCGTGCGGCGGTGGACGAGAGATGTTTGGGCAACCGAAGCACGGAAGGAGGCGTCGTCGCGCAGGTGCCAAGTAGACGCGCATGTGAGGAGTACCATTCACTTGCAATACTCTGGCGGATAAAAGAAAACTCGCGCACGCCAGTTAACGTGTCAGGGAAACCCACGGTGGAGACTATGGTGGCAATGTCACGTGCGCCCACTATTTGCACCATATATGTGTCAGTCCGCATCATCAATTCATGATCACTCCAGGAACTGAAATGGACGGAGAGGAGGGACGACCCTGCAAACGCATGGCTTAGAAGTCGTCGGATCGTGGCCGTCCGTTTGCAATCTCATGGCCTAAACTTGTCTCCAGTCCACTGCACTTTGTACTGGAGGGCATCCGTGACAAGTCAATGGTAGGAGTAAACGATATTAAACCTGTCAGTCCTATCAGGGTTAAAGTAATTTTTAGTATTTTTGGCATGCGCTGAAATTGTTGGTCAGTTTGAGTGCAAATTAAATACTTCCAAGCTTCACGTTTTCATCTTTTAAGGACTAAAACTGAAGTTGACCATGGAAATTACAAATGCCATGCTTGGGGGAGTTTACTTTCTTACAAAGAGTTTGTTCTTTTTTTTGTCACTTTGGTAACGATAGCTTTATGGATTTGTTTGTTGTTGAGTTGGATTATGAAAACTTTGTTTGGTGCAACTACTTATTATACGGGTGTCTGGTTGAATAATGTTTTTTTTCCTTTTCTTTTTAACCTAAAAAACATATGTTTGAGAGAGCAACTACACTTGCATACAAATTTGTGTCTAACCTTAATTAGACTGAGCATTTATACCTATACTAATTGGTCACTCTGAGGATACTCACAAGCTACAGAAAGAACCGGCTGTTAATTTGATGGGTTGGATTATCATGACCCTAGATTATGTCGAGTAGTCCATGCTAATATATAAATCAGCTAATTGGAAATACTATGGCCCTGTTTGGGGGAGATTGTCCCAGCTGTAGCTTTTCCCAAAAGCTGCTTCTGCTAGAAGCTACCCAAACAGTCCGCAGCTTTTGAGAATATGTAGTTACAGATTCTGAAAAATAAACTAAGAAGCCAGAAGCTGGGTTTCAGAGTTTTTCCAGATTCTCAGAAGCTGGCTACCAAACAGCTGCTTCTCAGAATATAAAGCTCCCCCAAACAGACCCTATGTTTTCTAGCTTGAGCCAACTCGATCTGGCTCACGAGCCTCTTCACTTGAACAGTTGCGAAACAGACAAGCAATGATAGACATTGGAGAGATTGAAGCATAGGTGGAGGCCAAGTCTAGCGCACCACGCCCCTTACCCAGGCATTCGAACTTGTGACTCATAGGTTGTAAGCTACACCTGCGAGGACAAGCTGGCAAGGAGCGGCAACGTTATTTCCAATTTCTATTGAGGGGGAAGCGACTAGTTGGTTGCGTTGTCAGCGTAGGCGTAAGTCGATATTGTGTAATCGTACAAGTGTGGCTCCCTTCTACGCTGTTTTCTGTGTGCATGACTTGGCGGTGTAGCATGAGTATGCACTCCTGTTGCGCTGTCATCTGCCCCAAAAGAATAGAGAGAATTAGGGTTTTTACTAGTGCTTATCTTTGAGCTAGACAAATAGACCAAACTATAACAGGCTGGCTAGCGCGAGCTACCGAATAACTCATGAGCTAGCTCGAACCCAGCTCATTCTAGAAATGAGGTTCGGAGGAGGCTTTGGCTCTGCTCGTTTGGCTATCGATCGAGCCAAACTAAACCAATATAAGCCTGAGTGTTTTTTCCTACCCCTACAGGGGTTTAAACTCTTACCATAAGCACAGTTGAAGGCTATCACAAAATACAAGTTTGGTAACTAGTACTCCATTTCAAAAAATAGATTTATTCTCTTTTCTTTTCGAATATAAGTTGAATGAAATTCCTTGGTCTCTTGGAAACGTCAGAAATCAGTTTAAATAACTCTTACAGCATATCGATCGCTCTGTCCAGCTACCATTTCACAATTTTTATGGGATAATAGCAGCATGACCGGTAGACACATGCACATATCACTATTTTATCAGGATATGATATCATATCTTTTTTCAACGACCAAAATGAATTTTGGTCGGTATAACGTGGTTGCACGCATATGGTTAGTTGCAGGCATTAACGAACAATGCTCCGAGACAATAGATCCTACAAAATGATTGATTCCAATGATCATGGATATGATCGAGGTAATTAAACATGTACATCTATGTATTCGTGGATGCAACTATGAAAGGCCTGCTCGACTGTGACCGTGTCGGCGAGCCACGTAGTCCTCAGTATCCATTGTCGTATGCCTCCTGTATTTGTACTGTCATTTCTCGTTCCATAATGCATTTGACACGTATTTTATTTTTCTTGCGTACGGGCTCGGTGCTCACGAAATAAAAGCGACGGAAATACTATTGCAGTTTTTGGTTTCTAGCTGGCTTATCTGCCCGTGACTTCCGTTTCCTAATCCAACCCAACGTCACATAGTAGTATATGAAGATAATGGATTTCTATACAACACTGGAGAGAAAAGGGGAAAAAAAGAGATGAAAAAAGAAGCGAACTGAGTAACTAATAAGCTGGTAAGGCTCCTTGCACCGCAACATAATTGCCCATGTTTAAGTACCAGGCTTGACAGGTGTGCTTGTATTTATGAATAATTATATTTTTCAGTGATAGTCGACAATGTAGTTTTCAGTGGTGTGCTTGGAGAAGCATTCATCGATTATCGATACGTACTCCCTCTGTTTCGTATTATCATACGCTTTGTCAAATAAACTTATTTAAATGTGATCAGTTTTTTTAGAAAAAAAAAGTTTTATAATATGAAACAGATTGAGGCTGCACTCGTTACCTCCAGTTCCCAACTTCCCTCCCTCGTTTTCCGCACGCACGCTTTTCAAACTGCTAAACGGTGTATTTTTTGCAAAAAAATTTCTATACGAAAATTGCTTAAAAATCATATTAATCCATTTTTGAAAAAATAGCAAATACTTAATTAATCACCCGCTAATCGCTGCTTCGTTTTCCGTGCTAGGGAGTGAGCAACCCTCACTCCCAAACGCAGCCTGAGTATACTCCATAAATCGATAAGCTAAAACGAACACACTCTCAGTTCTCCATAAGTAAGTACTCATATGCATCTTCCGATAAAAGCATTTTTACGGTTTTTGAGGAGGTACCACTTTTTCTATTATAAATTTGATATCTCTTGGTACCTAGGTACATACTATGAAGTACCAAAATTTATACTAATTTTTTTATACCTCATGATATCTCCTAAAGATCGTAAAATTGCTTTTCCATTGAAGTAACGATAAGTGTCCCCTTTTAAACCTTATACGAAACCAAGCCAAATATCGCGTTTGGCCATCATGGGTATTTATGGTGAAGTTGTCGCTAATCAGATCACTGTTAGAGCACCCGCAATGGTAAAGTAAGGTGCTATCTATAAAACATGTACATCTCAGCAATAGACTAGATTAATAGTAAACCACTTCAATGGTATGTCTACATGGGTATCTATAGCTCTCTAATCCATTGTCTCGTTTTTCTCTATAGACTATCTCCAGGTTAGTAGATAGCTTTGTTCTCTCTCTTCATTTAATCTCTTCCAAGTAGGAAAATATGCTGACATGGATCTCTTGTAGAGAGCCTATAGATAACCATTGTGGGTGCCCTTAGCGGGTCTCTGCAATGAAAACGATACATTTCTTCTTCTTCTCGTTTTTCTTTAAGCATTTTGGCTTGTCCACAGTGCAATAAGTGGTACACATTAGCAATGATGTGGTGTGGAAGGGAAGGGGATGAGGCAATGACTAGGTAGTGTATCACATGAAGATAACGGCGGTGTGACGAGAAAAATAATTGTATTATAGGGGTGCTGTATGACACGCAGTGGAAAGAACCTAGAGATTCAAATTTACTATATATGATCTTTATAAGGGGTAGAAATCATATTATACTAAATCTTCCATTTTTATATTATCACAGCGGCCATATTAATATTTTTTTACCAGCTCAGTTACTAGCAACTTTTATCTTTTTTTTTTTGTGCAAAACAGGGCAGCTCATATTAAATTATGAAAGAGATTACAACCTGTCGACGGGGGATACCCGTAGACCGGATAAATTGGGTATTGGGGTACGTTGGTACGAGAATCTACACGATACAACATTAAAGCAGACAAAAGACAAGGATTATACTAGTTTAGGCCCCTCGTGAGGTAATAGCCATAATCCAGTTTATATGAGATTGATATGGAAAATCACAGAGTATAAAGGGAACAGATGAATCCGACAATATCGACGAGATCTCCTGGCGGCTTCGGCTTGAGTTCTTCAGCTTCTAAACTATGGTAGGTGTGTTGGCGCTATGATTCGATGATCCTGAGCCCCTCTAGGGGTATGCCTTGTATACCATGAATTGTCTTAATCTCCAAGTAGAACTCGACGACAATAAATTTTGCACGATATGTAATAGTCCCTATCCTCTCTGAGTAGGACTCTAATAATCTCCAGCTCGTGAGGATATTTTCCCTAATATCTTGTACATTTCTTTATCGTATAACGAAGTATGCAATCCTATCTGTGCGGATTTCCCAACAGCACCATTGGGCTCTTCTTGAAAGCAAAACCGGTTGCATATGTCGTTTTCTCGCTTCGGAAACATATCATAGCATATGAGGTATACCAATCCGGTATATTAGGTATGCCTTATCCGTAACCTTGACACAACCTTTTTTTGTTACAATATCTAGAAATAAAAGAACTACCAATACAGAACAACAGGACTCCACATATTGGAATAGTGCAAGAGATATGAGCAAATGAATGTAGCCACAACACTGACATTCTGGCACACACAAAAACATATAAATGAGTATTGCTCACCATTTTCATATATTCTTCGACAAAAGAGCAAGCCAATACCACCGAACAACGGATCAAGTCGACGATTTGAAACCTAAAATTGACGCCACCGATGTAATATTTGATGACCGACAAACAAGTCTCCTTGATTTCCATCGAGGACCTTACGAATGAAGTAGCCACCAACACATAGATACAAAAAGGCAAAAAAAAAATTCTAAATAGATTTAAGAGTTAATTTAATCCATGACACTACAAATATACTATTTTAGATAAATACCACTACTATTAATGATATCGGCTACGTGTAACTAAGATTTGGAAAAAATCGAACTCACTTTTTTTAATAGATATTAGGAGAGTGTCACGTACGTTAGCTACCCATATGAGCGAGAGGAGGGATATATAGTTATATACACGTGTTGGCAGTCCAAGCACGGTGGGTGTTGATCCGACGGTTTACGAAAACCGACCGACTTTCTGCAATCGACGGTTGACTTGTACATAGTAATGATTGGCAGGTAATGACGTACTGCACTGTACGAGAGTGTACCTCCCCAACATGCCATAACCGCCCTGCCAAGATGCGATTTGACAATAGGAATTCTCGTTTACCGAGGCTTAATCTCCATTCCTCCACGATTCGCTTCTCACCCGATCGCCGGCGCCGGCGCACCGTCGGGCGAGGCGAGCAGCTACCTTGTGTTTCGCTGGCCGTTTGGCATGTTCCGCTTGCTGCATCGCACGCTCGCGCTGAGCCTGAGCTGAGAAGAGCAGCCACGGCATCTCATCCGTTTGCGGTGATGTGCTGTTATTCATGTGCTGATTTCAACGATCGAGTGCGTTGCGTGCGGCGGTGGACGAGAGATGTTTGGGCAACCGAAGCACGGAAGGAGGCGTCGTCGCGCAGGTGCCAAGTAGACGCGCATGTGAGGAGTACCATTCACTTGCAATACTCTGGCGGATAAAAGAAAACTCGCGCACGCCAGTTAACGTGTCAGGGAAACCCACGGTGGAGACTATGGTGGCAATGTCACGTGCGCCCACTATTTGCACCATATATGTGTCAGTCCGCATCATCAATTCATGATCACTCCAGGAACTGAAATGGACGGAGAGGAGGGACGACCCTGCAAACGCATGGCTTAGAAGTCGTCGGATCGTGGCCGTCCGTTTGCAATCTCATGGCCTAAACTTGTCTCCAGTCCACTGCACTTTGTACTGGAGGGCATCCGTGACAAGTCAATGGTAGGAGTAAACGATATTAAACCTGTCAGTCCTATCAGGGTTAAAGTAATTTTTAGTATTTTTGGCATGCGCTGAAATTGTTGGTCAGTTTGAGTGCAAATTAAATACTTCCAAGCTTCACGTTTTCATCTTTTAAGGACTAAAACTGAAGTTGACCATGAAATTACAAATGCCATGCTTGGGGGAGTTTACTTTCTTACAAAGAGTTTGTTCTTTTTTTTGTCACTTTGGTAACGATAGCTTTATGGCTTTGTTTGTTGTTGAGTTGGATTATGAAAACTTTGTTTGGTGCAACTACTTATTATACGGGTGTCTGGTTGAATAATGTTTTTTTCCTTTTCTTTTTAACCTAAGAAACATATGTTTGAGATAGCAACTACACTTGCATACAAATTTGTGTCTAACCTTAATTAGACTGAGCATTTATACCTATACTAATTGGTCACTCTGAGGATACTCACAAGCTACAGAAAGAACCGGCTGTTAATTTGATGGGTTGGATTATCATGACCCTAGATTATGTCGAGTAGTCCATGCTAATATATAAATCAGCTAATTGGAAATACTATGGCCCTGTTTGGGGGAGCTTTTCCCAAAAGCTGCTTCTGCTAGAAGCTGCCTCAAACAGTCCACAGTTTTTGAGAATATGTAGTTACAGATTCTGAAAAATAAACTAAGAAGCCAGAAGCTGGGTTTCAGAGCTTTTCCAGATTCTCAGAAGCTGACTATCAAACAGCTGCTTCTCAGAATCTAAAGCTCCCCCAAACAGGCCCTATATTTTCTAGCTTGAGCCAACTCGATCCGGCTCATGAGCCTCTTCACTTGAACAGTTGCGAAACAGACAAGCAATGATAGACTTTGGAGAGATTGAAGCATAGGTGGAGGCCAAGTCTAGCGCACCACGCCCCTTACCCAGGCATTCGAACTTGTGACTCATAGGTTGTAAGCTACACCTGCGAGGACAAGCTGGCAAGGAGCGGCGTCGTTATTTCCAATTTCTATTGAGGGGGAAGTGATTAGTTGGTTGCGTTGTCAGCGTAGGCGTAAGTCGATATTGTGTAATCGTACAAGTGTGGCTCCCTTCTACGCTGTTTTCTGTGTGCATGACTTGGCGGTGTAGCATGAGTATGCACTCCTGTTGCGCTGTCATCTGCCCCAAAAGAATAGAGAGAATTAGGGTTTTTACTAGTGCTTATCTTTGAGCTAGACAAATAGACCAAACTATAACAGGCTGGCTAGCGCGAGCTACCGAATAACTCATGAGCTAGCTCGAACCCAGCTCATTCTAGAAATGAGGTTCGGAGGAGGCTTTGGCTCTGCTCGTTTGGCTATCGATCGAGCCAAACCAAACCAATATAAGCCTGAGTGTTTTTTCCTACCCCTACAGGGGTTTAAACTCTTACCATAAGCACAGTTGAAGGCTATCACAAAATACAACTTTGGTAACTAGTACTCCATTTCAAAAAATAGATTTATTCTCTTTTCTTTTCGAATATAAGTTGAATGAAATTCCTTGGTCTCTTGGAAACGTCAGAAATCAGTTTAAATAACTCTTACAGCATATCGATCGCTCTGTCCAGCTACCATTTCACAATTTTTATGGGATAATAGCAGCATGACCGGTAGACACATGCACATATCACTATTTTATCAGGATATGATATCATATCTTTTTTCAACGACCAAAATGAATTTTGGTCGGTATAACGTGGTTGCACGCATATGGTTAGTTGCAGGCATTAACGAACATGCTCCGAGACAATAGATCCTACAAAATGATTGATTCCAATGATCATGGATATGATCGAGGTAATTAAACATGTACATCTATGTATTCGTGGATGCAACTATGAAAGGCCTGCTCGACTGTGACCGTGTCGGCGAGCCACGTAGTCCTCAGTATCCATTGTCGTATGCCTCCTGTATTTGTACTGTCATTTCTCGTTCCATAATGCATTTGACACGTATTTTATTTTTCTTGCGTACGGGCTCGGTGCTCACGAAATAAAAGCGACGGAAATACTATTGCAGTTTTTGGTTTCTAGCTGGCTTATCTGCCCGTGACTTCCGTTTCCTAATCCAACCCAACGTCACATAGTAGTATATGAAGATAATGGATTTCTATACAACACTGGAGAGAAAAGGGGAAAAAAAGAGATGAAAAAAGAAGCGAACTGAGTAACTAATAAGCTGGTAAGGCTCCTTGCACCGCAACATAATTGCCCATGTTTAAGTACCAGGCTTGACAGGTGTGCTTGTATTTATGAATAATTATATTTTTCAGTGATAGTCGACAATGTAGTTTTCAGTGGTGTGCTTGGAGAAGCATTCATCGATTATCGATACGTACTCCCTCTGTTTCGTATTATCATACGCTTTGTCAAATAAACTTATTTAAATGTGATCAGTTTTTTTAGAAAAAAAAAGTTTTATAATATGAAACAGATTGAGGCTGCACTCGTTACCTCCAGTTCCCAACTTCCCTCCCTCGTTTTCCGCACGCACGCTTTTCAAACTGCTAAACGGTGTATTTTTTGCAAAAAAATTTCTATACGAAAATTGCTTAAAAATCATATTAATCCATTTTTGAAAAAATAGCAAATACTTAATTAATCACCCGCTAATCGCTGCTTCGTTTTCCGTGCTAGGGAGTGAGCAACCCTCACTCCCAAACGCAGCCTGAGTATACTCCATAAATCGATAAGCTAAAACGAACACACTCTCAGTTCTCCATAAGTAAGTACTCATATGCATCTTCCGATAAAAGCATTTTTACGGTTTTTGAGGAGGTACCACTTTTTCTATTATAAATTTGATATCTCTTGGTACCTAGGTACATACTATGAAGTACCAAAATTTATACTAATTTTTTTATACCTCATGATATCTCCTAAAGATCGTAAAATTGCTTTTCCATTGAAGTAACGATAAGTGTCCCCTTTTAAACCTTATACGAAACCAAGCCAAATATCGCGTTTGGCCATCATGGGTATTTATGGTGAAGTTGTCGCTAATCAGATCACTGTTAGAGCACCCGCAATGGTAAAGTAAGGTGCTATCTATAAAACATGTACATCTCAGCAATAGACTAGATTAATAGTAAACCACATTAGGGTTTTTACTAGTGCTTATCTTTGAGCTAGACAAATAGACCAAACTATAACAGGCTGGCTAGCGCGAGCTACCGAATAACTCATGAGCTAGCTCGAACCCAGCTCATTCTAGAAATGAGGTTCGGAGGAGGCTTTGGCTCTGCTCGTTTGGCTATCGATCGAGCCAAACTAAACCAATATAAGCCTGAGTGTTTTTTCCTACCCCTACAGGGGTTTAAACTCTTACCATAAGCACAGTTGAAGGCTATCACAAAATACAACTTTGGTAACTAGTACTCCATTTCAAAAAATAGATTTATTCTCTTTTCTTTTCGAATATAAGTTGAATGAAATTCCTTGATCTCTTGGAAACGTCAGAAATCAGCTTAAATAACTCTTACAGCATCGATCACTCTGTCCAACTTCCATTTCACAATTTTTATGGGATAATAGCAGCATGCCCGGTAGACACATGCACATATCACTATTTTATCAGGATATGATATCATATCTTTTTTCAACGACCAAAATGAATTTTGGTCGGTATAACGTGGTTGCACGCATATGGTTAGTTGCAGGCATTAACGAACAATGCTCCGAGACAATAGATCCTACAAAATGATTGATTCCAAGATCATGGATATGATCGAGGTAATTAAACATGTACATCTATGTATTCGTGGATGCAACTATATGAAAGGCCTGCTCGACTGTGACCGTGTCGGCGAGCCACGTAGTCCTCCGTATCCATTATTTGTCGTATGCCTCCTGTATTTGTACTGTTATTTCTCGCTCCATAATGCATTTGACACGTATTTTATTTTTCTTGCGTACGGGCTCGGTGCTCACGAAATAAAAGCGACGGAAATACTATCGCAGTTTTGGTTTCTAGCTGGCTTATCTGCCCGTGACTTCCGTTTCCTAATCCAACCCAACGTCACATAGTAGTATATATGAAGATAATGGATTTCTGTACATCACTGGAGTAGCAAGAAAAAAAAAAGAGATGATCAAAAAAGAAGCGAACTGAGTAACTAATAAGCTGGTAAGGCTCCACTGGAACCTAATCGTCCATGGTTAAGTAACGTACCAGGCTTGACAGGTGTGTTTATTTATGAATAATAATATTTTTCAGTGGTAGTCGACAACGTAGTTTTTAGAGTTGTTTATAGTTTTTGGAGAAGCATTCACCGATACGTACTCCCTCTGTTTCGTATTACAATACATTTTTTTTCTAATTAAACTTATTTAAATGTGATCAGATTTTGAGAAAAAATTTTATAATATAAAACAGTGAGAACGCACTCTCAGTTCTCCATAAGTACTCCCTCCGTTCCTAAATATTTGACGTCGTTGACTTTTTAAAACATATTTGATCGTTCATCTTATTTAAAAACTTTTGTGAAATATGTAAAACTATATGTATACATAAAAGTATATTTAACAATGAATCAAATGATAAGAAAAAAACTAATAATTACTTATTTTTTTTAATAAGACGAACGGTCAAATATATTTAAAAAAATCAATGACGTCAAATATTTAGAGACGGAGGGAGTACCTCATATGCATCTTCCATTAAAGTAACGATAAATGCCCCCTTTTAAATCTTATATATACGAAACCAAACCAAATGTTGCGTTTGTCCATCATTGGTATTTATGGTGAAGTTGTCGCTAATCAGATCACTGTTAGCGGGTCTCTGCAATTAATTAAAACGATACGTACATTTCTTCTTCTTCTCGTTTTTCTTTAAGCATTTTGGCTTGTCCACGGTGCAACAAGTGGTACACATTTGCAATGATGTGGTGTGCAGTGAAGGGGATGAGGCAATGCCTAGGGAGTCACTGAAGATAACGGCGGTGTGACGAGAAAAATAATAATTGTATTATAGGGGTGCTATATGACACGCTGTGGAAAGAACCTAGCTAGAGATTCGAATTTACTATGATCTTTATAAGGGGTAGAAATCAATTCTCCTAAATCTTCCATTTTTATATTATCACAACGACCAAATTAATATTTTTTTTACCACTTCAGTTACTGCAACTTTTATCGAAGTTTTTTTTCTTTGGCAAAACAGGGCAGTTCATATTAAATTATAAAGAGATTACAACCATTTTAGTTACAATATGTGGAAAATAAAAGAACTACCAATACATAACAAGGAGGCTCCACATATTGGAATACCGCAAGAGATATGAGCAAATAACATATAAATGAGTCCTTCGATAGAAGAGCCACAACGCATACATTCTGACACACGCAAGACATATAAATGAGTCCTTCAACAGAAGACCAAACCAATACCACCGAACAAGCCGATGATTTGAAACCTAAAACTAGCGCCACCGATGTATTATTCGATGACCAATATACAAGTCTCCTCGATTTCCATAGAGGACCTCACAAATGAATAAGTAGCCACCAACACATAGATTAAAAAGGCAAAAAAAATTCTAAATAGATTTAATTCCATGAAGAACATAAAAGGCAAATCATAGATACCTAATAGTCTGACCTAGTATTGAAAAAAAAAACTCAAAAAACTTACAAGAAGCTGTCCCCTTCCACTCAAAAAATAAGATTTCAACTAGGAATACAATTTATAAATAACTAAAATTGGTGATAAAAAAATAAAGACTATTGGAAGAAAAGACCATCTAAAACACATGACGTGATTAATTAAGTAATAGACCTACAAAGGAGTAGGTTGGTGGCGGTTAATGGGCCATCTAAAAACTATTAATAAAACGCCAAATAGAATGATGGCGGGCAGGTAGTGAAGCAACCGGTCAAGGTGGTTTGCGGGACTTCTAGAAAGTAAAAAAAATAAGCCCCAATGATAATCATATTTGAATTTTAAAATCTCAATGACAATAAAAAGAAGAGGCAGAGGGCGGGTTGTATAGGAGTACATTGGCAAAGCTACCGTAGAAAGTAAAAAAAAAGAATTCCAACGATAGTTATGTTCGATTTTTAGAATCCCAATGACAATAAAGAATAGACGGCGGACGGGTCGTAGAGGAGTATAGTGGCAATGTTTGATGGGATTTCTAAAAATTATAAAAAATAAAATCCAACGAGACAATAAATTATAAAAACTATAAGGTCCAATTTTAAAAGGTTCGGGCTTCTGAAAAGTAAAAAAATAAACCCCAATGATGATCATGTTTGATTTTAAAATCTCGATGAGAATAAAGAAGGAAGGCAGCGGGCGAGCCGTATTGGAGTACAGTGACAAAGTCGCTGACGTTTTGACGGAACTTCTAGAAACTAAAAAAATTAAACCTAAACGACAATTATGTTTGATTTTTAAAATACCAATGACAATAAAGATAACAGGTAGTGGACGGGCCGTAGAGGAGTATAATGGTAGCGTTTGACGGGAATTCTATAAATTATAAAAACGAAACCCAACGAGACGATAAACTCTAAAACTATAAGATCCAATTTTAAAAGGTTCCAAAGAGAATGAATAGAAACAGTGATAGATCAAGCAAGCAAATAAAGAAGGATATGACAGAAGTAACGGGTAGCAACTGGTGTAAAATTAAAAAATTAGAAACACGGGAATGATAGGGTTTGGTCTTTCAAAGCTTATCATATAAAATATATAATTTTGTATAGGTGCTAGCCGCGCAATTGCGCGGGCCACCCAGCTAGTTATATAATTAAAGGAATAGAAAAAAGAGCCTCCACGTTCGCTCTCATGGCCTAGAAATTCTCACATTAATCAGAGAAAAAGAAAAAACAGAGTCCATATAGAAATACAATTTAGAAATAGCTGAAATTCGAAATTAAAAAATAAGGAATATTAGAAGAGGAGACTAGAGTCCATATAGAAATACA
>CM020181.1:8859575-8910924 GCA_009805545.1 Oryza longistaminata
CGGAATAAAAAGGAGCCTCCACGTTCGCTCTCATGGCCTAGAAATTCTCACATTAATCGGAGAAAAAGAAAAAGCAGAGTCCATATATAAATACAATTTAGAAATAGCTGAAATTCAGAATTAAAAAAATAAGGAATATTAGAAGAGGAGACTATAGTAGTTATTACACATTAGTAGTTTTGAAAAATTATTGCAAAATTTAAAATTATGTTGTCATTGTAATATATTTTAATAATATAATGAGAAAACATATATGCTATTATATGAGAGAAAATATAATGATGCTAACCGCGCAATCTGCGCGGGCCACCATACTAGTTGAACTGAATTAATACGGTGTGTTTGCTTATCAGATCACAGAGTAGTACAATATCACACCATTAGCAGCAGCAGCATGGGTTGCTCAGTACACGCGAGCCGTACTACGGTGGCTGCACGTGAGGTGCCCCGGGCGCGTACGCACACAACAAAACGTCATGTGTGGTCGAGCTTCATTGCATTGTCTTGCGTGTAGCCATGTACCGTAAGCTGTAAGCACCACGGTTGCAGCGGCCATGGTGCATGTTCTTGCGTGTGAGCGCGCGGTTTTGTGTGGTGTAAGTTTGTAATGATGGGGTAGAGCATGTTCTAACTGAAGTTGACTTAATTTTATTATCCAGAGATGATAAAACAATGACAAATTAATTAAATCGCAGTCTGCATCCTGTATCAGTTAATTCTTTGTATAAGGGTTCTGTTTGGCAAAACTTTAAGCTTCAGCTTCACCTCTCCTAATGCTGGAGCTCAAGCCATACAGTTTTAGCTCCGTCTAAAACGAGAGCGAAGCTGGGTGGAGCATCCTCGTAAAATGAACCAGAGATGTGGAGCTGGTATAGGCTGCTCCACAATTTCACTACAGACTTAACTCCTTGAGCTAAATTTAAGAGTTGGAGCGCTATCAAACATGCCCTAAGTTCCATTCTTTGATTAGAAGTAGTAAAACTAGATGATAGCTGAGAAAAAAAAAGGGGAACTTATATCAAGTAAAGAGAGTACAAAATAGGTAGGAGTTGGCAAAGTACCAATACTATGGAGACAGAGTCGTGCTCACACCCTCAACTCCGCTTTCAAAAGGACTTTTATAAGAGTAGGGAGTTGCCGTTGGTCTATTCATTTCTTTCAACATGTATTAGAGGACGCACCCGCAGCTGTGTAAGTAAAGTAAGATACAAGCATACCTGAAGGTTCAAAAAAAAAATCCTATATACAAAGTATCAATAAAACTTGATCCACCTCACTACCAATGGCGGAGCCAAGGCTTGGCATTGTTCGATGGATACGCAGGCGGTGCGTGCGGGTTCAAGAACACCAACCAGTACCCGTTCATGTCCATGACCTCCTGCGGCAACGAGCCTCTGTTCCAGGACGGCAAGGGCTGTGGCGCCTGCTACCAGGTACTATAACCACGTTCGTCATCACATATGTTGTTTTGGCTTATCGACACGGTCTCCAATAAATAGTACACATCTCAACATTAACCTTTGTACCCTACATCTGAAAAAAGTGTACAAAACAGTGGGTATGGAACTTCTGATCATAAATAAATCCGTACCAACATAATTTTGTTTACGAGCACCGTACTGCATGCCCGCCACGTTAACTGCAGTTGGTGGTAATCACAACTTGATTTGGTCAACGGGCCTTGAAATCCGTGGGTAACACGTTCTTCAGTTCAGCGTTTGACTTTGTGCTAGCTGCTGCTTAATTACATGCGCATGTGGATTAATTTTGCCCTTAATTATATTCCTCATCATCAGATACGGTGCACCAACAACCCGTCGTGCTCCGGGCAGCCCAGGACGGTGATCATCACGGACATGAACTACTACCCCGTGGCCAGGTACCACTTCGACCTGAGCGGCACGGCGTTCGGCGCCATGGCGAGGCCGGGGCTGAACGACCAGCTCCGCCACGCCGGCATCATCGACATCCAGTTCAGGCGCGTCCCGTGCTACCACCGCGGCCTCTACGTGAACTTCCACGTCGAGGCCGGGTCCAACCCGGTGTACCTCGCCGTGCTGGTGGAGTTCGCCAACAAGGACGGCACGGTGGTGCAGCTCGACGTCATGGAGTCGCTCCCCAGCGGCAAGCCGACGCGGGTCTGGACGCCCATGCGCCGCTCCTGGGGATCCATCTGGCGCCTCGACGCCAACCACCGCCTCCAGGGCCCCTTCTCCCTCCGCATGGTCAGCGAGTCCGGCCAGACCGTCATCGCCCACCAGGTCATCCCGGCCAACTGGAGGGCCAACACCAACTACGGCTCCAAAGTCCAGTTCCGTTGATCCATCGATCGATCGATGCATCCCTCTTCGTCGTCGTGTGATCGCCGGTCAAGAACGAATTTTGATTCTACCGATCGGCATTAGTACTGTACTACGATTCTCTGTGTTTGTGTGTGTGTGATTGCAATGCAAATTGCGAACGGATTAATTAAGAGCGTTTTTTTTAAATTTGTAGTTGTGTGTGTCAGCGAGATGTGTGGGAAATGGAACAGGGGTAGGGCACGCAGTATCCATGTGCTTGCTCTGAACCGCCCACATTGACAAATGACCCGATGCCAATATGCCATATATATATACCGGATTGGCAGACTTATTGTATTGTGACCAAAACCAAGTTTGTAATCTATCTATTATATTATTAAAACAGCTTTGAAAAGAGGCACCACGTTTGCTGTGGAGGCTAGAAATTTCCACATTAATCGGAGAAAAAGAAAAAAAGAGTCCAAATAGAAATACAATAAAAAAAGAGCTGAAATTCGGAATTAAAAATATGCAATATTGAAAGAGGAGTCCATATAGGAACTCAATACGTGATTAATTAAAATTCGGAATAAAAATAAAATAAATTTCGAAATTAGAAAAAGAAAAAAGAGGACTTCGAGTAGGAATACGATTTAAAAATAACTGAAATTCGGAATTAAAATTAAACAATATTGGAAGAAGAGTACATATAAAACCCAATACAAGATTAATTTCCCACATTAATCAGAGAAAAAGAAAAGAAGAGTCCAAATAAAAATACAATAAAAAATAGCTGAAATTCGGAATTAAAAATATGCAATATTGAAAGAGGAGTCCATATAGGAACCCAATACGTGATTAATTAAAATTCGGATTAATAATAAAATAAATTTCGAAATTAGAAAAAGAAAAAAAGAGGAGTTCGAGTAGGAATACAATTTAAAAATAACTGAAATTCGGAATTAAAATTAAGCAATATTGGAAGAAGAGTACATATAAAAATCCAATACGAGATTAATTAAAATTCGGAATAAAAAATAAAATAAAATCTGAAATTAGAAAAAACTGGAGGGCCAACACCAACTACGGCTCCAAAGTCCAGTTCCGTTGATCCATCGATCGATCTACCTATGTGCATGCAATGCCTTCGTCGTCTTGTGTCGCTGGTCAAGAACGAATTTTGATTCTACCGATCGGCAGTTCGGCACTAGTACTGTACTACGATTCTGTGTGTGTGTGTGTGATTGCAATGCAAATTGCGAACGGATCAATTAAGAGCGTTTTTTTTTTCTCTCTCTTTTTAATTTGTAGTTGTGTGTGTCAGCGAGATGTGTGGGAAATGGAACAGGGGCAGGGCACGCAGTATCCATGTGCTTGCTCTGAACCGCCCACATTGACAAATGACCCAATGCCAATATGCCATATATATATACCGGATTGGCAGACTTATTGTATTGTGACCAAAACCAAGTTTGTAATTGAACTGAATTAATACGGTGTGTTTGCTTATCAGATCACAGAGTAGTACAATATCACACCATTAGCAGCAGCAGCAGCATGGGTTGCTCAGTACACGCGAGCCGTACTACGGCGGATGCACGTGAGGTGCCCCGGGCGCGTACGCACAACAAAAACGTCCGTCATGTGTGGTCGAGGTTCATTACACTGTCTTGCGTGAAGCCATGTACCGTAAGCTGGAAGCAGCACGGTTGCAGCGGCCATGGTGCATGTTCTTGCGTGTGAGCGCGCGGTTTTGTGTGGTGTAAGTTTGTAATGATGGGGTAGGGCATGTTCTAACTGAAGTTGACTTAATTTTATTATCCAAAGACAAATTAATTAAATCGCAGTATGCATTCCGTATCAGCCAATTCTTTGTCTAAGGGTCTGTTTGGTAAAACTCTAGCTTCAGCTTCACCTCTCCTAATGCTGGAGCTCGACCAAACAGTTTCAGCTCTGCCTAAAATGAGAACGGAGCTGGGTGAAGCACTCTCATAAAATGAACCAGAGAGGTGGAGCTGTGTATAGGCTGCTCCACAACTTCACTCCAGACTTAACTCCTGAAACTAAATTTAAGAGTTGGAGCTCTACCAAACATGCCCTAAGTTCCATTCTTTGATTAGAAGTAGTAAAACTAGATGATAGTTGAGAAAAAAAAAGGGAAACTTATATCAAGTAAGGAGAGTACAAAATAGGTAGGAGTTGGCAAAGTACCAATACTATGGAGACATAGTCGTGCTCACACCCTCAACTCCGCTTTCAAAAGGACTTTTATAAGAGTAGGGAGTTGCCGTCGGTCTATTCATTTCTTTCAACATGTATTAGAGGACGCACCCGCAGCTGTGTAAGTAAAGTAAGATACAAGCATACCTGAAGGTTCAAAAAAAAATAAATTCATACGATCGATCATTTGGCAGGTACGTATCGTCCACAATATCATAACATGGGATAACTGCCAAAGATGTGATTTTATAATGGTACGAACTCGTGAACCGAACCCTCCATCCGTCCATGATTTTCTCCCTAGCCATGTGACACAGCTAGCTCTCTCTCTACCACGCCGGCCGGTGGCCACGTCGGGTGCAACGACCCCCTTGATGCCGCCGTGTTGCTCGTCCATTACATTTGTGTTCCCTTCCCCTCTCGTTTTGCCCTGCCTATAAATACACCGGCAATGGCCTCCGTTTCCAACCATCAAACCACACACACCAGACAAGTACTTACTACCACTACTACTGCTGCTGCTGCCAGTTCTAGCTAGCCTACTGCTCTTCTCCGAGCTGAAGATTTTTCGAGCTAGCTAGGATGGCAGCCTGCAGAATGGGCAGCAAGGTCGCTGCAATCCTCGCGATTCTGTCCGTGCTCGTGGTGCATGGCTCTTGCAAGGGGCATCCTGTGAACTACAACGTCTCCGACGCCTCCGCCTACGGCTCCGGCTGGCTCCCCGCCCGGGCCACCTGGTATGGCGCTCCCACCGGCGCCGGCCCTGACGACAACGGTGCGCATTTTGCAGCTGCTGATGATGCTTGTGGTGCTCATCTGTGCTTTTGCTTGGTCTCTGAACTGACGCACTGGCATTATTTGGTCGGTTTTAATTTGCAGGCGGCGCTTGCGGGTTCAAGAACGTGAACCAGTACCCGTTCTCGTCCATGACCTCCTGCGGCAACGAGCCCATCTTCAAGGACGGCAAGGGCTGCGGCTCATGCTATCAGGTACGAAAAAACTAGTCAAATTACTTCACCATGGCACCAATTTTGCAATTAGCAATCATTTGATTTGATTGGTCAGGACGTACTACACCATTTTTTCTACAGCGTGTAGTATAGTCGCGTAGGAGTAACATGCAGTGCGCATTTTGTTGACTATTTGGTTGACTTGGTTGTTACAGATCAGGTGCACCAAGGACCCGTCGTGCTCGGGCAACATCGAGACGGTGATCATCACCGACATGAACTACTACCCCGTGGCCAGGTACCACTTCGACCTGAGCGGCACGGCGTTCGGCGCCATGGCGAAGCCGGGGCTCAACGACAAGCTCCGCCACTCGGGCATCATCGACATCCAGTTCAGGCGCGTCCCCTGCAACTACCCGGGCCTCAAGATCAACTTCCACGTCGAGGAGGGCTCCAACCCGGTGTACTTCGCCGTGCTCGTGGAGTACGAGGACCTCGACGGCGACGTCGTGCAGGTCGACCTCATGGAGTCCAAGTCCGCGTACGGCGGCGCCACCGGCGTCTGGACGCCGATGAGGGAGTCGTGGGGCTCCATCTGGCGCCTCGACTCCAACCACCGCCTCCAGGCGCCCTTCTCCCTCCGCATCCGCAGCGACTCCGGCAAGACGCTCGTCGCCAACAACGTCATCCCGGCCAACTGGTCCCCAAACTCCAACTACCGCTCCATCGTCCAGTTCAGCTAGATCAATCATCCACTGCTGCTCAAATATGGAATCATATTGGCTCGCGATCGATCGATCGATCGATTAGTTTATTCTCTACTGCTGCTGCTGCAAAATTTGCGTGGGATTGAGGTGTTTTTTTTTTTATTAGGCGAGGCCTCATGTGCTGTCTGGTCTAGTGTGTGAAGTGGTGAAGTGATGCATGTGTGGGAAAATGGAGGAGGGGCACAGTAATACAGTATGTGCATGTGCTCTCCCGCCCACTGTCACTGTACTACCCAGTGCTTTGTAACCAAATCTTAAGGCTACAGAATTATAAATACAATGCTTAAGTTAATTACCTAATCATGTGCTTCCTGGTGGCTCTCTCTGATAGATTCTCTGATTTAATCTCGTGTTCGGGTTGGTTAAGTAGTACGTGTCCATGTTCTTTCGTGGTACTCACATACATATCAAATTGATTTGGGAATCAACAATGTATGGATATACCGGAGGAGCAGATCTCTGAAAAATATGCCATTCTCTAATACCTGGAGAACTGTACTGCAGAATACCATTACACTCCCAGTTTGAGGTGACTTTAGGCTCCCAGCAAACCAAACTAAAATCTGCCATATATTGTCAAAGTCTATATATATATATGGAACGAAGTAGTAAAACTAGATGATAGTTGAGAAAAAAAAAGGGAAACTTATATCAAGTAAGGAGAGTACAAAATAGGTAGGAGTTGGCAAAGTACCAATACTATGGAGACATAGTCGTGCTCACACCCTCAACTCCGCTTTCAAAAGGACTTTTATAAGAGTAGGGAGTTGCCGTCGGTCTATTCATTTCTTTCAACATGTATTAGAGGACGCACCCGCAGCTGTGTAAGTAAAGTAAGATACAAGCATACCTGAAGGTTCAAAAAAAAATCCTATATACAAAGTATCAATAAAACTTGATCCACCTCACTACCAATGGCGGAGCCAAGGCCCAGCCGAACGGAGCTCCTCTGACGTAAAGTCAGAGAGACGTGGGTCCCTGACAAGTGATGTCCTAACAAATTTCAGCAAAAATTTGAAGCTGTATAGTGTGAACTTGAGTTTTAAAAACATGAGTCCAGAGTTTTACTTATGTCCAATGGGTATGGCCGTATGGGAAACTTAAGGGCTCCTTTGAAACACATAATTTTGAAATAGAGGAATACATGAAAAATACAAGAATAGGACAGAAATGCACGTGTAAAATAGATGATTCAAAAACATATAAATTCTAGGAAAATAGATGTTTGGATGAGGTAAAGGACAAAATGGAGAAAAATTCTGAAAATTATGGACCCACTATAATAGCTTGCTCTGTTATCTTTTGAATAATCACTTTTTTTCTTTAAGGTTCCTTTATGGATTGATTTGTCCATAATGTTTTAAATTAAAATTCTCATGGCTTTGATTTTGGAACACAAATTTCGTGTTAAAAATGTATTTTTGCCAAATAAAAAGGAGTGTAACCTAATTCAACTCGCTACATCATGAGTACGCAGGTTTCACCCCAGAACAATATCATGTATTTAGATTTTATTGGTCTTGCTTGTTGCACAGGCCTAATCCGAGCTACAACTTAATATTTAGATTGTGGTTCTAAAATTCCTTGAGAATTTACGGTACATCTGACACTGGGTATAGCTAATCAGTAGATAGTGCAGATAGTGTTAGAGCATTCATATAAACCCCATGAGTATTAATTAAGGCGAGTTCACACACTATGCATAAATATAATAGAGATTTGTGTAGTGTATAGAACACACCTAACTCTATAATAGGATCAACACCCATCAGGGGCGGATCCAAGAAGAATAGTAGTAGTGTCTGAACAAATTAGAACAAAGCTACAACAGTCCGCTCTCCTATCTACGTATGAAAAAAACATGTGGGGGCTTCATGGGGGCTCAAGCCCTGGATCCGCCTCTCACACCCATGGAAATTAAAGTGGATTTCTTCATGAATACTACTCACTCCATCTCAAAATATAACAACTTTTAGCCTTTAGGATTTGTCCCAAAATATAACAACTTATTCACCAACATTCCATTCTCAACCAATTACAACCCTTCACCATTCAATTTTCCCACAAACCTTCACTTATTAACCAATCATAATATTCTATAATTTCTTTTTACCTACTTTATTAATAACCATGTCTAACTCTAAAACTCTTTATATTCTGGTACGGACATAGTAATCTTTATTTAAAGTACCTGGTATTAAGGGAAGAACCCCTTTGCTATGCTTGGTGTTTAAGACCCGTGTTTGCAGTATAGAGCCTTTGCTATGATAAAAAAAATTCTCTTGATGCCTCTTCTAGTTTTTTACACATTGCCTTTGTACATGTTTAGTACTGCTCCCTCCATTCCAAATTGATCTACATATAGTTTTTTTTTAGGTTATTCCTAAATGATTTACATATTTGTGTTTATTTATTAGGTCTATTCGTTATTTGTGCCTAGGAGTAAATGGACATTGATGCATGCATCCATGCGTACACAAGCATTTATAACCCACATGTAATATCTTGATTTGCTATTGGCTAGGAAATAATGGGAATGATGCATGCATTGAGTTTGTTGCTAGAGTAAATATAGTATGAGAGAGTTATTAGCTTTTCTTGATCTTGGTGTACCCATGAAATATATAGATCAATTTGAAATAGTTATCTATAGGCTCTCTATAAGAGATCCATGTCAGCATATTTTCCTACTTGGAATAGATTAAATGAAGAGAGAGAGCAAAGTTATCTACTAACCTGGAGATAATCTATAGAGAAAAACGAGGCAATGCATGAGAGAGTTATAGATACCCATGTAGACATACTATTGAGGTGGTTTACTATTAATCTAGTCTATTGCTGAGATGTACATGTTTTATAGAGAGCACCTTACTTTACCATTGCGGGTGCTCTAATTCACTATTCACAGTTACTAATGGATGTGTCAGTGTATATACTACTATATAACCAGACTCACCAGCCAGAGCCCAAAGCACCGTATCTCGATACGGTGCATATGTCAATGATTGTATCACTGTGTGGATGTGATCGGTATATCCTCGCATCATTTTTTTACTTAAGAGCACCCGCAATGGTAAAGTAAGGTGTTATCTATAAAACATGTACATCTCAGCAATAAACTAGATTAATATTAAACCACTTCAATGGTATGTCTACATGGGAATCTATAGCTCTCTAATCCATTGTCTCGTTTTTCTCTATAGACTATCTCCAGGTTAGTAGATAGCTTTGCTCTCTCTCTTCATTTAATCACTTCCAAGTAGAAAAATATGCTGACATGGATCTCTTGTAAAGAGCCTATAAATAATCATTGCGGGTGCCCTTAAAACACCGGTGGGAAGTCAGCAAAGTCGTGCTTGGCATGTGTCCTGAATCTTAGTGAGATGCCTTTTTTCCATTCACTTTTTGCAGGGTATCCTGTAAGTTGTAACTACCATATATATCCACATTTTTGTAAGGGACAAAAATACGGCTAGTATGCAACTATGCTGTCTATGCACATATGTATCACACTACCGTGTCACTCTGTCAATAGAATATTAGAGTTGGCGATTATATTTAGGACGGTCACTAGGTGGTTTCACACTACCTACGCGTTAGTTACGCACAATGGTGATACTACAATGATATGGTCACCCTAGAAGAGCGTTGGGTACAAATGATTGCTTCAAATGATACCGAGATTATTGTCCCTAATCAACCTGCCCCTGCTGATTGATCTCTCTCTGTGATTGCGTGGTTATTTCTGGTGCCTTATTATGGAATCTCTTCCGTTCCCCGAAACAACGTCAATGACCCATCATGCAATCGATCTGTGCATGCATCGATCTAAATCTGAAACGAGAAACTATATACATATTCTGGAATATAATCGATCATTCATCTTCCTTACCACAAAAAAAAAAAAATTCATACGATCGATCATTTGGCAGGTACGTATCGTCCACAATATCATAACATGGGATAACTGCCAAAGATGTGATTTTATAATGGTACGAACATTCTCATGGCTTTGATTTTGGAACACAAATTTCGTGTTAAAAATGTATTTTTGCCAAATAAAAAGGAGTGTAACCTAATTCAACTCGCTACATCACGAGTACGTAGGTTTCACCCCAGAACAATATCATGTATTTAGATTTTATTGGTCTTGCTCTCGTTGCACAGGCCTAAACCGAGCTACAACTTAATATTCAGAGTGTGGGTCTAAAATTCCTTGAGAATTTACGGTACATCTGACACTGGGTATAGCTAATCGGTAGATAGGGCAGATAGTGTTAGAGCATTCATATAAACCCCATGAGTATTAAGGTGAGTTCACACACTATGCATAAATATAATAGAGATTTGTGTAGTGTACAGTACAAACCTAACTCTATAATAGAATCAACATCCATCAGTGGCGGATCCAAAAAGAATAGTAGAATGTCTGAACAAACTAAAACAAAGCTACAGTCCGCTCTCCTATCTACGTATGACAAACAAAAATTTGTGGGGGCTTCATGGGATTCCTATGATTCTCGTGTCACTAGTGGAGGTTTGGCTCAAGCCCTGGATCCGCCTCTCACACCCATGGAAATTTAAGTGGATTTCTCCATGAATACTACTCACTCCATCCCAAAATATAACAACTTTTAGCTTTTAGGATTTGTCCCAAAATATAACAACTTCTCCACCAACATTCTATTCTCAACCAATCACAACCCTTCACCATTCAATTTCTCCACCTACCTTCACTTCTCAACCAATCACAATCTTCCACCATTTCTTTTTACCTACTTTCTTAATAACCGTGTCGAACTCTAAAACTCTTTATAAGGCCCGGTTCGTTTCCTCTAAACTGATAGGATAAACTTTTGGATTAAAATGGCACGCTTTTCAAACTACTAAACGGTACATTTCGTGTGAAAAATTTCTATATGAAAGTTGTTCTAAAATATCAGATTAATCTATTTTTTAAGTTTGTAATAATTAAAACTCAATTAATCACATGTTATTGCCACATCATTTTACGTGAAAAACTTAATTTTTATCTTCATCTTTATCGTCAGGAAATTTAAACACCACCGTCTTCTGAAACGGAGGTAGTAATCTTTATTTAAAGTACCTGGTCTCAAGGGAAGAACCCCTTTGCTATGCTTGGTGTTTGAGACCCGTGTTTGCTGTATAGAGCCTTTGCTATGATAATAAAAATTCTCTTGACGCCTCTTCTAGTTTTTTACACATTGTCTATGTGCATGTTTAGTACTAATTCACTATTCACAGTTACTAATGGATGTGTCAGTGTATATACTATATAACCAGACTCACCAGCCAGAGCCCAAAGCACCGTATCTCTGATTCTCTATACGGTGCATATGTCAATGATTGTATCACTGTGTGGATGTGATCGGTATATCCTCGCATCATTCCTTTACTTAAAACACCGGGGGGAAGTCAGCAAAGTCGTGCTTGGCATGTGTCCTGAATCTTAGTGAGATGCCTTTTCCATTCACTTTTTGCAGGGTATCCTGTAAGTTGTAACTACCATATATATATATCCACATTTTTGTAAGGGACAAAAATATGGCTAGTATATGCAACTATGCTGTCTACGCACATATGTATCACACTACCGTCTCACTCTGTCAATAGAATATTAGAGTTGGCGATTATATTTAGGACGGTCACTAGGTGGTTTCACACCACCTACGCGTTAGTTACGCACAATGGTGATACTACAATGATATGGTCACCCCAGAAGAGCGTTGGGTACAAATGATTGCTTCAAATGATACCGAGATTATTGTCCCTAATCAACCTGCCCCTGCTGATTGATCTCTCTGTGATTGCGTGGTTATTTCTGGTGCCTTATTATGGAATCTCTCCCGTTCCCCGAAACAACAACGTCAATGACGACCCATCATGCAATCGATCTGTGCATGCATCGATCGATCTAAATCTGAAACGAGAAACTATATACATATTCTGGAATATAATCGATGATTCATCTTCCTTACCACAAAAAATAAATAAATTCATACGATCGATCATTTGGCAGGTACGTATCGTCCACAATATCATAACATGGGATAACTGCCAAAGATGTGATTTTATAATGGTACGAACTCGTGAACCGAACCCTCCATCCGTCCATGATTTTCTCCCTAGCCATGTGACACAGCTAGCTCTCTCTCTACCACGCCGGCCGGTGGCCACGTCGGGTGCAACGACCCCCTTGATGCCGCCGTGTTGCTCGTCCATTACATTTGTGTTCCCTTCCCCTCTCGTTTTGCCCTGCCTATAAATACACCGGCAATGGCCTCCGTTTCCAACCATCAAACCACACACACCAGACAAGTACTTACTACCACTACTACTGCTGCTGCTGCCAGTTCTAGCTAGCCTACTGCTCTTCTCCGAGCTGAAGATTTTTCGAGCTAGCTAGGATGGCAGCCAGAATGGTCGCTGCAATCCTCGCGATTCTGTCCGTGCTCGTGGTGCGTGGCTCTTGCAAGGGGCATCCTGTGAACTACAACGTCTCCGACGCCTCCGCCTACGGCTCCGGCTGGCTCCCCGCCCGGGCCACCTGGTATGGCGCTCCCACCGGCGCCGGCCCTGACGACAACGGTGCGCATTTTGCAGCTGCTGATGATGCTTGTGGTGCTCATCTGTGCTTTTGCTTGGTCTCTGAACTGACGCATTGGCATTATTTGGTCGGTTTAAATTTGCAGGCGGCGCTTGCGGGTTCAAGAACGTGAACCAGTACCCATTCTCGTCCATGACCTCCTGCGGCAACGAGCCCATCTTCAAGGACGGCAAGGGCTGCGGCTCATGCTATCAGGTACGAAAAAACTAGTCAAATTACTTCACCATGGCACCAATTTTGCAATTAGCAATCATTTGATTTGATTGGTCAGGACGTACTACTACTACATTTTTCTACAGCATGCATGTAGAAGTAACATGCAGTGCGGCACATTTTGTTGACCATTTGTTTGACTTGGTTGTTACAGATCAGGTGCAACAAGGACCCGTCGTGCTCGGGCAACATCGAGACGGTGATCATCACCGACATGAACTACTACCCCGTGGCCAGGTACCACTTCGACCTGAGCGGCACGGCGTTCGGCGCCATGGCGAAGCCGGGGCTCAACGACAAGCTCCGCCACTCGGGCATCATCGACATCCAGTTCAGGCGCGTCCCCTGCAACTACCCGGGCCTCAAGATCAACTTCCACGTCGAGGAGGGCTCCAACCCGGTGTACTTCGCCGTGCTCGTGGAGTACGAGGACCTCGACGGCGACGTCGTGCAGGTCGACCTCATGGAGTCCAAGTCCGCGTACGGCGGCGCCACCGGCGTCTGGACGCCGATGAGGGAGTCGTGGGGCTCCATCTGGCGCCTCGACTCCAACCACCGCCTCCAGGCGCCCTTCTCCCTCCGCATCCGCAGCGACTCCGGCAAGACGCTCGTCGCCAACAACGTCATCCCGGCCAACTGGTCCCCAAACTCCAACTACCGCTCCATCGTCCAGTTCAGCTAGATCAATCATCCACTGCTGATCGAATATGGAATCATATTGGCTCGCGATCGATCGATCGATCGATTAGTTTATTCTCTACTACTGCTGCTGCAAAATTTGCGTGGGATTGAGGTGTTTTTTTTTATTAGGCGAGGCCTCATGTGCTGTCTGGTCTAGTGTGTGAAGTGGTGAAGTGATGCATGTGTGGGAAAATGGAGGAGGGGCACAGTAATACAGTATGTGCATGTGCTCTCCCGCCCACTGTCACTGTACTACCCAGTGCTTTGTAACCAAATCTTAAGGCTACAGAATTATAAATACAATGCTTAAGTTAATTACCTAATCATGTGCTTCCTGGTGGCTCTCTCTGATAGATTCTCTGATTTAATCTCGTGTTCGGGTTGGTTAAGTAGTACGTGTCCATGTTCTTTCGTGGTACTCACATACATATCAAATTGATTTGGGAATCAACAATGTATGGATATACCGGAGGAGCAGATCTCTGAAAAATATGCCATTCTCTAATACCTGGAGAACTGTACTGCAGAATACCATTACACTCCCAGTTTGAGGTGACTTTAGGCTCCCAGCAAACCAAACTAAAATCTGCCATATATTGTCAAAGTCTATATATATATATGGAACGAAGCGAATTGGGCGTACCTCAGATAAGAACTTCCATCAATTGTAAGATATGTTTTTTTTTTGAGAATTAATTGTAAGATATGTTGATTTGGTCTTTTCAAATAGGATGTGCTTGTGTGCGTATATGAATGTTTGCTTTGTACTATGTGTTTTGGAAAAAAAAAAAAGGCTAAAAACTGGTAACAATTTTCAGACTGATATTATTACTACACATTGCCCCCAGCTTAACTTTAGATTCCATTGGCATTACCAAATTTTCAATTTCATTAGGAAATGGTTACCGAATTTTCATGTACTGATTATAAACCAAACAGTCAGTTTTGGTCAGCATTACCAATAGATAGGTTTAATGAGGCTAACAAACCCACATTAGCAACTGGGAATTAAATTTAGAGGTTGAGTCAGGGATTGGTACTTTATTAGTACAAATAGATCAAGAAAAAAAAAAGGGAAAAAGTGCAGGCAGATCTCAAGCTGACTTGGAATATACCATTTTTCAGAACTGTACTGCTTGCTAGGCCTCAGCAGAGCGAAAAGCTTAACTTTATCTTTCTCTAGTTTTGGCAATCCTGGAAAGGTTCAGCATAATTGTTATCGCGAGGTGCAAATCAAGTATACTCAATTACGGTGATCACTGCGCTGATTGAACCCAAATGATACAAATCCCCAGCATTCTGGTATACTATCAGTCCAAGATATCGTTATCATGGTCGTTGGTAGCTTCAGTTAAGTTATGTGAGCTAGGCTCGGCAACGACGCCGGCTTCAAAATTACCTGCCGACCAACTGGATTCTCGCCGGAATTACTGGCGTTAAACCATCGCTCTTATATTTGCAAAGCTGACTCTTGACTACAATTAAGGTTAACTTCAGTGTCTGCACGCCTATCGAACTTAGATACGACTGGCTTGAGGTCATAAATGGGAGTACTAACCGTGATGCACGCTGAAGAACTTGTCTCTTTTCTACTGTAATAAACACTTGTCAACGATGAATCGATCATCGAGAAATGGAGAAAGTTAGCCCCATTCCGTGAAGCTCGATGCTTTCTGCAGCTCTGGATGCGTGCCAGCAGATAAACATGGCTGGTCATTCCATAACTCAAATCTGAAAAGAACTTTTTTTTTTGTGCTCCACGGTTTATGGTTATCGAAGGCAACAATTTGTCTGGAACTCACCATAAAACCGGCTCAATTCTTGACTCTGTTTCGAAAAGTGTTCGCTCAAATTTCACTGCACGTAACTACTCCTTCATAATAAGTTCTTTTTTTTCTCTCCCGCTTATCCAAGTAAGTTCATTTTTAAGTAATCATTACATCAAAAATTTTGAAATTATAAAATAAATATATTGACAATAGATAAAGGAAAAAAATACATTCGGATTTGATGACAATATTGATACTCTAGTCTTTTTAATGTTTTATTTGTTTGTGGGAGATATGTGAAAAAATGAACTTATTACGAAACAGAGTGCAGTAGATACCCTTGCCCATCTCACGTTCACCTGACAGTTACCCAGGCTGAAAGAAGCGGACAAAGTAAATAGGCTCGACGACTACGACGGCGCATGTGCGGGCTGAGACAATGTGGATTCACGCCGACGGCTGCTGCTCACCGGTGCATATGACCGCTCTCTCTCGCTCGCTCGCTCGCTCAGATTCTCCGGTTGGTTGTTTGTTTTTTTTGGCTATTCGGCACGCAAAACGGCGCTGTTGCAGCAGATTTCCAGGACCCACTGCTCTCTCTCTCTCTCACTCTACCCGTCCTCGCGTCGCCATCCATCCATCCATCCACTGAGCTTTCGCCGGCCGATCCCCCGCCTCGCGCTCGTCCACCGCGTTCTCGCTGCGGCGCGGCTACGGCTGCACGCAAAAGGAAGAAAGAAAGAGAAAACCGTGCACTCCTCGACCAATGGCTGTACAGTGTGTTATGATGTGTACTACCTCCGTCCCACAATAAGTGCAGCCGTGGATATCCGTGTCCAACGTTTGACCGTCCGTCTTATTTGAAAAATTTGTGAAAAAATTAAAAATATTTAGTCACACATAAAATACTATTCATGTTTTATCATCTAATAGCAATAAAAATAGTAATCATAAAAAATTTTCAAATAAGACGAACGGTCAAACATTGAACATAAATAGTGTAAAACTGCACTTATTTTGAGACGGAGGGAGTAGATAGTACTAGTAGGAGTAGTAACAAACCTGCAGGTTTTGGGGCCTGCTTTTCAGGCATCGGTTTGTTCTTGTTGTCTGGCACGCTATTTATCCATTGTTATCCTGCAGACGGAATGTTTGAACTTTGAACTTTTGGTATCCATCCTGAAATGCATGCAGGTCAGGCTGATCGGTGCAGAGAACACGGCGAGATCGATTGCGAGTAACTTGCAACTTGATCAGAATGACAGGAACTCAGCGTAGTTTCATATATTTTGCAGTTGCTTACAAGCTGAAGCAAGTGAACACGTGAGCTGCCATTTGCACGGTGGCACATACAGATGGTCGCGTTGCTTGCAGAATTGCAGTGTGGTATGGTATGGTATGGGAGGATCAGGGGAACAAGTGGTGGTTACCGGGCGGAATAATGCAGACGTGGTCTGTTCGGATTTCAGGGAGTCCGGCCCTGACTGACCCGAGTGTATATCCCGTGATTAACGTGACCGGAGTGATGTGCACGTCGGCCTTTGTCGTGACAGGTTCGTTGAAAAGAAAAAAAAAACGAAACAAAAATTCATCCGGCCTCACATGACAATATGCCAGTGATCAACTGTTGGAGACGTCACTCCAATTTGACCCGGAGTGAGGAGGATCGGAGAGGAAAGCAAAATACCGAGACAATGAAGCCCACGTTGAGAGGCAGCCCGGCACACTTCGCAGCCACATTTGACATTAGTGGTACGTTTTTTGTTCTTGTTTTTTTGGTTTGTTGGTGTGATTGGCCTCGCTTTGGCAAGGAGGCAGGGGCATTGAAAAGGTGAAAGCGGCAAGGGAGCAGCTCTGCTCAGCTGAGCTCCCCCATGTGCACTGCCTCGTCTGGCTCCTCATCACACGTTGATGAATCATTATGCTTGCTGCCTATACCAAGGGAAGGATATGGAATGGCCACCATATTAAAGCCACACTTGGATTAGTCGGATTGCGACATGTCTGTGGATATAACCAAACTAGTACTCCCTCCGTTTCCAAATATTTAACACCGTTAACTTTTTTAATATGTTTAACCGTTCATCTTATTTAGAAAAATTAAGTAATTATTAATTCTTTTCCTACCATTTCATCCATTGTTTCATCCATTGTTAAATATACTTATATGTATATATATAGTTTTACATATTTCATAAAATTTTTTAAATGAGACGAACGATCAAACATGTGTAAAAAAGTCAATGGTGTTAAATATTTAAAAATGGAGGGAGTAGTAGCAAAATTATCATCAACGATGGAAATTGGATGACGGGTGGGCCGTCCAATCCAGTCTCGGGCAAAAAACTGGTGGACAGGGCTGGACCACTAACTACCGGGCCGGTCGGGCCGGGGGGGCCCGGCAGGGCGGCGGTGAGTCGGTTTGTTTCGTGGAACAACGACCGGTTAACGATCGGTAAGAACGTGCTCCATCGTTTGGCGTTTCTTCAGCTTGGACCCAGATGGATGGATGGATGGACCGAGTTTTCGCTTTCTCTCTGTCTGCGCCATGAGATGCTGTTGTGTGGTCGCTCGCATTTGGATGGCCCACGGCTGGCCGCTGGACTTTGCCTGTGGCCGTGGTAACATACCAACATTGGGACAACAAGTTAATTGCTGTAGGGAAAAAGTCCACCTGACGTCCCTTATCTAAGAGTCGAGTTTCAATAATGTCCCTCGACCAGAAAAACCGGGAACAATGCATCCCTCATTTTACAAAATCGATGTAAATATAATCCTGAGATAGTGTTGAGACTGGTTTTAGACGATGTGGCGCTTACATGATACTTATGGTCAACAAAAAGAAATGAAATACGATGAGACTCACATGTAAGACATACACGAACCTCTCTCTCTCTCTATCAGTTTTGTGGATGAGGGATACACTGTACCTGGTTTTGTAATCTAGGGACGTGGTGAATGAAACCGAACCTTAGTTGAGGGATGTAAATGGACTTTTTTCCCACTGCAGAATAATGAACCAACACAACATGGAGGAGAGGCTACCAAACATGGATGTATTCGCACAGGAAAACGTTCACCTGAGATCTCCCATCTTGTCGCGGAGTTAAAAATCGTCCTTAAACCGAAAATCATATAAGATATATGGCATCCCTAAACTTATAAAACTAGGTCATTATGGGTCCCTAGACGGTATTAACCCCGATTCTACCCGTCCGTCGTCAGCCACCCCGAAGGCTTGATTGAGATGGGAAAAGAGAGGATAGAGGTGGAAGAAGACTGAGATGCTGCCATGTGGAGCCTACGTGGGTCTCATGTTAACTTAGCCATCACGTTGAACAAAACCGGGGTTATTCATGGACAATTTTGTAACTCAGCGACAAGACAATGAACCTCACGTCCTCACGCCGTTCAAAAAAAAAACGTGAGGAACCTCGTGAATTTTTCCAGCACGAGGCCCGTGTAATTCTTTCCTTAGGCCCACAAGAATTGCAGGTTGTGGGTGGGATCGGAAACGCGTCATCACATCACGGTGTGGGACAGAGAAAAGGAAAAAGTCTACTTTGACTCCCTTAATTGTACGCCGAATCTAATTCGTACCCCTCAACCAGAAAACCGGATAGGACGACTCCCTAAACTATTGAAACCAGTGCAATTTGACTCCCTCGGCGGTTTTGGAGAGCGGTTTTACTGATGTGGCGCTGATGTGGCGGTGTTGACTCGGTCTTCGTCCCACGTGGTGCCTACGTGGCATTAGAATTAAAAAAATATCCATGGGACCTATTTGTCATTAAAAAAACTGGGTGATACCACACCAGCCGGCGAACCGCACCAGCCGGAACGCCTGCCCCGCCATGCCGCACGCGGCGACCGCCGAGCCGCAGTAGTGGAACAGCGCCGCCAAATCATCAGCGCATCAACGGTGACATCGACGAGCCGGGTGATGAGCTCCTCCAAATCATCACCGCGCCCCGGCGCCACCATCTCCATGCCCACCGCCGCGTGTGGCGCCAGCATATTTTCCTACTTGGAAGGTATTAAATGAAGAGAGAAAGAGCAAAGCTATATACTAACTTAGGGCACCCACAATGGTTATCTATAGTCTCTCTACAAGAGATCCATGTCAGCATATTTTCCTACTTGGAAGAGATTAAATGAAGAGAGAGAGCAAAACTATCTACTAACCTGGAGATAGTCTATAGAGAAAAACGAGGCAATGGATTAGAGAGCTATAGATACCCATGTAGACATACCATTAAAGTGGTTTACTATTAATCTAGTCTATTGCTGAGATATACATGTTTTATAGATAGCACCTTACTTTACCATTGCGGGTGCTCTTAAAAATAGTCTATAGAGAAAAACGAGGCAATGTATGAGAGAGTTATAGATACCAATGTAGACATGCTATTAAGGTGGTTTACTATTAATCGAGTCTATTGTTGATATGTATATGTTTTATAGAGAGCACCTTACTTTACCATTGCGGGTGCTCTTACGTAAGCTTCTTGCTTCGCCCTTAATTGTTTATGTTGTGTGCATTTGGCCCTTAATTGCCATCGGGTCTGGTCAGTGCCGGTGGTCATCCAACAATTATTAGGTTTAGTACTCTGTTTTGTACCATCTTTACTATCCTTGTCTATTGATCGGTAAATCTTAATTTTTACCTTTTCTATTACCAGCATATATTCATGCAGTAGGATCGATTGATTCTTCAATACTCTGTGATCTCAGCCTTCGCTGTTACTCTTTCCATTTCATATTATAAACTGCTTTGACTTTTTTTCTAGTGATTTTTTTTATTTGATAAAGTTTATAGAAAAATTTAGCAATATCTGCAACACTGAATTAGTTTCATTAAATGTAACATTGCATATATTTTGATAATATATTTACTTTGTTTTGAAAATATTGATATATTTTTCTATCAACTTAATCAAACTTACAAAAGTTTGATTAAGAAAAAAAGTTAAATTGACATATAATATTATAATATGAAACAGTGGGATTACGTGTTTGGGTGATTGGGTCGATATGTATCACTGCATTATGCATACGCTCTGACGAAGAAATTGACCGTTTTGCTGCATGCATGCATACATTCTTTAGTTGATTCTGGACTCTGTTTAGACATACCGATGTGTGGGGTATAGATGGCTAAATGGGCTGCCAGGCCGGCACGACCCAAGCACATGACTGAGCCCGGATCGAGATTAGTCGAGCCGGTACGGCCCAACCTACACACTGGGATTGGGCCGTGTTTGTCCACTTGCTGAACCATCGGCCCAGGCACGGTCGGCCCGGCCTGAATACACGAAAGCTCACGGTGCTCCCACTTGAAAAAAAGTCTATTTGATCTCCCTCATCTGTTTGGACCGTCTTTTTTACATGGCTAGAATAAGTCTATTTTCAATGCCTTATATGGTTGGATCGGTCTATTTTGGTTCTTTTGTCTATTTTGCTTCCCTGGTCGTTGGACCGTGCCGGACCAGCCCACCATACCGAGACAGAGGCCCAGGCACGACCCAGAGGTTGAGCCATGTCGTGCCTGGTCCGGACCAAAACGGCAAAACCTCATGCCGTGAGCCGGGGTGTCGGGTCTCGAGCCTTTTGGCAAACTATAGTGTGGAGCAAGCTGCAGTGCCCTGGCTGCACCTGCACACACAGACAGCATGCAGCAACCAACGTAACCATCATGCCAGCCAGCCAGCTTACGATCAATCGATCGATCGATCGATCTAGCTAGCTAGCACATTAACGCCAATTCTACCGTTCGGCCATTCACGTGAAGCCTCATGCCTGTATATAGATATGCATCCATCCATCCATGCATCAATGGTTGCTACCCTGTTCAGCTCATGCATGCATCCAATGGTCCATTTGGCCTTGTTTCTTCTCTGATGAACTGGTGAATAGATCAGCACACGTATTTTTAGGCTTCTAAACGGTGTGATTTAATTTTACAAATCCTTTTGTATATGAATATGGTTTACTATAAAATCATTTTTCATCTTTATATTAGTTTAATTCATTTGTTTATAACCTTGAACAATTATGATAAATCATTAAGCTATATTAATTCTGCCATCCAATTAAGAGGGCCATATATGACCTTCTTTGCTTGCATTCTGCATCATCTCGCAGCATGTATGTACGTAAGCCAGTGATCATTAGGTAACATCAACCAGTAACATGGCTAGTAGTTAGTACTAGCTTGTAATTAAATTGTGAGTCCAATATACATACACTCGGTGTCTCGGTTGAATTGGTTCTTTAATTATAGTACACTGTATACCAGCAGTGCACCACGATGGGCACTGTGTACGTGTACACTAGTAGTACTCCCTCCGTTTTTAAATATTTAACACCGTTAATTTTTTACAATATGTTTAACCGTTCGTCTTACTCAAAAATTTTTACGAAATATGTAAAACTATATGCATACATGTAAGTATATTTAACAATGAATCAAATGATAGGAAAAGAATTAATAATTACTTAAATTTTTTAAATAAGTTGAACGGTTAAACATATTTTAAAAAGTCAACGGCGTTAAATATATATTTAGAAACGGAGGGAGTATATGTACTGTACATTAAGCTGTTGGGGTATATTAATTGTTGAACTAAGTGCTGTATATGAAATCTGACCGTGCATGCTGATGAGAAATCATGGGCTGCAGCTAGCTATAGCTAGTACTCTGGTTCACCTGATGTGCATGACCAAAGCAATAGTACTGAGCTTTTGCGCTGTGCTTGCTTCCAGCCAGCTAGCTATACTCATGGCTCACTTCTTCGATCTGTTTCATCAATACATTTAAATAGAGATGGTAGATCAGTACATACATATAAGCCATATATGTAGGATAGATCTACAATTCTACACGCATGTACATTAGCAGCACACTGCGATCAATTTGTATATGCCGATTGCAAAACGTACGAATGGTGTGTGTGTGTGTGTATACAAGTTTCAGACTTTTAGCCAGAGCTGTCTTAATTTATACGCTGGACTTTGGTCTTTGGACGACTGAAGCAAAGCATGGCATGGGCTCAACGGAAGTACGCAGGTTGGCTGGCTAACTACGTACGTACGTACGAGCTGGAGTACGTGTAGCTAATACGACGAGTTAATTAGGCTCCCTTTGACAAAGCTTTAGATTCTCGGATGCGGCTGTTAAGTGAAAATGTTAAAATTTTCAACTTTTGACTGCTATAGTTATTTTTTAATTCTAAGTTTTGTAGTTACTGATTTTCAGGATTTAAAATTCAAGTGATAATTTAGACTATTGATTTAGGGTAATTTTACCATCCTTAAGAAGGTACCAAGAGGTACCATAATTTCTAATGTAAAACTTATACCAAAATTTTTAGTGTAAATCTTGGTACCTCCATGTACTTTCTCAAGAAAAATTTCTCGTTAATTTAAGGGCTCCTTTGTAACAAAGAAAAGGTAGAGAAAGTTCGGAGAGGATTGGATACATATAAAAATAATTCGTACGTAGTGTATGGTATTTTGAAACAAAAGAATGACTCTTTCAACTTTCTTTGAAAATCCTGTAAAAATAGGCTATTTATAGGAATTCTAAAGGAAAACTAATATGAGGTCTATAACATCATGTTTTCTCTTCCTTTTGACTTATAAACTTCCTCTGTTTCTTTCTATGGAGCTACGAAACAATGTTCTTTGCAAAATCCAATGGTTTTATTTCCTTTGGAGACGTTATAGCATGGCATCATACTCCGGTGATTCTTTTTTTTTTTTTGTTCTTGTGGTTTTGAAATCTTGCGTTCCAAAGAAAAATAAAAATTCGAGAGGAATTGCAGCGGACAGAAACTCCCTAATTAAAAACTGACACCAACTGCTGCAGAGAATTAATTGGATCGATCTAAGTAGGGCCAGAATCCGGTTACGTCCCCGCCACAGCCAACGTGCAGTACGTCGATCGATTACCAAGTCCATAATTAACTACACGTACTTTCCTACTTAGATCTATTTAAACCAAAAGAAAACCTTTGGATCGGTAGGAAATTAATAAACGAGGGAATTTTTTGATCAAATTAAATTTGCATTGTTTTTGAAGAGATCGTGCCGATTCGATCTCTGTCTATCTATCACAATCTGAATCCGTAGTTCCATCTGATCGATGTAACTGTCTCGCTTTACTAGCGATCACCTGCTAGATTAGGACCGTGTCACTGTAGCGTGAACTGCGATGTGGGCCCCAACGCCAAGCTGGGCCAGTGGGCCCTGGCTAATGCTCACGGCCGTGACTGGCTAGCTGCATGCATATGTGGCCCATCTGCCTAAATTGAGCATCGCAGCTGGTACATATTTGCTCTCTCCATCCTCTCATGAGCAGTGCTTAATTATTTGAATTAGAGCGATTTGTACTTTCAACCATCTTTGTGCTGTTAAAGTTTCACTCTGAATCATTTTTATCTAATATTTTTATTTTAAACTAGGTCTTTTTTTCTAGTTTTGTTGCACTTTGGACTATTCAACTCTTTTCTCTAGTTATGTCGTCTAGCCCCCTCCTTGTAAAGATATGGTTTACATAGAGGTGGAGGAGTCCGCTGGTGTGTCAGAGCCGATGTTCTTGAGGTCGTTGATGTGTTAAATAAGTGGTTTAGAGTATTCAAAATTATAACAAAGATAAAAATACATTGTCCAAAGAAAAACGTTGGTCAAATAGTGAACTAGGTAACAAAAAGAGGCTCAAGTTGTAATTCACTTTTTTATTTATTCATCCATGAAAAGTGATAGGTTATTTACTTGATTATAGGAATGATTAAATATTATATGCTATGAACATAATAAATACAGTAGATAAATATTATAATTTTTATAGAAGCATGGAGCAAATAATTCGAGGAACAACATGATGAATAACCATAAACAACCAAGTCCATCCAGGTGAACCTACAAGTAAAAGGAAAAGAAAGGAAGAAGATCAATGCTCTAGTAATTACCTCCTCCATCGATTAGGTGATTAGGTCACACCAAATGCAGATCAACACGCTAACTAACACTCCCTGCTGGCAGTGCCTAGCACCAGCAAATAATTATTTACTGCTGAAAATACGATCGATATGCACGTGTAAAAATGCATATACTCCAGTACGCAACTGAATTAGAACAAGTCATTACAGAGGTAGGAGTATACATTTTATATATGCAATGAATTTTCACCGATCCTATCACCATCCCTCTGCTTCCATATGTTCCAAAAATAGCGCAGCCACTGTCAACAATTCAAGATTATCGACATGATTCGAGTGAAGAAAGGCGTTGATGGCCACAGTAATATCCGGATCACAGCTTGACCAGGTTGCATGCATCACTGTTTATATAGTAGAATATGGCTGATGATTTTGTTAATTAAACCTCAGCTTTTGCTACATTGGTCCTTGGCTACTGATCGAAGTGGATGGACAGCTTCATTCGCCGACGTCTGCTGCGTGCTCATCTTTCTGGTGTGGTCGATACAACCAAAAAGAGAGAAAATAAAGGAGGATGAATTGGAGAAATAAAGCAAGGGAGACACCATCTTTTCATTGCCATTATTCCTTCCATCCCATCTACAATTTTCTCTGAACCAAGGTTGGATGTATTAGCTAGCAACCGATGGTTATCTCATGATCTCATCTGGCTGTGATAAGTTCTTTTTCTGAAAATTTTGGTCTGTGTATAATCAGCACACCGACAGAAAAAGGGCATGCTAATTCGTGCGCACATCCATGTCAATTGAACATACCCCTGCATATGGGATCATCCCTAATTAGCAACATGTTTGTTTTTTTCTTTGAGTAAAACAAGATGATATCGATAATTTAATATACTACTACTGTGGTAGTTCCAGGAAATGTGTAGTTGTATACAATCACATCTTGCAGTACTTCTTTGCCCACTGTGCAAGTATGTGTTTCCACAAAATGGAACCTAATGTTGGGGAGATCAGGATAGGCTTTAGTGCTTTACATATATGCTCCCCTAGCTAAATTAATCTTCTCACACCAAGATAAGAGTTGCTGATCAATTGAAGGAGGCATTGAAATGGAGATTTGAGAGTATCTCAATGTTTAATCCCTTCCAATTCATTGGCTCACAATACATTATCTAAATCCCTTAAAATTTACACTATCTAAAAAAAAATGGCTCACAATTGGCCATGAGCACATAATCTCCCACTGGTCAAATCCAATGCACTTCCACAAAAGCATCACACAAATTACTTTATAAATTCCCTCCATTGTTTGCGCCAACAGGCATGTGACAGCCTATATTGCTTAATTCCCTGCTAAAGAAAAGGCAATGCATCAAACCCTGAAATTGCAAGTAACTCCCACTAGCCCCATTTTGCAGTGTATTGACCTGAAGATTTGCCAGGTTGATCCTGCATTGAATTGTGGCCAGTTTTACAGACCAATTTTCCGTTCCCTGAAACAGTGCCATTGACAGGTGGGCCCACCCCATCTTTAGCAGCTAATTACTTTGGATCTTCGGTTTTGCAAATCTCAGTGAAAACCCTTGAGCAACTTCTGCTTCTCTCACCCTGCCATTGCTGTGTATTTAAGTGGCATTGTCTGTCACCTCCTTCTCCCACTTGTTTTCTTTCAGTCTTTCTTTCTTCTTCTTGTTTGCTGATCTTGTTCCTTGGTGGAATGGAAGGATGCTTGTCACCTACTCCTTTTTGAGTTCCCCACTCTCCTCACACTTGTTCTACCTCTCTTCCCCATAAAACTATTATCATCTTTGGAGCCAAAAGCCAACCAAGAGGAGCAAGCAAAGTGAGGGAGAAAAGAAGCAAGCAAAGCAAAGCAAGAAGCAAGAAGCAGCCGCTCAGATCAGCTCAGCTCAAGCAAGTAAGTGAATTCTTGCTTGATCGATCGATCGATCGGTTTGCTGGTGATGGACAAGCACACTTGCAAGCTCTGCTTCCGCCGATTCCACAATGGCCGCGCTCTCGGCGGCCACATGCGCTCCCATGTCATGGCCGCCGCCGCCGCGGCCGCCGCGTACTGTCCGTCGTCGCCGGCGATGTCACTGGCGTCCACGTCGTCGACGGAGATCGAGATGGATGAGAAGAAGGAGATGACGAAGAAGACGGAGCAGGAGAAGACGCTGTCGTCGTACGTGTTGCGCGAGAATCCCAAGAGGAGCTACAAGGTGAGCGCCGGTGAATTCTCCGGTGTTGGTGGTGGTGGTGGTGGCGGCGGCGAGTCGTCGGTCGTGCAGGACGGCGAGAGCGACACGGAGTCGTCCCCGCCGCGCGGCGGAGCGGGGTCGTTCTTCGCCGTGAGCCGGAGGCGGTCGAAGCGGGCGCGGCGGCGGCGTCGCGCGCCGGATCCCGAGCCGGCGAGCAGCGTCTCCGACGCGACGACGGAGGAGGACGTGGCCATGTCGCTCGTGATGCTGTCTCGGGACTCGTGGACGCGTTCCAGATCCGAGCACGAGACCCACCACCGGGGGGCGAGCTCGGAGGCCGAGCAGAACAACGACAACGTCGTCAACGTTTTCGACGAAGAAGACGAGGACGCCCGCCACGTGGCCGGCGAGGATCACGACGAGGAGCTCAGCTACGGCGGCGGCGAGGCGGCGGCGGCGCGCCACCGCACCAGCAGGTTCCAGTGCGGCGCATGCAGGAAGGTGTTCGGTCGTACCAGGCGCTCGGCGGCCACCGCGCGAGCCTCAAGAGAGGCAAGGGCGGCGGCTGCGTGCCACCGCCACGTCCGGCGCCGGCGAGCTCCGCCCGGCCGCGCCGGCCATCCACGAGTGCCCGTTCTGCTTCCGCGTGTTCGACTCCGGCCAGGCCCTGGGCGGCCACAAGCGCGCCCACATGCCATCCGGCGGCGCGCGGCCCTCGCCCTCGCCGTCTCCGGCGAAATGCGGAGAGAGCTCCGGCTCCATCGATCTCAACATGCCGGCGACAATGGAGGACGACTTCGAGCTCTCCGCCGTGTACGACGCCGAGTTCGCCAGCACGAGACAGTGACCACACACCACCAACCAGCTGATCATCCATGGCTGCCAACTCCAGATCACCAAGAAATCGGTAGGACAAACTGCTTCCTAGCTGCATGCAAGGATGGATTCATTCGAGGTAAGAAGCTCTGCATCTCTTGCAAGAACCAGAATACCAGATCATGGAGAATTCTCTCTCTTGTTGCTTAAGCTTCAGTTACTGTTGCTGTTGCTGCTATTGCTAGAGCTGAAAATTCAGTTGAGCAGCTGAAAATTCTTTTTTTCATTTTGGGCGCTCTGTATCTAAATCAAATTGATATTTTTGCTCCATTCATCTCATTGAACGCATTCATTCGTTTCTTAACCTGTCTTACCATTAACCTCTGCTACTCTGAACTTCACATTACCAGTAACAGTTTACTTATTCCTCTAACTTGATCAGATTAAAAAAATGCTCATTGATAAGTACTAAAAAAACCAAAATTTATAGCTCAGATTTCTCTGTGCCTTCCATGTTTCCAGAGGTGGTGGTCACACTGTCCTTTTGCCTAACACCAGTACACCCCATCACTCATGACACAACTCATGCTCATGCCACACCGTTTTTTTGTTCAATAGTGAATCACAAAGTCACGCACTGTGCACACACTTCACTTAATTATGCTCAGTGGCCCGGTACCTGCACTGGGCCCCACAATGTCAGTGAGAGATTAGCTGTTGCAGTTTATCTTAGCTTCTTTTTTTTTTTTGGTTAGTGGTAGTAGAATTTAGCTGGTTGGAGCTTTGCTTCTGTGATACTCTGATGCAGCTGGGCAGCAGGAGAGCAGCTGTGTCTGTCTCTGTTGGCTGCCAATGCAAAAAGGCTCTCCTGCTCGCACTAGTACTTGTTCGTTCCAGCGTGTCAGGGCGTGTGGCCCACATGGCACGGGCGTGACGATGAATGGTGGGGCCATGGAAGCCTGGCTCTGCCAGTGGGCCCGGGCTGGCAGTGGCTCAGATGAGCTTGCCAACTGCTCGCCGTTGCTTTGGAGCCTAGCTAGCGTGACTCTCGATTTTGCTCCTTTTCGTTTGGTTCTTCATATACTCCCTCACCTTTCTATCAAGATCAACCATGCAAATCAGGCAACTAGTACTAGGTAACTACTCGTTCCATCTAAAAAACAATCTTGTATTGTATGTGACACATCCTAATACTATGAATTTAAACATACCTCTATCATATCCAGATTCGTTGTAGTAAAATATGTCACATTTAGTTCTAGATTTATCTCTTTGGCCTGAAAAATTACTACTAGTATCATGTCAGTGAAAGGTAGGAGGCTGATGGGTGGGCCGAAATGTCAGTGTAGTGTGAGCACATACTCCCTCCGTCCCATCAAAAACGAATCTAGAACCGGATATGACACATTATAGTACTACGAATCTGGACAAATGTACAAATTCATAGTACTACGATATGTCACATCCAATACTAGGTTAGCTTTTTATGGGACGGAGGGAGTAGAAAGCAGTAGCAGTAGGAATCTTCTTCTACCATGCATTGCAGATCGATCTCCATCTTCTAGAATTTTTTTTTTCTTCAGAATTTTCAGTGGAGCGATCACTTGGCTTGGTTCCCGTGGAGAGCCATAGCTTCCAACACACACATTACACATTTGACGTTTAGACGTTTAGTTAGGCCTTAATAAGGTGATCTTCTACATTGACTCGCACGTACACTTCACCCATGGACTGGAGACCAACTAATTTAGGGGTGTGGTGCCATGCCTAATGCATTGCTGCCACGGTGGCAGTCAAGATTGAACCCGGTCAACGTCGTGGTGGGCCCCATTCCCTTTTGGACGGAGATCGTACGTCCGATCATTCAGTTGGACGGCCGAGATCGATCGGTGATTCGGTGGACAAAGTAGGTAAGTCGCATGCATGCATGTCAAATAATCTCAATTGGGCGGATGCATTCGAGTGTATGCTTGCGTAGGGAGTCGAGTAGATCGACCCGTGAATCGATTTATAGGTAAAATTAGTGGATAATTAACTTGTGTATTGATCCCCTTGTATATTGATCCCAGATCACCTGATAATTTGATCTATAAGTAGGTATAGAGTTAATCCACTTGTATCCCTATGTGCAACAAGCCAGGCTATAACGCGGGAACCCACAAGTTACCCACTTATTTATATAAGTAGATTCACGTGTCGGTTCACTTACATTTCTAAGTTCTAACGTGTATGCATGGTGGCTCGGTGCCAACTAGATCTACCATGTCATGAGAGATTTCTCTCGCATGCTGAGCCATGCATCTCGATCGATCAATTAATCCACGATCGATGTATATCTGGTGGTGGTGTTGATTGCTTGCTGATCGATCGATTGATGTATTTTATCTCGGCGGCAAATTGGAGAATAGAATTTTGTCGCACAGGTGGGTCGTCGTCGCGTGCACAACATGCAACTGGGGAAATATAAAAGGTTTTTGGAAGTGTGGTGGCCACTGTCTGATCTCACTTGGTCAGTGGTGCGTGCATGGTGTAATGTTGGATGATGAAATCTAGGCTTTGTCAATGGGGGTAATCATTAATTAGGGATTGGTCTTATTAATTTATCCACTCTAGTTTGACATCTTTCTAATTGGTGTATGGTGCTCATGCTAGATGCTTTTTAAACTTGCTGGGAGCAAATTAAAAGGATTCTGTATAAACTTGGCTGAAAAAATGTACAGGAAATCCCCATCAGATATATTGACAGGAAACTTGCTTCCAAATTGAAGTCTCATCTGCTAGCTGCAGAGAGTGTAGAAGAAAGCATGCAGGCAGGCATATGCAATGTTCGGTTGCTGGTACGGCAGCGTCGACATTACTACCTACCCTGGCTAACCCAGCACCAACCCCCAATTCCTGACACGACAATTAATCATCTGATTAGAGTGTCCCAATTGTATAATCTTCCTCGATCTTGTTGTACTGGGTCAACGATCGATCTGTACGTAGCCGACGACGATCGACGATCTGCAATTCTGCATGCAAGGATGCATATGCTGCCTTCTCTGAAGAATCGATCTCGATCGGCTCTGTACGAGATTCCCCCCTCCATTTGTTAGCTCCAACCAAGAACAGGACCAGCTAGCTAGCAGAAGTAACCGTAGTTTCCAAGTCAAGCTATGTGTATAATGTTCAGAGCTATAGCTTAATTAGCTACTCCTCGATCTTCGCTTCACTCATCTGTGGTACTAACTGAACTTTACTTTAGCTTTGCCCCCCCCACTGTGCAGTTACAATAATAATCCAAGATCATGCATCCACAGTGCAGTACCAGATGCATTGCAATGCCAATGCAATGCTACCAAATCGTGGGCCATGCATGCCAAACAAGATCGGAGCTAAGCACACTGTCAGTTGTCACTCGACTACCGATACTGAACTGTCTGAACCCTGCTCCGCTACAAAGCAGAAAGCAATCAAGCTCTTCAGATGATGATCAGCGATTGCTTCAGTATATGCTTTGGAATTCAGGTTGCTGGTAGGTGAATTAACCCAGAAAAAAAAAAGGAAAGCAAACACTGCATAAATACAGTCATGAAGGTAACATGACAAAGTTAAAAGACAAGGTAGTGGTACTGACAGTATGATGAAATGCAGCCCAGCCAGCCAGGTAGGCTCTACAGATGACCTACAATAGTAGTACATATACGTGCCAAATTAGTTGGCTGTCGGGTGATCGAACAGTGAAAGGGGTGAAGCGAAATCGAATGTAGCTTGTGGCTGCAGGCATCTCCCTGTACATTATTGTATTACACACATCAGTAGCTAGTAGCTCAGCATTGGATGGATGCTTGCCTGATACAAAAGATGAACTCTTTCGGCTGGCCATTCCCAGATGTTGCTAATGTAGATGTGCAATCACATGCTGTAAATTATCCGAACAGTGCTGCATTAGGGTGAGATCAAGATTCTTGACAGTGAAAGCAGTAGCAGCAGCAGCTAGCAGCAACTGGTCCATCCACACACAGACAAACAGTGGCTCAAGATGCTTTGCTAGAGAGAAGAAAAGGTTGCGTTGCTGTTAAACTGAGATGATCTTTCGGTGGAAAAACAGGAGATCGATGGGTTGGAAAACTTGGAATCTTTGCAAGCAAAATATACTTTACGCGCTATCGATTTTGGATGGGCCATCTAGTAGTATGATTAGTTTCTCATGGTGGGAAATCAGTATCTCATGATTCACTGGGCAACAAAGATGGGATGTTTGTGACATTGGATGACAAAATTGATCATGTGCGATAGCAGTGAACTCTTCTTTAGAGAGGAAAAATATCAGCGAAATTGACAAGTTGAGGGTTTCAGTTGGCTGGTCAACTGAATCTTAGTAGCAGTAATAGTAGTATTTCTGACAAAGAATGTTGACTTCGTGAGTAGAAGTAAGATTTTTGCCGTGTGGAAGGAAAGGTTCAGAAGTCAGAAGCACTTACCACTCGCTTCATCTGTGCTTCACTTCCAAGTTCCTTTTACGCTGGATGCAGACAGATCACTAGCACCGATTCTGAATGTCGATCTTGTGATCTTGTCTGTAGCTGAAAACACAAATGTGAAGTCAAACATTCAGAATCAGCATAGTTCATTTATTTAGGCTGTGTTTAGTTCACACCAAAATTAAAAGTTTGGTTGAAATTGGTACGATATGACGAAAAAGTTAGAAGTTTGTATGTGTAGGAAAGTTTTGATGCGATGGAAAAATTGAAAGTTTAGAAAAAAAAAAAACTTTGGAACTAAACACGGCCTTAGATAGGCAATCACACATGGAACAGTTGTACTTGCAGCAGAACGCTCGGAGATAATCTGTCCATCAGAATCAGTTAATGTTTCACGCATACTCTGTAGCAAGTTTACGAATGTAGTAATATCATTTAGTGGGTTGATGTGGAGTATTAGTATGTTTTTATGTTGAGGTCTGATGAGATCTTGTTGGTGGCCTGCTCGAATCTCCAGCCAGTTTACTTCGCGGCCCAGTACGGCCCAAAAACTTCCCTATCCACAACGACCAAAGCGCTTTCCTCCCCGCGGCTCCGCCTCCGCCTCCGCCATGGCGCCGCGACCGCGAAGCCGGTGGCGCCGCTGCCGCTGCTACGAGCCGGCGCGGAGACCGTTGCCGCCGCCGCCTTCCGGAGATTCCAGCTTCCGCCGCAGCCACCACGAAGTGTCAGAGCCAACGCTATCAGGGCCTCGCCTCCTTCGAACGGCGCCGGGAAGCCCAGGCACCGCCGGCTACCCCGCCGCGCTCCTGCCCAACCCGGCGCGGCGGCGGGACGGCCGCGGGTTCAGCCTCGGCGTGGACCTGGGAGAAGCACGCACCGGAGTTGCCGTCGGCAGGGGCATCACCCTCCCCCGTCCCCTCACCGTACGCATTCTCGCTCGAACCCCCTCTCGTTTGCTGCGTCGTCTTGGGTGGGCGATCTGAAATCGGAGTCCTCTGCTTAGGTTCTGAAGCTGCGTGGGCAGAAGCTGGAGCTGATGCTGCTTGACATAGCTCAGCAGCAGGTGCAGATGAATGATCAAACTCAGCGCATATTTTGATTATTTTCTCCCCCAAATGTGGCGGCCGTTTGTGAATTTGCCGCTCGTTTTTCGATTTTCTCCCCTCTTCTGCAGGAGGCGGACGAGCTGATCGTGGGGCTCCCTGTCTCCGCCGACGGGAGTGAGACGCCGCAGTCCAACAAGGTTCGGAGCGTCGTCGGGAGGCTCGCCGTCCAAGCGGCCGACAGGTGCGTTGCATTGCGTGTGGCTGCAAAGCTGCAGACTGCACTGCACTGTTCAATGTTCAGTCAGTCAGTGTGGTTGCCCTGCAATGTTTTTGACTTTTTTCGCGCAAACGCTCAAAATGATTGCACGTCAATATATTAGAAAAAAAAGTTTGTGTTACACAACGCAATCAGCCAGACCAGCTTATGTCAGGGAGAAAAAGCAAAACAAAAAACTGAAACTAGGAAAAGACTACTACGGTGGCTAAATGAAACTCCGAACAAGGAAGGTTGCCCTGCAATGTGCAATGTTCAGTGTCGTGTTCATAAGCATGCTTCTGTCTGAAAATGTGCAGGGGATTGCGGGTGTATCTGCAGGATGAGCACGGGACAACGATCGACGCCCTCGAGTTCATGATCTCCAGGTGAATCATGGCTACCTGAATCCTCGCTGTCGCATATAGTTCAGTATCTCTCGCTGTCGTCGTCCTAAACGATTGTGCGAGAATCCAATTAGAACATGTTCTGTAAATTTCAGTACTAGAAAAGCATTGTTCAGAGTCTGGAACTTTGTTTTTCAGGGGAGTCAAGAGGTCTGCACGTGATGTCAAATCTGATGCGTACTCTGCTATGGTATTTTTATGTTCCGGAATGCTTCTTCAGGCTTCTCTCCTTGTGACAGTTTCTACTTGAGTTTGACCAGTTTTACTTTGGTTGCAGATGATTTTGGAGAGATATTTCTCGTCATCAGGTCAAGGGGCTAAGATTGTTCTTCCTAAACAACCACAACTACAGAGCAAATTGTTAGAGAAGTCAAGGCAAGATGCTCAAGTTTAGGAAGCCGTGTACGTTCTAATCTCTCCAACCATAGATAGCAGACTTATCACAACAGCGTTCTTGTTCTACCAGCTAGCTTCAATTGCGTAGTACTGTAGTACAGTATTTTTTATAGTCTTGTTCGCTGTACTCATATGATTAAACGAAGGGAGGATGATTTGTTGACATTCTGCCAATTTATCAAAATTACAAGTCTTGATCAAAATTCTTTATTTGCTGTTTCAAATCAACCAGATGTGAATTGTGCAACTTGCCCGATGATAAATCTCGTGGTCAGTTCTGAGTCCGGATTTCGTTGCTCAGATACTTGTATGTCACTTAATAGCATTATGGTTTCCAAGTCCAACAAGATTGTATATGCATAGTTTCCATAGAGAAGGAATTTGAGAGTAAACTGCTCTAAAACTCAGCTTTAGCAAGAAAGAAAAAGGTAATGTACAACAATCCCCCGTCCCATTCCATGTGCTAAACACGCACTTTACCATTTCAGTATGACTGACCTATCTTTACTGTTTCTGCATCAATCATGGTTGCTGCAGGCATACATTGCTGCTGACACAAAGTAGAATGCCTGAGCCAAAATCGTCAGAATGAATCAAGAATTAGAGAATGTGATTCTGTCCAAATGAAGATGCATCTGAATCTGTACAAATTGAATCAAAACAGCTTGCTGAATTCGGTTTCCTGGGCTGGTTCACCAAGCCGAGGGAAGAACGGTTCCCTCTCGAGCATAGTCTGCAATGAGTCCATCACCCTCACCAGAGACGCCCACAAGAACGGCGCAGAACAAAATGCGTACCCGAAGATTGCAAGAACCCTCACGATACCACCATGGTACCACGGGAATGCCATGACGAAGAACATGCCAATAATAGCTAACCAGGGTGTGAGCACAGCAAGCAATGGAAGCAGGAAGGCATTGCTCACGAGCACTCCCAATGCCAATGCACCAAACAGGTACATGGACCAGCCCATGAATGGGTGAACCGTGCGTGGGATTATAAAGAACGGGATGGCATATGCAATTAGCATGGCCACGATTGCAGACATCTTGATCAGCCCCTGCACCATGGCATTTTGCTTCTCGGGCCGCCGGTTATAGCACAGTTTTGTCATCCCAGGCTTTGCCAACCTGGTAATGGTTATAATGACTGCGTACATCAATATCTCCATCAGGATCACTGGCATTTCAGCGGCATACCTGTTGATGTGAACATGCAAAGGTTAAGTGAACAGTAAGGATGAAAGTGGAGTTTAGAGTCTGCTCAAGCACATTTTTTCAGTTCAGTTCTTGTCTTTACTCACCCAAGATCATCCCACCGTTGCTTGTGCCAGGAAAGGCCCAGTGGCAAGATTGGCCATGACCACCAATACCAAGGTTTAAACCAAGGGGCGCTGGGGAATGTGATAACGCTGTTGGGCCCACAAGGGACATGCCAATGCAACTTGAGATCTGCATTATTCCACCAAAAGGGTGTCAAAGATAATCTTTGAGAGGCAAGAGCAAAATGAAAGTGAGAAATGTATAACAGTAGTACTAACAGTAGTAGGATGCATCCATCTGATAACCAAGAGGAAGGCGATATGTCCCGTTGAGCTTGCTGCCATTCTCAGGAGGGTGGAACATTGGTCTATCAAGCAAGTCTGGGTAGCAGCCGACAAGAAACCCTTGGTCAGCACCATCAGAGTTGGCACGGCCAATCTCTAGGTCATGAAGCATGCCTTTGAAGACATCCATAGAAGGCTGTAAATGGAAAATGTTGCCGATGTCAGATTACTGTAGCAGGAAATAGTACCAGCATCAGATTACTTGTTTGCCACTACATATGTGTGAGCAGAAGATATTTTCAGGTGTGACAACTTAACACTGATTATTTATTAATGACATGCTATTTCATCGTAGTACTTCCCTAACGGATACTATATTCTAATGAATATGGAAGGAAAATATCCAGTCTGTGACCTGCCAATGGCTAAAATCCACTGTACAGATTGGCAGAATACAGCTCATATTTCATCAAACCCTCCAAATGGCCAATGCATGATCAATCCATTGGTAGTGGCTCAACTGTCATATCACTCATTACCAATCCAATGCCACCATCAACACAGCTGTAGGTATGGTCAAATTTAAGAAACACACTGTTTTTACTCTAATGAACACTATGTAACCTGGCAGAAGCAACTTATTTTAATCATCAAGGCAACAGAATCTCAACCAGCATACTCCTTCTGTCCCAAAGTAACCCAACCTAAAATAAGATGTGACCAAACCTAGTACAACGAATCTGGACAAACCTCCTATCCAAATTTATTGTATTAGGTTAGATCACATCCTAACTAGGTTGAGTTATTTTGGGACAGGGGAGTAATTCAGACTTAGAACAGGTGGTACAGACTAGAAAAATACTGTAGAAAGTACATGAATTGCATCATCGTACCTGGAGCACGAAAAGACCAGTGTGGAAGTAGCAAGGGTTGATGAAAACGGCACAGAACTGTCCACACTGGAAGAGCTCATCGGTCTTCTGAAGGAAGATGTTATCGGAGTCGATCATGACGACGCGCTCATAGTCAACCAGGGTCCACGCATAGAGCTTGTTCAGCGTCAGCTTAAACCTCCTGTTGATCCCTCCAAGGTTGCTCTCATAAGGATTCTTCATATTCTCCACCAGCACCACTCTCATGCCATCCTCTTCCCTCCTGTTTCCATTCACAATAAAAAAGGTGTCAAGTTCCAAAAAAAAAGATCACAGGAAGATCTTGTAATAACAAACCACAGCATGGAAAGTTTTGAACAAGAAATGTGATTGCAACCATCTTTGTTCGCATTGCATGTTGTCTGAAACGTTTTGACTATGACAAAGAAGCCATTGATTCGAAGTTTCGAACAAATCATTTGGGATTTGACCCTCCCTGAGAATATCCATCGGTGCAACTGATTCATTTTTTCAAAGAAAGGAAAGTTGACCACATTAATTGAACTAGTACTCCTTACCAACCAAGGCAAGCAAACAGATAGTCAAAGTTCCAAAGCCAGCGCAACCGTCCCAAATCACAACTATTTTTCATATTGGCATATATAGCGACTAGCCAGAAAGAACAAGTAACTAACGGTAATGTAATCAGACAAGAACATCACCAGTTGAAACCGAGCATATGCAGTGCACATCTCATATCGTCAAACACAATGAGAAAATCCGATACACTAAAATATTAATCAGATAAGAAGCTTCCCCTTCTGCAGGTGGGCCCGGCCCCCTCCCACGAAACCATCTACTAGTATTAAATCCTAGTTGAAAAATACCCGAAATGCCCTTTCCACGTCATCATCTTCTTCTTCCTTGTTCCCAACTCCAGAGGAAGAAAAGCTCTCTCAAAAACAGAAACCTCCATAGGAAGAAACGCGGCTTTATTGATTAATTAAGAAACTAGCGTGCGCTGGCAATGGCTTAGCGAGGGTAATTACCCCCTCGTTTCGACGATTAGCGATGGTGAGGTGAGCATCGGAGAGGCGGAGAGAGAGACTCACATTGCGCGGACCCAGTCGGCGGGGACGTCGGCGGAGGCGATGAGGACGCGGTCGGCGGCGGCGCCGATCCTGGCGAGGGAGCGCATCATGACGCGCACGGCGACGTAGAACTCGTAGTCCCTCGGCGTCCCCATGTACATCATCGCCGCGTACGCGTGCCGGTGCCTCGGCCACCGCCCCTGCGCCGCCGCTGCCACGACTCCCCTCTCCCTCCCTCCCAACTCCTCCTCCACCGCCGCCGTCGCCGACACCGCCATCAACGCCGCCACGACGACGACCACCACCCCCCACCGCCGCCACGCAGCCGGCGGCCACCACCCCATCCCCGTCGACTCCACCACCACCACGCTAGCTAGCTGCTGCCTGGACTTGGATCAGACAGAGCAAGGGTAGTAGTAGTAGAGATGCGGCTGATGCTGCTCGAGTTCCTTCAAAAGCAGAGGAGAAAGAAAAAAAATGGAGAAGAGAGGAGACGGAGGAGGAGGAGGGGAAGCGACCGGCGCGGCGTTTCCCTTATTTATGGGTGTGCTCGTGGAGGGGTGGGGCCCACACGTGCCTGACAGGTGGGGTCGGATCGGGAGTGGGCCCATCCCCGCAGCGACGGCTGGGTGCGCGTGGCCGTGGCCGTGTCACGCGCGCGGATGAGAAAGAGAAAGGAAAAAAAAAAAAAGCAGGTGCAGCAAACGCTCGGTGCGCCGCGCGGCTCGTGAAAGGAAAGAGGAAAGAGAGAACTCTTACTATGAGACGCGTGTGGGGATTGGACGGCTCGGATTGACCCGTTCGTCGCCCCCGGCCGACCTCGTCGTCGTCAACACATATGCTACACACGCACAACGGCACGAGCTCTCCCCTCCTTTTTTCATCAGCGAATCAGAGATAGAGTGTTTCTTTTAGCCAAAAAAAAAGGAAAAAAATACGAATTACTATTTTCTTCTCCTTTTTTGCGGTTAAAAAAAATGAGCCAATTCAGAACAAAAAGAATTGATGCTTTGGTTTGGTACAGAGATGTGTGTGAAAATCTTTCGCCAGAGATCCGCATCATCAGCATCGATGACGGCATATTAAATGGCAGCGGCAAGCGAAGCTTCAATTAATCAAGCTGCAAATGGAGTAGTATTAAAGCTTATGTTACGCAGAGATTTAGCCAGGCTGCAGGCTTAGTGCACGTAAACCTGGGCTTATGTTATTCGGAAAATTATTTTTCTATTCCCATGACGTGTAGACGAGCTGTTCAACGGCTCAACCTCTCCAAGGCTTTGCTTCTCTTCAGGTACATCTACGATCAAGATATTTAATTTTGTTGCTCAATGTCAAATTTAAAGGAGAGAATCGTTCTCTTTGTACGTCACCGTCCGGCAGTTGCATACTCCAATCTCTAATAGCGGGCAGGGAATTTAATCGTACAGGAATCAGTTGCAAACTCTTTGTTGTTTGCTCTTCAATCAATGTATCAGCCGCAAATAAAAATTACATATTAGAATTTCACTTTAAAGTCAATTATTATTAATTTTTCATCATGCTTTGTTTTTTACATTGACCTATAGATCACTAAAAACGTGTCCTTCAGTTTGGTAATACTTTTATTTTAGATAAGGATGTGGCTAAACTTTAGAATATAATTGATTATGAATCTTTTTTAAATATTTATCTTTTAAATATGGTGACTATATGTATAAATTAGTCTTAAAAAGTATTTTAATAAAATCATATATTTGTTAACACTTTTATACATATTATAAATAAAATAATGATCAAAGTTGTTTTTTAGACCGTACTATTGTTTAAAACGACGAGTATTATTAACCTAGAGGGAATATATATAGAAATGTTATCTTTAGATTATTTTACTTATAATCAACTATAAACGACACAAATGACGGCTTTTGGATAAGGTAGTATAGGATATAGTCAGAGGAATAATTTAATATTTTGGGTTGAGCTATTAAAGGTGGCATCTATCAGTGTAAAGAAAAAGCATATGCCTCATTGGTCTGATCCTTTGCTTGCCCCGTTCCATTAATTCCAACTGAAACGATCCAATTGTAACCTTACACGTCAGGATTAATTAAACCCGTTTCTATTGTACTTCTGTAGTTCTGTAGATTGAAGAGCTCTCAAAATGAAGAAGAAATCGATTGATTTGAAGACTTTGTGGGATAGACATTCAAAGTCTAGGAAGGTAGGGTCAGGTTCTGGTTCTGAATCAACAGCACAGCCCATTAGAATTGACAGTGAAGTTGCTATTCCTTCTATTCAGCCGATTACAGATGCAAATGAGAGTCCAGTTCAGATTCAGATTACTGCAGTTGAGGTTGTGCCTGAGGTAGAAAATTAGAGGTACCATATAATATTTTGTAGTTTTATTTCTTAGATTATCAGTATTGACATACTGTGAACCATTGATTTATTTTACTATGAACTTTTTTTTTTTGTTAGACGGGAATACCCAACTTTGAAATCCTGGCTCCGCCACTGCCCAGGCCACTTATAATCTTATTGTAGCACTACAGAGAAAGAATAATACAGTACTATATGTATCGCCGACGATGAGATCATCGATCATCGATCGCGATCCCTGTGTTGTCCTACATGCCTGTGCTGATGACTGTTTTAATTAGTACTTTATAGAGAGTGAGAATTTAGGGTGTATCTGAGAGAGGTGGAAAGAAAAATATTGAGAAGATATGCGGGATGAGTCATTAATGTATGATAATCAAATATTAATTATTAGAAACTTGAAAATTGGAGTAATTTTTGAAAAAAACACACGTCAGAGGCCATTTAATTAGTTTAGGAACGAACCCAGCCACGCTTTGTACCTCCATAACTTAAAAAAGATTACATGATAATAATCTACTCCATCTGTTTTAAATTATAAGAGATTTTGGATGGATATGATATATTCTAGTGTAACGAATCTGGACAGATACTGGGATATGTTTTATTCATCCGAAATCTCTTATATTTTAGGACGGAGAGAGTAATTAATGAACAAAACTGGATAAAGTCGTGAGAATGAGGTCCGGTATTTTATCCGGCCGGATGAGCGTCCAAAGGCCAAAAAAGTGTGGAGTGAAAAGTGTGCCAAGAATATGCAGCTTTCGTTTCTCGTGGGCGTCGCGATAAGGCCGAGCCAACAGTACGTAGCTAGTGCTTTGTCACGTACCAGTAGCAACGCACTACAGTAGTACGTGGCACACGAGGACGTTTTGCCTAGGAGGAAGAGAATGGCCGTGTCGCCACGCTCGCTCGTCAGCCTCGAGCCAATCCAAATTAGCGTCCAAATATCCGATGTAACAGGACTCCCATCCAAACACCTCTTTTGGTTTACTCACAGACTCGATCGTACGTATAGCAACGGCGAGCGTTGAATCTTCGTCATGTCTCGTGGTCTCTTAGGAGCTGTGAAAGGAATGGAACTGTAGGGTTTTCAACTCTGTGCTATCTTCAGTTCGGTTCTATAGTCCATTCACTCGGAAGACCATCTGTGGTCTTTAGCTGGCGTTGCTGCTTTTAGGGACTCGTTAGCTGTATAGCGTGGTTCGGCTCCTTCTCGCTGTTTGAAGTTTATGTTTAGCCGCGGTAGTTTTGTAATCTTCAGCTTTTTCTTTGTCTTTTCTCCCTGGCATAAGCCGGTCTGGCCGATTGTGTTGTGTAACTAAAACTCTTTTCTTCTAGTAATATATTAGTCGTGCAATTCTTTTGCACGTTCATTAAAAAAAAATTCTTGGTCGTATCGAAGTGGAAAAAAAGGGGAGTGAATCGTCGTGGTCGTCACCAACGTACCCGGCCGGTTAATAAGCCGGTCGCTAGCTTAGCTTTGGTTTTGCTTCGGTTGCCGGTCTAGCTCGCTCGGTTTGTCCCCTTGTGATCTCTGCTTCCAAAACGGGCTGACCCAAGTTTGAATTGAATCGCGACACCAACCACGCGCTGCGCGGGCACGCACGCCGCGATTGACTTGTAGAGTCGTACGTCCATGCAATATATTGCAGCCACCAATCCACCGCCCCGGTTAGGCGCAGCGGCGTATTGGCATCATATTGGAGTAGTAGCGGATTAGCCGTGCTGCGTCGGATGCGCGTTGGCAGCGCAGTTGCCAGTTGAACCCACCATGACCACCATGGCCGTCCAGTTGAACCCACCATGACCACCATGGCCGTGGTCAGAGGTAGCCACTCTCTTCCAACTCTCAAAGCTACTAGTGCACCGTACGTCAGTGGGCCGGCCAACGCCCATGATCGCTACTGCTACTTGGCACTTGCAGAGTGAGTACTACTGTTCCAGGTTGCAGATGCAGATGCAGGCAAGGCAAGAAGATACTTTTGGGGTTTCATGAAACTGCAGGCTGCTTCTCTGCAGCTTCCTTCAGACCTCCTCCTCTCTTCTAGTACTACTACTCTTTTGACTTGAAATGCGGCCGGACTCACTTGCCTGCGAAGGAAACGAAGAAATATAATACTACATCCATCCTAAAATACCAAAATACTCTCTGCATCCCAAAATATTTGACGTCGTTGACTTTTAAAAAATGTTTGACCGTTTGTCTTATTCAAAAAATTTAAGTAATTATTAATTCTTTTTCTATCATTTGATTTATTGTTAAATATATTTTTATATATACATATAGTTTTACCTATTTCACAAAAGTTTTTGAATAAGACGAACGGTCAAACATATTTAAAAAAGTTAACGGCGTCAAATATTTAAGGAATGAGGGAATATAAGAAGAAATGTTTCCTTCAATTTTATGTTCTTGTATTTTGACTCGGAGCGAGTGTACCTATTACAAATCTGTTACTAATAGTATACGACCGGTCGATCCCGGCGGTGAAGATATTAATGCTCGTTAACACTAGTCACTGGTTGACAACAACAAGAGGACACACCACTAGCTCTGTAGCTCACCATCAACGACCATTACCTTTGGTTAATCAGTCATGCCAACCTTTGCTGTCACATAAAGCATGAAAGTTACTGCTCCTAAGAGGAGTATCTCGATGGACGACGGACTCCTTCAGAAACGACCAGCTCAGTAGCTCGCACATTCAGACCCTGTTTACATGGGACTAAAACTTTTAAGTTCCTATCACATCGGATATTTAAAAATTAATTATAAATATTAAACGTAGACTATTAATAAAACCCATCCATAATCTTGGACTAATTCACGAGACGAATCTATTGAGCCTAATTAATCCATGATTAGCCTATGTGATGCTACAGTAAACATTCTCTAATTATAGATTAATTAGGCTTAAAAAATTGTTAAGCAAATTAGGTTTCATTTATGTAATTTGTTTCGTAAATAGTCTATATTTAATACTCTAAATTAATGTCTAAATAAATGGACTAAAGTTAAGTCCCTGGATCCAAACACCACCTCAGACTTTCAGGCAAAACCTGTGTGTATAGTGTGTACTAGCAATACATTACCCAAGGTTAAAAAAAATAAATAAAACTACTCCATAAAAACTACTGATACGATACGATACGATGCGATGAAGATTCACGCGGTGAAGACACGACTTGTCGACTACTTATCAGGTACTCCAGTGCACACGCACTTTTCGCACACGTTGATTAATTCGCTGCATTTTTGCTGACCTGACCTTTTCGTCGATGATATGTTTGCTTCGGTTCTTCGGATTCATACGGTCGATCGATTCGCAGATGCAGTAATAGAGAAGCGATTCAGAGTTTCAGATCTATACGTCTAGGGCAAGGCGACCGCGACGGATCGATACTCTCTTTGTTTTGACCAATTTTAACCAACGTCACGAAGGTGTGTGTGTGTGCTCGTCAGAGTCTTCGGGCAGCTCACCTGGGCCCACCTGTCAGCCACTCATGTGGTATGCATGTCCACGTCACTCGTATTGGCTTCCTGCCAGATAATATCATATCTTGTGGCGGCCACACTCAACTCACCGGCCAGAAATTCAGAGTCGCAATGGAAAGAGATTAGAAATTCAGAATGCGAGTACAATCTCGGGAGGGTTTTAATCAGTGATTAGTTTGGTGATATATGACCTGAAATATGCTTCAGGTGTTAGTAGTGTAGTGCACATTTGAGGAAGAAAGCTTAGTACTCCCAAAAAAAAGTCTAGGTAGCTTCTTAAGGCCACAATTAATTAATGCCACAAGTAGCAGGATTATTCAGATATTATCTTCAACATATTCAGGTTGTCATCTAGCACAAGGTCAACCAACCTAGAAGAAAGAAGAATGCGTATATGGGTGCAACCACAACGCGCATGCTGTTATTAGTCCTAGAAATTAGTCGAAGATCTCTGTTTTTTACCGTTTCCTTCTCGCTTTAGATGAATCAGTCACATATGTTACAGTTGTTTCTTCAGAGTTCAGATTCAGAGAGGATTAGGTACTGTACTAGAAAATGTCAGTTGTACACCGTGGGTTATCCAATATTGACAGCCTCTGTTCCAAATATAAGAATCTACTGTAGTTAGCAACCAACATAAAAAAATAGCAGTGATCATATACTATTTAAACAGTTATTTGTAGCCCCAGCATAAGGTAAGGTCATCCGTGAACTGTAATAGCACACAACTGTTCTAAAGACTTCAGCAAATTTGGCCCAGAGGATGTGGCCCATCAGTAGTTTGTCCAAAGAGGTTAGGCCCAATATTTGTTTGCATGCCACTAATTAATTAATCACTCAAAATACATTACATATACTCCTACCTACTATGTGTTGCATGTCTTCTATGCGTAGGGATTGGAATTAATCAAATGACCTTATTATCACCTTCAACATGATGCATGTGATGAATATTCTGACCTAATCTGGAACATGGACAACTTATTCATCGGCAGGAGCCCCCTGCTTGTTCAGTTTTCAGCAAAGTTTGCACTGATCATACGGTCATACCGTTTTTCAGCAAACAATCTGTAACCCCGGTCTTGGGCTCTGAAGAAAGAAACAGTATAGTTTGTTGTTTAGCTAATCAGCAAATCTGGCCCAAGAGGATTAGGCCCATTATTTAATTTGGGTTTGAACTAATGGAGACAAACTTTCATCAAGGCCTAAATTTAATCCATTAGGGTGGTGAGCCTGTCAGTTTTAAAAATCAAATAAAATGAAGAATTATTAGATGGCCGTGACCTTGACTCAGGATCAGTAGTATATGGACCGATACAGGTTTCTTTCGGTAGATAGGTAGCCAGTACCTTCACAAATCTCACCTAAATACGCCATTTTATCTCTCCCAACGTTGACATCTCTCTCTCCCTTTCTTCCGCCGCAGATTACACCATCACAAGCAGCCAACTCCATGCGTGTGCGAGGATGAAGCATGCATAATGGCCAAATTGGCCCCCCTTTTTTTTAGGTCGCCATGCATGAACAATGGCCATCGACGAGCTCTCCTCTCCCTTTCTCCCACCAAACCCCACACCATTTTCTACCTCGCATTTCTCTCATCTCCCTTTCCACAATTCCACATGCATCCAAAAAGACTACGTGAAAAAGAAATCATTTTTCGCGTGTATGCTTAAACAAAAAGAAAATGATTGAACATTTTCTTTCACGTGTATGCTTAAACAAGAGATGCAGTACGTGGTAAGGGATGCGTGATTTTAACCCTAAGGGTCCCATCTTTTCGCTTAGACTTATCAACCAAAATTTGATTTTTCGAACTTAAATTTGGAGTTCATTTTGGGTTTTTTTTTCATCGAAGTTCATTTTTTGACCTTCGTTTTTAGATTGATAAAAACATGTGTATAAAAGTTTTATTCACAAACTATTTTCTGTTTGCAAATATGTTGTTTCGCTTATTCCCCGAATAAGCAAAACGATGGGTCAGTTATATTTTTTTCTTAAAAAAATGTTTGGAGGAACATCTCTCTCTAGAAATCTCTCCCTTTTTTGTGTGTGTGTGTGTGTATGCTTAAACAATAATCTTAGTATCTGAACCCATCAAATACGTCACAAATTAAGGCATCCTTCTCTACGTATCTACACTGAAAGTATCGTAGCACATGGACGTATTCAATTGGCAGGAAATGTGTTGTACAAATGTCTAATGTACATGATTAATTGCAATTAGCTAGTGCGTATATAGAAGAATAAAATCTAGCTCTTCCATCATGTCAAGAGAGCGACGTGCCCTCTCAAGAACACTCTTCTTCTACCTCTCCACGATGCAACGTATAGGCAGCAACAAGTTTCTTGAAGCCGGAGCACTAGCTCGATCGAGAGCTAGTGCTGCTGGGTTCTCCCCAACTTAGAATCTAGGGTTTGAGAGCAATGTACTTGCTCTGATCGGCCAAGGTTAATCACCGCGATATTTATTAACTTATTTTTATTAATTTATTTAATTTATGGAGTCCAATGGCGTCGGCGGCGGCGCGGCGCGGCCGCTCACGGCGTCGAGGCGGCTGCTGGCGCGAGCGCGAGCACCACGGCGTCGCGCGCCGGCGGCGCCGGCGCGTTCGTCTACGACGGGATGGCGCCCGGCGCCGCTCTTCTCGTCGACCAACTTCGCGCGGTCCCTCCGCAAGGCGGCCTCGTTCGGCGGCGGCGCGCAAGAAGCAGTACAGCGCCGACGACGACGCGCCGTCGCGTGAGGCGCGCGCCGCCGCGGGGGCGCTGAGCAGCAGGAGAACACCGTTCACGAGCTGGGTACGGCCGCGGCGAGGGGCCGTGGGAGCCGGCGAGGCGGCCGAGGCGGAGCTCATCGGGGGGTCGTCGTCGCCGGAGAACGCCGGGAGCACCAGAGGATCGGCCGTGCTCAGGGACATGATGACGCGGAGGAAGGAGGAGCCCGAGAAGGAGGAGTCGGCGCACCGCGCGCGCATGCTCGCCGCGCGCCTGCTCCAGTGGCGCTTCGCCAACGCCCGCATGGAGAAGGCCATGGCCCGCGCCACCGCCGCCGCCGAGGTGAGGCCGTGACACCGATCGCCATGGACGCACGCTAGCTCGCTTCCCGTACATGTTCTGACGGCGCGCCATGGATGGATGGATGGCAGAACAAGCTGTTCTACACGTGGCTGCGGGTGGCGGAGCTCCGGAACATCCAGGCGGCGAAGCGGATCGTGGCGCAGCGGCGGCGGCAGAAGCTGAAGCTAGCGAGGCTGCTCCGCCCGCAGCTCTCGTTGCTCGCGTCGTGGGACTCCCTCGCCAAGCCGCACGCCGACGCCGTCGACGACCTCGGCGCCGTCCTCGCCGCCGCCTGCACCGCGCTCCCCTTAGCCGACGGCGCCCAAGTATACTCTACTACTCTTATCGTCGATCGTCTCTGACAGAAATATTTACACTCTTTGATCAACCAACCAACCATCAACAAATTGCTCACATTTGCAGGGCGACATGGAGAGCTTGCACGAAGCCATGTTCGCGTGCGTGGGCACGGTGAACGACATCGAAGCCAACGCCGACATGTTCTTCGCCACGGTACACGCTTAATTAATTCAGCTTTTTGATAAATCAACCAATGAACTGTCGAAAAATAAACTGAGCAACTAAAAATAATCTAATGGAAAAATTTTACATCTGCGTTCTTAACGGTTTAAAACCAATATTAAAAATAAACTACAATGAAAAAACCTTAGAAAAATCAACGACTTAAATTAACTTTCAAAATTTAAAATTTGGTTTTGGCTGATAAAGATAACAAACAGGCGATTTTGAGGCGAGGTTACTAGGAAAGGTTAGTTTAGATGCAATTATATGAACCTTGCATGAGTGATTGATTTATTTTTTTTTTGGTGGTGCATTATTATTCAGGCTGGGGTGACGAGCAGCACGCTGGAAGAACTGTCGACGACGATAAAGCAGGAGGTGGAGGGCCTGCAGGAAGCCATGAAGCTGGCAAGGATTGTCACTAGCTTGCAGGTTGGTAAATGGTCGTTTTTAGCTGATGCCTCACTCTCACCAGAACCAGATTTAGTCTAGTCTAATCTGGTCTAGTGAGATCAGTATCTTCTGTACTACTAAGATTTGGATTGATTGTCATATACTCCATTTCTCCAGCACTAGTGCTGCCTGGCTGCCTACTCCCTAATTCCATTTCTTTTTGTCTAGTCTAGTTGTTCTTTTGTTGCAACGAAAGCTCAAGCTCCTGGATTGGATTAGTTGATGACAAATAATTCTGTTTCATGGCTTACATTGTGTTTGGACTGCAGGTGCAGGAAGTGAGCCTCCGGGCAAACTTGATTCAGATTCAGGCAAAGCAGAAGGTTGACATGGGAGCATCAGTCCCGGCGATTGCAACTTCTGGTTGGTGTTTCTGATCATCAAAGCACACGGAGATGGAGCAGAGTGTCAATCACTCGCCCACTTATAAATTAAGATGCAAAGAGTACTAATGCTAGTACCAGCGTCACGGACTGACCGGTGATCTGAGCCGACATTACTGATGTTTTTATGTATACGTTCGTGCCTGAAACAAGTAAATTAAAACAAAAAATTAGACACGATGACCAAGAAATTAAAGATACATGGTCCCCTGGTTGGCCGGTCGCATTACTTTCCCAGGTAAATGTTCAGTTTGTTGGAAGGGCACTAATTTGTTGGTCTTTTCATGTTCATGAATGTTAAGTTGATGGATGGATGTAATTCGGTTTGATTAACAGTGTATATATGTATCTTACGTATATTTAAGGGCGTTGGTGTTCATGTTGGTGTGTAGAATTGAATATCACAGTTTGTCGATAGAGATTGAGTTATTGAGGTGTATGCAATATGCATATTCAGTGTTCACAAACTGTATATCAATTATTCCTTCAAGGGCTTGTCCTTTGAGTTACCCAAGAGTCAACAATGGTATTTGCCCTGTAAAATATATCTGTTGTTTATGCAAGAAACTCTATCCATTTTCTTTCTAATGAAATGAGCTGATAGCTACTAATTAACCAACGGGAATTGTATTATCAGTACATCATAGCAGATAATAACATGCGAGTCTAGACCGTCAGCCACTACTACTGCACTTGCAGTAGTGCAGAGGATTATATATAGAGAGAAGTTAAAAATGGGCCTGTTTAGAATACATGGACAACCCAATGGGCCATCTGTGCCACAGCCCAAGAGATAGAGTGGGCTTTCCGTTTGCTCCGTACAAGCCCACATGATCACCTCGGCCTTGGTGAGGCCCAAGCGCCAGTAAACCTCGCCCGTGAACATCAACTTGCACTGCACCCAGCAAAAAAAAATCTTGCTGCTGCGGAGACTCCATGGCCTGGATTCATGCACGAGTCTGACTGCAGAGCACGATGCCCGAGGCGGATGTTGGCGTATCTACAAACACAGGCTATAGTTTTATTCTCTTGCAGGATGTTTGTGCACTGCGTTGTCTGTGCAATTGTTCATGCATCGGGCCATTTTTAACTGAAGTAGTAGTGAATTGAACCATTCATGTTGACAAGGCAATTTTCAAAACCTGGATTGTTCAGGTTCCATCTTAAATCTGAATCCAAAACAGTGAAACTAAAACAAGACATTACAACACACACAAACTGGTGACAATTACCCAGCGAGCGAACAAATATGCATCAAAGGAAAGCAATCAAACTGGTACCTACAACTCAATGCTAGTAGGAAATTAGCTAGCAATCAACACACAACTAACCTAAAACCTTGGCAGGCATGCAACAACGACGACACTAGCTTATTAACTAAAGGAAATGACTCCCAAATTAGAAGATTGTAATAAGCAAAATGCATGGTAATTAATTAATGCGAAATGTGGATGAAAAGAGAGTAATTCTAAGAGCACATGAAGCCGGTGGGGACGCCCTTGCCGCAGAAGTTGAGGATGAGGCTGAGGTGGATGGGGAGGTTGAGGTTGATGCCCAGCACGTTGGCCTTGATCGCCGTGCACAGGCACACCGCCGCCTCCAGGTCGACGAGCCCGTTCAGCAGCGGGCAGCACGGCTCCGTCGCCGGCACCCCCGCCTTCGCCTTTATCAGGTCCAGCACGTTCGCGCACACCCCCAGCTTCAGCGCGTCCGTCGGGCACTTCCCGTACCACCCGCTCGTCGACGACCCCCCGCCGCCGCCAGTGCCTGCGCTGCGCCTCCGTGCCCCACCGCCTCCTCCGTAGCCGCAGCCACCGCTGCTGCCGCCGCCACCGTAATGGCCATGGCCGCCGCTGCTGCCGCAGGACGGGCAGGCGGTGGTGACGGCGAAGAGGAGGAGGTTGAGGGCGAGGAAGAGGGCACAGGAAGCCGACGCCGTCCTGGACGACGCCATTGGTGCACAGCTGATCACGAGCAGCTAGCTACTAGCTCAAGCAAAGCACGGAATGTGACTGTGCATGCACTACCACCACTGCAACTGCAAGTGTGTGATGAGCTGAGCTCTCCGAGTTGGGGGATCTCGGCTTTATATAGAGATCGCTCGCTCGCCACCAACGAGATGAAGTAGGAGTACGTAGAAATGGTAAATTAACATATATGTTCTTCGGGAGATGGGCCAAATGCGACAAGAAGCCGTGACTCAGTGACTGGATAACACACATGGATGTATTCAGATTTCAGAGACCGATGCAGAAATATATATGGCTGGCCGACCTGCCTTTCTTTTCCATCAGCCCGTGGTTTGTTTGGCTGTCTCCATGATTTTTTGCTTGACCTGCTTGGCCTGATGTGATGGAGGAAGACGATGTGTGACAGGCTGACAGCGGTGTAACATGGAGGATTACTTGGTTTTACATGGCCGATATCTGTATACAATGAGCGCTAATTAGTGTAGATTACTGATTGAGCTCGATCCGTAATTAATTAGCGGAATCCCTAGGCGCAAATGAGCAGTTTAATCCACGGTCGGTTTGTACGTCTAGCTACCTAATCTCGATCTCTGATAATATGCACGTATATATCCCTGTGTATAGTACTGTAGCTAGATTAGATCAGTTAAGAGTACGGCCATGATGGGTTCACGGGATGGATGTATATAATAGTTTTCCCGTGCTGCAAAAGCTTTAACATTATATTGCATCATGCATGTACTAGCTGTATCATTTGTATGAGTACATTGTTTGTGTTCAACTCTCTATCGACATCGATGGACGGTGCATGCATGTATGGTACCGTACGTATATGCTAGCTCTTCAGAAGGCTGGTCCAATCGTCCCCTTATCTTTTACACATTGTGTCTCGCCTAAAGTTGTCATTTGCTATGCCGACATACTCCCTCTATTACCTGCATTAGTATAGTTAAAAGTGCTTAAATTTTAAAATGGAGAAAGTACTGCATACTGCTCTCTCTCTGTTTCATCAAATTTACTAGAAAAAATTAGCAACATCTATACACCAGATTAGTTTCATAAAACATGCATTGAATATATTTTAATAATATTTGCTTTATGTTGAAAATATTGTTATACCTTTTTATAAGATTGTTTAAACGTAAAAAAATTGACTAGAAAAAAAATCAAAACGACTTATAATATAAAGGAAAAAGTACGAATTACCCTCTCGAATTATCGCGGTCGTCTGAATTACCCCCCTAAACCATAAAACCAGACATTCTTCACCCCCCAACTTTACAAACCGGACGAATTACCCCCTCGACCTAATCCGCGGTGGTTTTGGTCTATGTGGCGTACACGTGGCAGTCCAATCAGCATTCTATTTATTAAAAAACTGTGGGACCCACCTGTCATACTTCTCCCACTCTTCCCCTCTCTCTCTTCTCTCTCTCACTCTTCCTCTCTCTCTCTTCTCTCACGCGCACGGCGAGCAGGGCGAAGGGGCAGCGGCGGCGAGGCAGAGCGGAGGGGCGGCGGCGGCGGCGAGCGCGAGGTAGGGCGAAGGG
>CM020181.1:8910949-8926367 GCA_009805545.1 Oryza longistaminata
AGTTTTATATATATAGATCTAATGTTGCAATAAGGCGAACTTCTTCTGCCAAACAAATTCACCCACAAATTTGAAATTCTCTATTAGGGAATTCGTTTGTTCCACAAAAAATGTACCCAAGTGTACACTCACCAATGTCTTCACTATGATATAGATTCAATGTTGCAAGTGAACTGAAACATTCTCCGCTATTGCTAAAAATATTGTTTTTATGTATTTATAAAGTGCTGAAATAACGCCCGATTTAATAATAGCTAAAAAATTTTCGTCGGAATATATCTCATGTGTCGGTCTTGTTTTGAACTTTAATTGTCAACGAATTTAATGGTGTATATCGGTCATGATTGATATAATAATTTAGAGAAAAATGTTAAAGTGTTCTTACAACGCATGCAGGCTCTGACGTCATGACTGACGTTTAGCGGTTCGATTTTTCCCACGGGGGGGCTTTGGGAATGGGGCGCCGATCGTTTTAGTCTCGTCCCTATTAAATAATGTACTATCTATGTTTGTTTCTTCTCAGCATACTTGCTTTGCTTCTAGATCGTATTGATGGACTATTCTCCGAATCAACAATGTCTCTGCCTATCTGGCATGTGCAATACGGCATGACACTGCACTGCAAGTGTTCTCCCTCTTTAACTATCAATGGCCATGTATGTATGGCACGTATCTTTTCCAGCCACATATGAACGTGGATCCACTATAGTTCAATTTGCACCTAATTACATCATAAAATAGATTAATGTAATTGTCTGATTACTGTCATTAAAGACCATGATCCCATACTCAGACAACCTGTCTGACTCCTATCAATCAACATGTCCGACTTCTATTCATTCAAACATGTTCCGACTCCCTTCATTTCTTTATTAGATTCAAAGTTGCTTTCTATTTATGACTCAATATTGTCGTGAATATCATACACACTAAAATCTAGTAACAACTACATCTAACGGTTTTGTAAATATTTATCTTTTATGACGTTAATGTGGGGAATTTCAACCCCCACAGCGAACATGGTGCCTTTTCTTTCAGGCTGTTTTAATTATATAATAGATAGATCTTAGTATCTGAACCCATCAAAAATACCGTTTCACAAATTAAGGCATCCTTCCTACGTAATTCGACACTGAAAAGTCTATCGATAGCCAAGGACGTATTCAATTGCAGGAATGTGTTGTAAAATGTCTAATGTACATGATTAATTGCAATTAGCTATGTGCGTATATAGCAAGAATACAATCTAGCTCTTCCATCATGTCAGAGAGCGACGTGCCCTCTCAAGAACACTTCTTCCTACCTTACTCTCCACATGCAACGTATAGGCAAAGCAACAGTTCTTGAAGGCCGCGAGCACATAAGTTCGATCGGAAGCTAGTGCTGCAGGGTTCTCCCCAACTTAGAATCTAGGGTTTGCCAAGCAATTGTACTTGCTCTGATCGGCCAAGCCTTAATTCGCTCGCAGATATTTATTAACTTACTTTTTATTAATTTATTTAATTTTATGGAGTCCAATGGCGTCGGCGGCGGCGGCGGGCGCGGCCGCTCACGGCGTCGAGGCGGACTGCATGGCGCGGAGCGCGAGCACCACGGCGTCGCGCGGCCGGCGGCGCCGGCACGCGTTCGTCTACGGACGGGCATGCGCCGGGCGCCGCTCTTTCTCCGTCGACCCAACTTCGCGCGGTCCCTCCGCAGGCGGCTCGTTCGGCAGGCGGCCGCAAGAAGCAGCACAGCGCCGACGGACGGACGGCGCCGTCCGCCGCCGCGGAGGGGGCTGAGCAGCAGGAGAACACGTTGCCCGAGCGCTGGGTACGGCCGCGGCAGGGGCCCGTGGGAGCCGCGAGGCGGCCGAGGCGGGCTCATCGGGGGGGTCGTCGTCGCCGAGAGAACGCGCGGGCAGCACCAGAGGATCGGCCGTGTGAGAGGACATGATGACGCCGGAGGAAGAGGGAGCCCGAGAAGGAGGTAGGCGGCGCTATCGCGCGCGCATGCTCGCCGCGCGCCGCTCCAGTGGGCGCTTCGCCAACCCCGCATGAGGAAGGCCATGTCCGCGCCACCGCCCGCCGCGAGGTGAGGCCGTTGAACAACGATCGCCATGGGGACGCCACGCTAGCTCAGCTTCCCGTACATGTTGACGGCCGCGCCATGCGATGGATGGATGCAGAACAAGCTGTTCTACACGTGGCTGCGGGTGGCGGAGCTCACGGAACATTTCCAGGCGGCGAATGCGGATCGTGGGCGCAAGCGGCGGCGTCAGAAGCTGAAGCTGGCGATGGCTGCTCCGCCCCGCAGCTCTCGCTTGCTCGCCGTCGTGCGGACTCCCTCGCCAAGCCGCACGCCGGACGCCTATCGTCGACGACCTCGGCACCGTCCTCGCCGCCGCTGCACCGCGCTCCCCTTAGCCGACGGCGCCCAAGTATACCTCTTACTTTACTCTCCTCGGTCGTCTCTGACAGAAATAATTTACACTCTTTGATCAACCAACCAAACCACTCAACAAATCTGCTCACATTTGCAGGAGCGACATTGGAGACGCTTGCACGAAGCCATGTTCGACGTGCGTTGGGCACGTGTGAACGACACTCGAAGCCCAATGCTGACATCTGATCTTCGCCACCGGTACACGCCTTAATTAATTCAGCCTTATGATAAATCAACCAATTTAAACTTGTCGAAAAATTTAAACTGCAGCAACTAAAAATCATTAATGGAAAAATTATTACATCTGCGTTTTCTTAACGGTTTAAAAACCATATTAAAAATAAACTACAAATGAAAAAACCTTTAGAAAAATCATACGACTTAAATTTAACTTTCAAAATTTAAAATTTGGTTTTGGCTGATAAAGATAACAACAGGCGATTTGAGCGAGGTTACTAGGAAGAAAGAGTTAGATTTAGATGCAATTATATGAACCTTGGCATGAGTGATGATTTTTTTTTTTTTGGTGGTGCCATTATTATTTCAGGCTGGGTCAACGACAGTGCCAGAGGTGACGAGCAGCACGCGGAAGAACTGTCGACGGACGATCAGAGCAGGAGGTGGAGGGCCTGCAGGAGCCATGAAGCTGGCAAGATTGTCACTAGCTTGCAGCAGTTGGTAAATGTCGTTTTTTGCTGATGGCCTCACTCTCACCAGAACCATTATTTAGTCTAGGACTAATCTAAGTTCTAGTGAGATCAGTGTCTTCTGTACTACTAAGATTTGGCATTGATTGTATTATACTCCATTTCTCAGCACTAGTGCTGCCTGGCTGCCTACTCCCTAATTCTATTTCTTTTTTTCTAGGTCTAGTTGTTTTTTGTTGTTTGCAACGAAAGCTCGTCCTGGATTATGTCGTGATGACAAAAATAATTTCTGTTTTCATGGCTACTACATTGTGTTTGGACTGCAGGTGCAGAAAGTGAGCCTCCGGGCAAACCTTGTTCAGATTCAGGCAAAAGGCAGAAGGTTGACATTGGGAGCATCAGTCCCGGCCGATTGCAATTCTGCGTTGGTGTTTCTGATTCATCAAAGCACACGGAGAGTGCGAGCAGCAGTGTCAATCACATCGCCCACTATAAATTAAGATTGCAAAAGATGTACTAATGCTAGTACCAGTCGTCACGGACTGACCGGTGTCTGAGCCGGAACATTACTGAATGTTTTGATGTATACGTGTCGGCCTGAACCAAGGTAAATTAAAACAAAAAATTAGCACGATGACAAGAAATTAAAGATACATGGTTCCCCTGGTTGGCCGTCGCATTACTTTCCCAGGTAAATGTTCAAGTTTGTTGCGAAGGGCACTAATTTGTGGTCTTTTCATGTTTCATGAATGTTAAAGTTGATGGATGGATGTAATTCGGTTTGATTAAACAGCATGTATATATGCTATCTTACGTATATAGGCGCGTTGGTGTATATGGTGGAGTGATAGATAGAATTGAATATCAACAGTTTGTGGAAGAGATGAGTTAATTGAGGGTATGCAATACGCATATTCAGTAGTTCACAAACTGTATATCCACATTATTCCTCAAGAGGCCTTGCCTTTGAGTTACCACCCCCCAAAAGATCAACAATGGTGTTTGCCCTGTAACAATATATCTGTTGTTTATGTAAGAAACCCTATCCGATTTTCTTTCTAATGAATGAGCTGATAGTACTAATTTACACCAACGGGAATTGTATTATCAGTTTACATCATTAGCAGATAATAAACATGCGAGTCTAGCACCGTCAGCCACTACTACAGTAGTGCAGAGGATTTATATAAGAGAGATTAAAAAAGGCGCCTGTATTAGAATACGGATGGACAACCAATGCGGCCATCGTTGCCACAGCCCAAGAGATAGAGTGCAGGCTTTCGTATTGTCCGTACAAGCCCACATGATCACCTCGGCTTGATGAGGCCAAAGCGCCAGTTAAACCTCGCCCGTGCAACACCCAACTTGCACTGCACCCCAGCAAAAAAATCTTGCCTGCTTGCAGAGACTACCATGCCTGGAATTCAGCGACGAGTCTGGACTGTGCAGAAGACAATGCCCGAGTGCGGATGTTGGGCGTATCTACAACAAACAGGCTATAGTTTTATTCTCTTGCAGCATTTTGTCTGTGCGATTCGTTTCATGCATCGGACCATTTTTAACTGAAGTCGTGCAATTAACATATTCATTTGGCAAGGGAATTTTCAAAAAACACGTTAATAATGGAATGAAAGGAGGGTGCTTCTGAATAATGGGAAATGATGGGTGGATGGAATTTGGAATACAGAATGGTTAGAATTTAAAGATGGGAGGGAAAAATCATTTCTTAGACATTTGCCAAACATTCGCGATTGTTCAGGTTCCATCTTAAATCTGAATCCAAAACACTGAAACTAAACAAAAGGACATTTACAACACACACAACACTGGTTGACAATTACCCAGCGAGCGAATTAACAAATATGCATCAAAGGAAAGCAATCAAACTGGGTAGACTTACACTCCATGCACGCATGCAACAACTACCGTACCTACAACATCAATGCTAGTAGAAATTAGCTAGACAATCAACACACAAACTTAACCCTAAAACCTTGGATGCAAAACAACGACGACAAATAAGCTTATTAAACTAAATAGACTCCCCAAATTAGGAGATTGGATAGGTAAAAATGCATGGTAATTACATTAATGCGGAAATGTGATGAAAAAGAGTAAGTAATTTCAAGAGCACATAAAGCCGGTGGGGACGCCCTTCGCCGCAGAAGTTGAGGAATGAGCGCGAGGTGGATGGGAGGTTGAGGTTGATGCCCAGCACGTTGCCTTGATCCGTGCCAACAGGCACAACCACGCCGCCTCCAGTCCAACCCAGCCCCGTATCAGCAGCGGGCCAGACCCGGCTCCGTACGCGGCACCCCGCCTTCGCCCTTTATCAGCGTTCAGCACGCTTCGCGCACACCCCAGCTTCAGCGGTCCGTCGCGGCACTTCCCGATTACCACCCGCTTCGTCGACGACCCCCGCCGCCGCCATAGGGCCGCCGCCGCCGCCGCCGCTTTCGCCGCCTCCGTAGCCGCCACCGCCTCCTCCGTAGCCGCCGCCACCGCTGCTGCCGCCGCCACCGTAATGGCCATGGCCGCCGCTGCTGCCGCAGGACGGGCAGGCGGTGGTGACGGCGAAGAGGAGGAGGTTGAGGGCGAGGAAGAGGGCACAGGAAGCCGACGCCGTCCTGGACGACGCCATTGGTGCACAGCTGATCACGAGCAGCTACTAGCTCAAGCAAAGCACGGAATGTGACTGTGCATGCACTACCACCACTGCAACTGCAAGCTTGTGTGATGAGCTGAGCTCTCCGAGTTGGGGGATCTCCGCTTTATATAGAGATCGCTCACTCGCCACCAACGAGATGGATTAGGAGTACGTAGAAATGGTAAATTAACATATATGTTCTTCGGGAGATGGGCCAAATGCGACAAGAAGCCGTGACTCAGTGACTGGATAACACACATGGATGTATTCAGATTAATTCAGAGACCGATGCAGAAATATGGCTGGCCGACCTGCCTTTCTTTTCTATCAGCCCGTGGTTTGTTTGGCTGTCTCCATGATTTTTTGCTTGACCTGCTTGGCCTGATGTGATGCAGGAAAGACGATGTGTGACAGCGGTGTAACATGGAGGATTACTTGGTTTTACATGGGCGATATCTGTATACAATGAGTGTAGATAAGTAGATTACTGATTGAGCACCGTAATTAATTAGCGGAATCCCTAGGCGCGAATGAGCAGTTTAATCCACGGTCGGTTTGTACGTCTAGCTAGATGATTAATCTCGATCTCCTGGTCATCAGGTTAGGTTGTTAATGTACAGTTGTGTGCATATGATCATATAGTAGTACACATATATATCCCTGTGTAGAGTGTAGCTAGATTAGACTTAGAATACGGCCATGATGGGTTCACGGGATGATGGATAAATAGTTTTCCGGTGCTGCAAAAGCTTTAGCATTATATTATTGCATCATGCATGTGATAGCTGTATCATTTGTATGAGTACATTGTTTGTGTTCAACTCTCTATCGATCGACATCGATGGACGGTGCATGTATGGTACCGTACGTATATGCTAGCTCTTCAGAAGGCTGGTCCAGTCGTCCCCTTATCTTTAACATCGTGTCTCGCCTAAGTTGTCATTTGCTATGCCGACATACTCCCTCAATTATATATTAATGAAATTTGGTCCGCGTCCTTCCACCGACCGGCAAAATAAAAACATACTCCCTCTATTACCTGCATTAATAGTTATAAATACTTATATTTTAAAATGGGAAAAGTATTGTATACTACTCTCTCTATGTTTCATCAAAACTACTAGAAAAATTTAGCAACATCTATACACCAAATTAGTTTCATAAAACATGCATTGAATATATTTTAATAATATGTTTGTTTTGTGTTGAAAATATTGTTATACCTTTATATATGTTTGTTTAAAAAAATTGACTAGTGGATTAAAAATCCAGCCTCTATATCCAATGGGATGTACACAAACTAGATAGAAAAGAGTACATAGACTCGATCCTCCCAAAAAGGATTTCCACACAACTAACCAACATAAGCACTTAATTAAGCTCACACAATTCTGACAAACAAAGTAGCTCCAAATATCCTTACAAAGTACTGTAGTACTTAGATATCACATAGCATCCCCAATCAACTTCTCAAGTTCCATCTAATTTTAGAGAAAAACTCCATTACATTATTCTCTATCTGGCGAGACAACCATTATCCTTACAAAGTTCGTTTGTTTGGCTCCACAGTAACTATAATTTTTGTGAGGATATCATCGACTCTTTTTACTCACATTTAATTCTACTGTTTTGGACTACCGTAAAGATTTCCCTTGTAATTAAAAAAACAAATACTCCAAAACACTTTAGGTGGTGTTTGGATCCAGTGACTTAACTTTTAGTCTCTCTATTTAGACACTAATTTAGAGTATTAAATATAGACTACTTACAAAAGTAATTACATAAATAAAAGCTAATTTGCGAAACAAAATTTCTAAGCCTAATTAATCTATAATTAGATAATGTTTACTGTAGCATCACATAGGCTAATCATGGATTAATTATGCTCAATAGATTCGTCTCGCGAATTAGTCCAAGATTATAGATAGGTTTTATTAATAATCTACGTTTAATATTTATAATTAGTATCAAACATCCGATGTGACAGAGAATTAAAGTTAGTCTCATGAGTTTTTTCCAAGTAGTGCAGAGGATTATATATAGAGAGAAGTTAAAAATGGGCCTGTTTAGAATACATGGACAACCCAATGGGCCATCTGTGCCACAGCCCAAGAGATAGAGTGGGCTTTCCGTTTGCTCCGTACAAGCCCACATGATCACCTCGGCCTTGATGAGGCCCAAGCGCCAGTAAACCTCGCCCGTGAACACCAACTTGCACTGCACCCAGCAAAAAAATCTTGCTGCTGCAGAGACTCCATGGCCTGGATTCATGCACGAGTCTGACTGTGCAGAGCACAATGCCCGAGGCGGATGTTGGCGTATCTACAAACACAGGCTATAGTTTTATTCTCTTGCAGCATTTTTGTCTGTGCGATTGTTCATGCATCGGACCATTTTTAACTGAAGTAGTGAATTGAACTATTCATGTTGGCAAGGGAATTTTCAAAAACCCGGAGGGTGTGCTTGAATAATGGGAAATGATGGGTGGGATTGGAATTAGAAAATACATGAATGGTTAGGATTTAAAGATAGGAGGGAAATCATTTCTCTTAGACATTTGACAAACATCGCCGGATTGTTCAGGTTCCATCTTAAATCTGAATCCAAAACACTGAAACTAAACAAGACATTACAACACACACAAACTGGTGACAATTACCCAGCGGGTGAATTAACAAATATGCATCAAAGGAAAGCAATCAAACTGGTACACTTACACTCCATGCACGCATGCACAACTACCGTACCTACAACTCAATGCTAGTAGGAAATTAGCTAGCAATATATCAACACACAACTAACCTAAAACCTTGGCATGCATGCAACAACGACGACACTAGCTTATTAACTAAAGGAAATGACTCCCAAATTAGAAGATTGTAATAAGCAAAATGCATGGTAATTAATTAATGCGAAATGTGGATGAAAAGAGAGTAATTCTAAGAGCACATGAAGCCGGTGGGGACGCCCTTGCCGCAGAAGTTGAGGATGAGGCTGAGGTGGATGGGGAGGTTGAGGTTGATGCCCAGCACGTTGGCCTTGATCGCCGTGCACAGGCACACCGCCGCCTCCAGGTCGACGAGCCCGTTCAGCAGCGGGCAGCACGGCTCCGTCGCCGGCACCCCCGCCTTCGCCTTTATCAGGTCCAGCACGTTCGCGCACACCCCCAGCTTCAGCGCGTCCGTCGGGCACTTCCCGTACCACCCGCTCGTCGACGACCCCCCGGCCGCGCGTGCGGCGCGCATAGCCGCGGCGCCCGGCGGCGGCCCCGGCTGCCGCCTCGTGAGCCGCGAGCCAGCGTGCCTCCGGTAGCCGGCGGGCCGGGCCGTAGATGGGCCGGGGGGGATGGCCGCCGCGGTGGCTGGCCGCGAGACGGAGGGTGGGTGGACGGCGAAGAGGGAGAGGGTTGGGGGCGAGGAAGGGGGACAGAGCCGCGCGCGGTCCTGGGCGACGCCATTGGTGCACAGGCGTGGGTCACGAGGTGTCGGCAGCAGTGACGGTGCTTGGCTAGCTCAAGCAAAGCACGGAAGTTGATGTGAGTGCGAGGTGAGGCCGGCCAGGTTGAAGGAGGTTGGGTGTGATGAGCTGTCTCCGGGTTGGGGGATCTGGGCGCTTGTGATGTAGGAGATCGGCGGTCATCCGGGGGGGGGGGCGCAGCCAACGAGGATGGGATTGGGGGGGGAGGTACGTGGTAGGAGAATTGGGTAGAATTGAGCGAGGGTTTAGCTTCTGTCGGGGAGGATGGGGGCCAAATAGCGAGCAAGAGGAGCCGTGACTCAGGTACTGGTAACAACACATGGATGTATTCAGATTAAATTCAGAGCCGATGCAGAAATAGGCTGGCGACCTGCCTTTCTTTTTCATCAGCGTGGTTTGTTTTGGCTATTCTCCATGATAGGAAATTTTTTGGCGGGGTGTGATACGCTGTGTGGGGGGCCTGAGGTTGAGGAGAGGAGGATGGGGTTGGACACGGTGGGGGGGGTGTAACTGGAGGTTTAGGCGGTGGGGGTGTGGGGGGGTTTACCGGGGTGGGGGTGGGGGATGGGGGGTGGGGTGGAGGGTTGGGGGGTGTGGTTGGTTGCGTGGAGTGTGGAGGTCGCGGGGCGTAGAGTGAGTGTGCGGGTCCGCTGGGCGGGGCGAATGGCAGGGTGTGTTGAAGGTGCGGGAGGCGGGTTGGTGTTTAGTCTAGAGGCGGTTGAAGAGCGATGTAATTCAGTTATCTCGATCTGGCGGGGGCTGGTCAGTGCAGGTTAGGAGTTAGGAGTGTGTACAGTTGTGGGTGCAGTGAGTGAGTCAGGTATAGTGTTGAGTGTGTAGAGATTGACTTGAATTGACGGCATGATGGGGTGTCACGGGATGATGGGGATAATAGTTTTTTCCGGGTGCTGCAGCTTTAGATGTGATGTTGATTAGTTGCGGATCATGCATGTGAGTAGGCGTGTATCGATTGTGTAGGGGGTACATGTTTGGTGGTTGGACGTCGTGTAGCGGAGTCGAAGCATGGCCCGGAAATGGGGCGGGGAGTGTATGGGTAACGCGTAGGCGTATATGCGTAGATCTTCAGAAGGGCTGTCCAATCGTCCCCTGTACTGTTAACATTCGTGCGTACGCGCTGAGTTGTGCGATGTTGCTGTGCCTGCAGTGTGTCTCCCGTCGTATGTGGAGTGATTATTAATGAAGATTTTGGTCCGCGGTGCCTCGGGGGCGACCGAGGCAAGAATAGGAAAGACAGTACGTCCGGTCCCGTCTGAGTTGTGACCTGGGAGTTAATAGTTATAAATACTGGGGGGGGGGGGGGGGGGTTATTTAAATGGGAAATTAATGTGTTATACAGTCAGAGAAAGAACTAGCGTGAGGAGAAGAGATTTGGGGGAAGCTGCGTATACAGCGAATGTGAGTTTCGATGGGAAGGTATGGCAGTTGAATATTATTTTAGATAGTATGTGTGTTTTGTGTTGAAAATAGTTGTGGGTGATGACCGTGTGGGGTGAGTAGTGTTTGTTTAGGGAAGGACTGTGGATTTAGGAATCCGGCCTCTAGTATGCATGAGATGTACAGCAAGACTGATCAAGAGGGTGTGACGTAGTGACGTGCGTGCGTCCCGAAGTTCCGACACAATAACAACAGTAGCACTTAATTTAGGCTGCACGACAATGTCTGACAACAGAGTAGGCTGCAAAGTTCCGCTGATTACGAAGTACTGTGGAAGTACTTAGGAGTATCAACAGTTCGCGATTCCGCCAAGATCAACTTCTCAAGTGTCCATGTGAGTTTTAGGAGAGAAGACTGCGCGTGGTGTATTGGCGTCGGTAGTGCGTTGGGCGAGGAGCAAGACAGTGGGGGTGTATCTGTAGGGCAAAGTGGGTGTGGTTTGGTTCCACAGGAGCGGTTAAGTGTGGGTTGGTGGAGGTCGAGTAGTGGCGACTCTTGTGAGTCGAAGTGTATTCTACTTGTTTTGGACTACGTAAAGATTGTCGGGCTGCTGTACTTTAGAAACAAATACTGCAGAACGCGAACTGGTGGTGGGGGGGGTGTTTGGATCCCGTGAGCCTTAACTTCGTCTGTATGTTAGACACTAATTTGAGAGTATTATAATAGAGGCCTGCTCTACACTAATGTTAGCATAATGAGAAGCTCATTGTGTGAGAACAAAAATTGGTAAGCCTATTATGCTATAATTGAGAGGGTTTAGCTGTGGGACCGTGCACATAGGCTAATCCATGGATTAATGTAGGCTCAAGTAGATTTGTCTTCGGGGCGAAATGTGGTCCAAGATTATGGATGTGTGTGTTTATTAAATGAGGTCTGCGGTTTGAATATTATGGATATTAAGTGGTCAAACATCTGATGTGGAATAGGAGATTTAAAAGGTGTTTAGGCCTCGAGTTTTTCGCAGAGAGGTGTGAGGCCTGATTGGGAGTTTTGTTTTGAAAGCAAGCAGCCAGCATTGAAAAAGAGGAGAAATCTGACATAACGTGCTCTTCTGGTCCGCTGCCACACGGGGGTCGCCACCCACTCCGCGCCGAGCGTCCACCGGCACCGGCGGCGAAGCCCGGATGCCGCGGACGGGTGGCCGTGGTCGGCGCCGGCGCGGCGGGCCTGGTGGCAGCGCCGCGAGCTGCTCCGCGAGGGCCACGCCGTGACGGTGTTCGAGCGGGGGGTGCGGCACGCGTCGGGGGGGGCACCTGGGCCTACGACCGCGCTCCGACCTGACCCGCTCGCGGCGCCGCCGCCGGCCGTCCACGGCAGCCGCTACGCGTCGCTGCGCACCAACCTGCCGCGCGAGCTCATGGGCTTCTCCGGGGGTTCGCGGCGTCGCGGGGAGGGGGTGTTCGGCCGGCGACCCGCGCGCAACGTTCCCGGGCCACCGGGAGTGCTTCGCCTTCCGTGCGGACGCCTTCGCCGCGGAGTCCGGCGTCGCCGGCCGCATCAGGCTCCGCGCCGAGGTGGTCCGCGTGGGGCCCCTAGCCGGCCACGGGGAGAGGTGGACCGTGGCGTGGCGCCGCGAGGGCGGCGTGGTGGTGGAGGAGGAGGAGGTGTTCGACGCCGTCGTTGTGTGCAACGGGCACTGCACTGTGCCTCTAGTGCCCAAGCTCCGAGGTGAGGTGTTGTCCCAGTGTCATCCAGAATTTCATACACAAATTTCAGATTAGAAAACTGAAGTGTTTTCCAGTGTCATCCAGAATTTCATACACAAATTTCAGATTAGAAAACTGACTCCCTGAGTTGCAGGAATTGGCAATTGGAAAGGGAAGCAGATGCACAGCCACAACTATCGCACTCCTGAACCATTTCAAGATCAGGTTCAAGATGCTGTCTCGGTTACAGTATCAGTGTTCTTGCTGCTGCCGTACAGTTTCAGATAAAAATCGTCTACTTGTTGTATGCAGATTGTTGTTGTGGTAGGATTAGGAGCAAGTGGAGTTGACATAGCTAGAGAGATCTCAAGTGTTGCCACGGAAGTGCACATTGCATCTAGGTACACTGAAGACCGGCTTGGGAAGGTTGATACCTACCAGAATGCCTGGTTGCATTCAGAGGTTCAAAGCTCTCAACTTTCTTAATTGAGCAATTCTATGGTCCTTGAGGAGGTACCATGAGGTACCAAAATTTTAGTGTAAAATTTGGTACCTCATAGTAGCTCCTCAAGTACCGTAAAATTGCTCTTCTTAATTAGCTCCTGCTCAATATCTGTTCCCCGAAGTCATCACTGGCAAATCATCGGCAGCCTGTACTGTATCAATGCGTTAACTGTGGATCATATACTCCCTCTATTTTTTAATAGATGACGCCGTTGACTTTTTCTCACATGTTTGACCATTCGTCTTATTTAAAAGTTTTATTCAAATGTATAAGATATAAATCACACTTAAAGTACTATAAGTGATAAAACAACTCATAACAAAATAAATTATAATTACGTAAATTTTTTAAATAAGACGAATGGTCAAACATGTACGAAAAAGTCAACGGCGTCATCTATTAAAAAACGGAGGTAGTATTACTACTCCTAGAACTGGAGTAGTACGGATGTCCTACTAGGTTGTACCCGTCGGCGCCAACAAACTGCGCCACCTGTGCAAATTGGCCTGACTATTTTGTCCTCAAGTGATGTGCTTTTCATAGAGAAAAGTCTCCCTGGTTCTTGGTAATTAAGCTTCGAATACCTACTGTATATGGTTGATAAATTAGCGGTGAGTAAAATACCAATGTTTCTAACATCTATGCAAGAGTAGTCGTATTATGGACTATGGATGTATAAGATGAAGGGTAGATATATTAACAAGATAAAAATTTCTTTATGTATGGACAGAGTAAAAGCTACTCCCTTCGTCCTATTTTAAGTGTAGTCGTGGGTTTCATGTGTCCGTCCGGTTTGTATAGTTGGAGGTGAAGAATGTCCGGTTTTGTGGTTTAGGGGGGTAATTCGGACGATCGCGATAGTTCGGGGGGTAATTCGTACTTTTTCCTAATATAAAACAGAGGGAGTATCTATCTCATAAGCCTAGATAAAATGTCTTATAGTGAATTAAAAACCTAGCCTCTATATCCAATGGGATGTACACAGTCAAAAAAAAAAAAAACCATAGACTCAGCCCTCACAAGAAGGATTTCCACACAACTAACCAACATAAGCACTTAATTAAGCTCACACAATTCTGACAAACAAAGTAGCTCCAAACACCCTTACAAAGTACTTAAGACCCATAAAGATATCGCATCACATCCCCAATCAACTTCTCAAGTTCCATCCAATTTTAGAGAAAAACTCTATGACATTATTCTCTATCTGGCGACAACCATTCTTCAGCATGTCACTCTCTTCATCCTCATCCTTTAGCAACAACAACCATTGCCTTCAAAGAACACATCATTCCTACAAAGCTATATCGCCCAACATAAAGCCAAAATGCCCACGGAAAAGGTATATTTAAGCCTAGGTTGTACCCAGCCAATTACCAAACATATCAGTCACATTGAACGGTGATCTAATCCCAAAGGAAAGAAAAATGTCATTCCACATGCATCTTGCAACCTGACCATCAAAGAAGAGATGATGTATTGTCTCAATAGAATTACAAAAGCAACATCTAGTGCTACCTTTTCACTCCCTTTTTACCAAGTTATCTTTAGCTAAAATTACCCCATTCTTCATATACTAAAGGAAGATATTAATCTTTAACGGAATTCTAAGCTTCCATATAATAGATTTCCTTCCCATTAGAGCTTTTGCTTCTCTCTAAGTGAGTCACTGTTTGTTCTAAACTACTCACTCCGTCCCAAAATATAATCGATTTTAGGTGAATGTGATATATCCTAATACTACTAATCTGGACAAAGAGCCTAGGATGCGTCACATCCACCTAAAATCTTTTGGGACGAAGGGAGTAAACGACACCCTATGCTAGTATTATATCATTGGGCTTTCCCTATATATTTGATAAACTGTAGGGCCCCATCGTTTCGCTTTTTTTCTAATAAGCCAAAACGGCTTATTAGGAAATAAAAATAAATTTGTAGGTAAACTTTTATATATGTGTTCTTGGTGACTTAAAAGCCAATGCTGAAAAAGAAACTACGTTGAAAATATCTTAAAATTAAGTTTGAAAATTTAAAATTTAGCTTTTTCTTTGGCTTAATGGGCCATCCGATGGGAGCCGTACTCTCCATAGTTCCAGTGAAACAAAAATGGAGCACTATTAGTTCGTTTGTTTGGCTACGCAGTAGCTATAATTTTTGTGAGGATCACCATAGACTGTTTTTAAATTTTTATTCACATTTAATTCTACTGTTTTCAGTGGTAGGCATTGTGCTTCCAGTGGCATTGTTCTTTTTGTGCTTCTAGTGGCAGTTGACGTATCCGTCGACAGCGAGACGCTTATAAAGACTTCGTCAATCTTAAAGATTTGCCGCTCCAGTCTTCGAAGATGCTCATAGGGATAGAGTTTGCGTGTGTGCGTTCATAAGAGTGAGTGCACGTGCGTTGTGAGTGTCTATGTTGTATTGCAAAATTCTACTGTTTTGGATGTACCGTAAAGATTTCCCTTGTACTTAAAAAAACAAATACTCCAAAACACTGAGTTTTTTCAAGAGGGGTATGACCTGTGAGTTTTTTTGGAAGCAAGCAGCAGCACGGAAAAAAAAAAATCTGACATAACGTCTCTTCTTCCGCTGACCACACGGTCCCACCCACCGTCCA
>CM020181.1:8927446-9006987 GCA_009805545.1 Oryza longistaminata
GTGATGATGGCCAAGTGCGTATTTTTTGCTCAGCGAGGAAGGATAAGCAGTGGCAGCAGATACCATTCTTTACTGCACAGGGTAGGATCACACTTCGTCGACCTGCATACATTTCGTTTGGTTTGGCCTTTCGATGAATTTACTGAAGAACACTGCATTGCATTGGCAGGTATCGGTACCATTTCCCGTTCCTGGACGTGGAGGGGGCACCGTGGACGGCAACCGCGTCAGGCCTCTGTACAAGCACGTCTTCCCCCCGAAGCACGCGCCGAACCTCTCCTTCGTCGGCCTGCCAGTCAAGGTAACAAATGACACGTTACGAACGCACGGGTGTGTGTGCAGAGTTCAGACGAACACCATGCAATTCAGGCAGGAGTGTGTGTGTGTGGCAGACCATCATGTTCCAGTCGTTCGAGCTGGAGTCGAGGTGGGTCGCCCGGGCGCTGTCGGGGCGGGCCGAGCTTCCGGGCGAGGTGGCCATGGCGCGCCGTGGAGGAGGACTACCGGCGGATGGACGCCGCCGGGAAGCCCAAGCGGCACACGCACGCCCTCATGCCTGACTGGGTACGTAGTAGTTAATCTGCTCTCTGCTGCATTGTCTCTGAAACTCGCCGTGCTTCCATATGGTGATCGGCCACGACGATCGACGAACGGCAGGTGGAGTACATGGACTGGCTGGCGGCGCAGGTCGGCGAGCCGCCGATGGAGGCGCGGAGGCGGGAGATGTACGAGAAGGCTCTACGGTGCATCTGGTCTCTGGATGACAGCTACCGGGACAGCTGGGAGGAGGAAGAAGAAGAAGAGAATAGATAGACTCATCGAGTTCTCTCCTTGAGCCCTTCCTTTGGAGTTTGGGTTCTTAAGGAGCCTTGAGTATAAAATTTAGGATCAAACCAAAGAATATTTTTCTTGGTCCCAACATTTCCTAAATGCCACTACGGCTGTGTTCGTTTATCCATTCTCCAATTTCTACTTTCTCGTTTTTTACGCGTATGTTTCCTAAACTGCTAACCGATACTTCATCCATTCATGTTCAATCACATTCGTAATATTATAATATGTCACACCCACCCAAAATTTCATAATAAAATGTGATTCGTGTGTCACATCGAAAATTCCATAATAATACAAGACGGAGGGAGTATTTGTCAATTATAAAATAGCCATATACTCCCTCCGTCCCATAATATAAGGGATTTTGAGTTTTCGCTTGTACTCTTTGACCACTCGTCTTATTTAAAAAATTTGTGTAAATATAAAAAACGAAAAGTTATGCTTAAAGTATTTTGGATAATAAAGCAAGTCAAAAAAAATAAATAATAATTCCAAAATTTTTTAAATAAAACGAGTGGTCAAACACAAGTATAAACTCAAAATCCCTAGACGGAGTGAGTAGCTCCTTAATAAAATGAGACTCGTGTGTCCTAGCGTAAATGGGCTGTCCATCTGGAATCACTATTAACTTCATAGCATGGGCTTTTGATGGGCTTCCGTGATCGGGCCCAACTTTGCTGCCGAGAAGTACACACAAACTTGTTGGGTTTATAAGATAAAGCGTGTTGAGGCGAACAAGATGTCTGTCTGAAATTTTCTTCAGTCACGAGATCAATGCTTCTGTATATCCTAATCTCATAAGAGACCATCCTTAGTTTCGGTGAGCATGAACACCATCTATTGAATTTTCTATCATGGAGAAGTTTGGTGATCAGCTGGAGAAAATAATAGTATGTTTGAATTAGCTCAATGCGAAGTCATAACACTTATCAATAAGAAGGAAAAATATAGTCGGTTTCTCCCAATCCAATCAGGCAGCAACGCCTACTGAAAAGATACCTCCGACTATCCAAGTAAACGGGGATGAATTATATATTTTTGAAAACTTAAGACGGGATCAGCTAGAACTCGTATACAATTAACCTACGCAGCTGTTGAACTAGGCGTGCCAATGTGTTGTACACACGTAAGTACATTACATACATATTCGTTTTGTTTCTGACTATAAAGTTTGATGATTATTATTATAGTCCCATATATTTTTTTTTCTCTTCCATAAATATAGTCGACGACGAGATGCGTCCAGCAGCATAATCTATCTTTTCTAGTTGACGTTTATAGAACTAAAAATTAAAATCCTTCATGCATATAAAGTGATCATCATCATAGCCGGCAAAAAAATGAGGAGCAGTTGAAGAAGTTGGCGCAAAAAGGTGTCCAAATTTCTACCGCCGTGTTTCGCACAACGTTTACAAACGCTGCATATCAATTTTACTGAAGTATATATTTGTCAAAAGCTGCATCTGTATCTGAATATATATAAGCACGCAGGTCTCGATCGATGGAGTGAGCTCAACCTGTCCCCAAATTTAAGCCCCCCCAAAAATTAAAATGCATGTCACTACTGATCACTGATCCATCCTGGACCATCCATCTCGATCAGGCATCATCATCATCCACGACGTCAGCGGCCTCCCTCCATGGAATCATATCAAACCAATGAACAATAACAGCGTAATTAAATAATTAATTAATTAACTGCAAACAATGCAGCTTCCTAGCTAGTAGATCGATGTGCAGAGAGAGGAGTTAGTTCACGAATTCGCGTTTCTTGCAGACAGATGGACAGCGATGGATCGGAGAAGAAGAAGAAGAAGAAGAAGAAAAGCATTTTATTGTAAGTCGGCGGAGATTGTGGCGCTTGGCCCCTGCAGAAAGCCGACGGGGAGCGGGAGGTGGTCGTCGTCGTCCGCGCATCCGGGACGCGACGCCTCGTACGCTCTACCACGTTGACTTGGCTGCCTGCCTCACGCGCACGGTCTCTCTCTCTCTCCCTCTCGTGGCCTACTCCACTAGAGCTACAGGTGTGCAGCTGCGAGGCCACACGCGATTTTTTTTTTATTGTTGTTTAGGCTCGTCGTCGCCGCCGCCGCGCCGGCCAAAACTCCAAAACCATCCACCCGTTGCGTGAAGTGGCAGGAGACGCGCGCGCCCAGATGGATAGCGAGGCCGAGCAAGGCGCACGCGCGCGGGCACGGCACGGGCGGAGGAGACATGCAGGATCGGCCGCCGGCGCCGGCGACGTTGGAGGGGCGCAAGATGGACGGGTTGGAGAAATAAAAAAAACACACGATTCTGACTAAATGTAAAGCAGAGAATTGCAAAAACAGAGAAAACGCATGAATGATCGTTTGATTAGACCGCATGAAAGACATATGAATCGGATGAAAGAGATATAGTTATAGAATTTTTTTCAAAGAGATCGAACCTTTTGCTAAATCTCCTCCAAAACCTAAATACAATGAGCTATTCCATAGGAATTGTATAGTATTTGGAAAACTCCAATCCTTTGAATCAAATAGTCAAATAAGAAAAAAAATCTTTAGGATTTCAATCCTATGAACTCCACCATAAATTCTTCGATTCAAATGGATTCTAAATCCAAAAATGCTTCCTCTGTTTTTTCAATACATGATGCCTTTTGACTTTTACATATACATTTCAAAAAAGTCAAAAACACGGAACTATTATTTATTTTGTTGTGATTCGTTTTATTGGTCAATATATTTTATATTTAGATTCTGGCTCCGCCTTAGGAATACTAAATCGTTCTTGATTGCATATGGACACTAAATTTTTCTTTTTATTTTTTTTATGTGTAGGTCGATTTTGAACTTGGTTTTTTAAGTGATGTATGTCCTTTGTACATAATAAAAAATAGAAATTTTCACAACAGTTTACATTTCATTCGAGAGAAAAATTGCATATGAGGGTACATCCCTCGAGGAATTAGAATCCATTTCCATCTATTATATTTTTGCTGCTAAAAAACCCTGTAAGTTCTCTCTCTTCTTTTTTTTTTCCGAATAAGACACCCTGTAAATTCTGTAAAAACAACAACTAAAAACTCATTAATCTGTAAGATAAGATGAAAGAAAGAGAAGACAGCAATGAATCCCCTATGGCTCCCATCAATGATATGCAGCTTAATCACCCTGATTATTGACAGTACAATCTCTAATCTCTCACCTGCATTATGCACCCTAAACAATATGCAAATATGGCGTCAAGAGAGAGTACTGAAGCAAACACACCACCTGATCACTTATCATGTGAGGAATATACACATCGACAAATAAATAAATATTCTGCCCGGGTCTAACTGGCTCTTGGAGATACCCAAAAGAGAGGGGAGGAATCTTGCCGCGGATAGAGATTGCGAGCAACTTCTCTCAACTATTTTTTTTGCTCAATAATTGTGCTTTGACCTAGAGATTTGTCTACTAAACAAATATACATACTATGTGCCCGGACGTGAACAACTTCTACCTGTTGAGTTTAATCCTCTTTAATTTGCTGAATTGCAGTCCAATTTATTTATCTTTCAGATTTGGCAAATTTATAAGCAAGACAACTCATCATGTGGTCAGATCAGATGGGCATGAACACACGTAATTATCTATCTGGTTCGTGTACCATGACATGGTAAGCCTCTGCATATATATGCTAATTAAGTCTGGTCGGAATTATGAAAATGATTGTTAGAGTGATAGACCTGAATAATGAACTAGAATTATATACACACACAAGCGAGGAATTAGGTGGTGATAATAAATTTAATGAATTGAAAATTTTGATTGTGGCAGCAGAGACTAGTAGTACCAGTTTCTGGCTCAGGCAGGCTCCAATCATATTTCTAATCTCTCTCGCATTCGATCTCGATTACAAAACAAAGTGGGAGAAAAGGGAGTTAATCGTATTCTAATGGCGATTTTGCGATCTCGAGTTTGGAAGAGCCATGATGAATATTGAATATCTGGTACTCGACCACGTAACCCAGAGTATATATTTCTTCTTGCGTTTGGCTCTCTGAATCTGCTTGGGGTGCAGTAAACTGGAAAACATTGACGTAATTCATCTTTGGTCATAATTAATCTGAATCATTTTTGGAAGCCCTTGATCTTTTTTTTTCCTGAATCAAGAAATGACGAACACAGAGATCTAAAACCTGTTTCAGAAATACCAGCAGCTGAAAATCTGGGACAGTTTGGTTGTGGATAGTTAATTAGCAAGCAACTGCTGAGACGCACGCAGAAGCAGTGGTACTGTTTGCCGGGCTCCTGCTCCCTAAGTGGGGTTCAATTGGAGATTAGCCTCTGAATGATTAATCTTCCCCAGCTCATGAACTCAGATTCTCATTCTGTCATGCATCTACATGGAGATTGCTCCACTGATATTTGTGAGGAGATAGGTTGATCTTGCATGCAAACTGCCAACACACTGCAGGTAGGGTTAAGTTACTGCCAACTTCAGTTGTGAAATTATAATATCATCACTTCAAAAGTTCAGAGAAATGGACTGCAATTTCCCTGATTTTTAGCACATCTGTAAAATCAAAGGTGTTTTTTATTATTATTCTGTGATGAACAATTGGGCATTGGAGATTATTGGTTTTGTTATTTGGACTTTATTCACGAAGTGGTTTTGGAGATGATTGGATTTCACAGGTGAATATACAGGTACTGCTGTGGTTTTATATGGACCGGTCAGACCGGGCTCTGGTAGCCGGTCAGACCGGCGTGTATTGCGTGGTCAGACCGGCGCAGCCTGCGGTCTGACCGGCCGACACTGTGTCGGTTTCGGTTTCGGGTTGTTTATTTGGATATCCGAGTTTATTTCATGATTATGACTTCTAGATGGATACTATACGTATGTAATACTATTGTTTGCTGCTAATGAGTCAAGTTGGAGATAGCTTGGTCTCGGAATATGGTTTCTTTGTTTGTTCCATGTGTAGGTGACTCGATGTCTCGGGAGAGTATTTGCGGTGATGGACCGGGAGTCGGCTTGGGGATAAGACGACGTCCGTGGTGGTCAGAGATCATGCGGGATACTTAGGCTAGAGTTGATGCACGTGGTTGATGGAGTTTCCATATGGCATACGATGGAGTTATTGTGTGCGTATGGGATGCGGAGTTGAATTTGGAAGGAGTCCAAATTTGGTACGTTTGGTTATGTAAAGTTTCTTTCTTGTACTAGAGGGTTTTCTAAGGTGTGTAGGACTCCTAGTATGAGTTTGGTTCGTGGCTTTAGGCTGCCTACCTCATGTATAAATAGAGGGGGAGCATGAGACTTCCCTGTATCGCTTTAGAGAGCAATTGAGTTGAGTTTTGAGTTAGGGTTTCGAGTTTAGTCGAAATTTTTGTAAGGAGTGCTGTTGGTGCACTTTGTAAACACAGAGAGAATCAATAAAGTCGTCATCCACTTTAAGAGTTCTTTGATTTGTGTTTACCGGGTTTCGGCGGTCTAACCGGCGGCGCACCAGCGGTCAGACCGGCGGCGGCGGTAGCAAGCGGCAGGCAATCTTGGTGGTTAGACCGGTAGATCAACACCGGTCAGACCGGCGGCTACGCTTCGGTCAGACCGGCTAATCTACTCCGGTCAGACCGATCTCCATCGATTTCGAGGGTAACTTTTATTTCCGCTAAAAGTTTTCGGTTTTTGGGTATACCAACCATTCACCCCCCCTCTGGTTGGCTTAGTTCTTGTGATTCGATCCTACAACATCTGCGTGGACATTGGAGACCACTGACTGATTGGATTGGTCCAGCTGTCCTATTTTTGCGCTGTCCTCATTTGGAGGAGAATCTATCATGCCGTTTCATCGGAACTCATCGAATAGGAATGGAGTTGAATATGTTGTGCATGATTCATTGTCCTGACACCTAATAGATAAAAAGTGCTCTTTGTGTTGAAATTAATTGGATAGATGGATGATGAAGGTAGCTAGCTAGCCACATTGCTGCAGCATAATATATATCGCAGTCCACTTTAGGATGAGCAACTAGCTAGCTTTCTTCTCTGATTGATGATGGCGAGGTGTCACCCTCCTAGGCTCCTATCCGAATCTGCTCTAAGAAACCATCAGTAACTGGTTTGCTCTGAAGAAAAAGCGATTAAGAAATATCCAGTGATACAAATATCCAAGCACTAGATGCTAAGGTTGGAATTCATGGATATTTGTAGGTTTCACCCTTTTCAGAAAAAGAGCAAAAGTTGCTTGAAACATTTGTCGTGAGATTGCACGATTTATTCTGAAGTGTGTATATATGTGATCCGTCTCAACCTAATCTATGCTTCTTTGTTTCTTTTCGCAAATATGCGAAAGATTTATGGGTCTTCTTATTAATCTATACTCATTGTTTTTTTGAAAAAATAATAGTAGTGGTGGTGAGTGGTGAATCGGCCACCGTCCCTACCACCACCTCCCTAACTTTTTTTGGAATGGGAGAGAGTTCACATGTCAACCACCCCCACCATCAACTCTACTTGTGAGAAGGAAAAAAAGGATAACGTGGGACCAGAGGGTCCATATATCAGTAATAAATTTATGTATAATAGGTTAATGCTAATTTTTATAAATTAAAATTCCGTTTCAACACGCGAACAATATCCTAGTAAATTTATATGTTTCTATCGTTATGTTTGGGGAGCTTTTAACAGTTGTAGCTATTTTAGAATACTCTCGTAAATAATCTAGATTTTTACTTAGATTTTGAAAATTTGTAGCTATAGGATTAAGAAAATAATGAATCAGAAGCCTGAACCTATAAAATCCACCTTTTACAAATTCTCACAAGCTGTCTTTAAGAATCTCGACTCTACAAGGCTATATCTCAATATAATCCTTAAAATTAATATCATCGATTAGGTAGCTTAAACAATATTTATTTTGGCATATCATTCTAGTTCCATTTCCAAACCTATTGTTGGTTGGTATTTGGTACGGGAATAGCTAGCGTCGAAATTAACGGTTAACTCAAAACTGGATTTGTGGTTGGGCCTTTTGGGGCTAATTGATAACTATAGCTAGCTAGCAAGTAACTGTTGATAGTTAGGATTAGTTAGGTAAATATGAGGTTGGCCAAGCCCTCACGATTATAAAAGCAAACAGTTGTTTAGACCACATAACATGAAGACTAGCTGGCCAAATAAGTTCTGCCACATTTTTCTAGCTCAATTATTAGCCTAGTTGCATGATAACTTATCTCCAGTTCCAAAACTTTCTTGACCAATTTAATTTCGTGCAAGGGATGAAAGCTTAACTCTACACCTCGCAGGGGATATTCAGTCGACGGGGCTAGCTTCACGGCAAATCGCTGTCACAAACTTCAGTGTTATTTCTTTCTTTGAGTTCATATGCAAATGCAAGTACCTGTACAACCAAACACGCATATGCATACTCATCAACAGGACGGGGAATACTGAATATCCAGGCAGGCAGATAAACAGTGTGTGTGAATGATTGCACGGTGTGATGGATTATTCCCAGCTGCATGAATATATGCAGATAACACCTCTCTGCATGTTCGTGTCCATACAAGTCTCTTTCTCTGGAACTGTTTTTGAAATGTCTGAATTTTCGTTTTCGCAAACCAAACATGCATATATAGACAAGAGAATTAATCAAGGTAAAGAACACAACAAGACGTGGATAATTTCACTGGACCATGTGCATATATGTACTACAATAGCTAATTAATCAGGTCTATTTAAATTAACGCAGGGATTTTAATAGGAATAATCAGTTCAGTTTCTGTATGATTTTATATACGTAGAATCTATTATCTAGGGTTTGCGTTGATTAATTGCTCATATAATCCAGCTGCCGCATACGGACATGAATTACCAGAAATGGTTTTGTCGATGAACGGTTGCATTAGATAGCCTTTGCGATTGCAGAAAGCCGGGCAAGTAATTAAATTAAACCCCAACTTGAACGAGACAGATAATCAGACATACGCATCACATCTTATGATGCAGCAAATTAAGTCAAGGAGAGGGCGAATATATAAGCCGTCCAAATTGCTGATTCAAAAAGACAGTTAGGTCATCATCTAGTAGCTTAACTAGCTAGCTAGGGTTTGGGGACTGTATATTCTCTGACCACAAGTAAAGTAGCCATCTCCATTGATGACATCTCATGTAGCTTATGATACTCGTATATTCTAGTACCTCATTATTCCAACTTCCAAGTGCTCAACTGCTGGCCATGGATTCTATTGGCACTTGGTTTTCTTGTGTTGTCTGTATTGCAGGACAATATGCATGCATTGGTTTCTTCTGCTAGAAAAATTCAGGCTGCTGACAATTGCTGTGGTATGATCATACAAGGATTAGACAGTGACTGATTCCATCGGTTTGTCTAAGTATAGGTTTTACACTGGTACTAATACAGTAATACTACTTCTTTTATGGCTGAAGAAAAATGACGTGGTTTTATATTAGTTTTTTTTCTGAAGAAAAATGAAGCATTACTTGGATTGAACATGACACAAGAACCGGGAAAACTCTTTTCAATATGAGACATATCATGCAAATTCAAATTCAAGCTACACAAATCCAAATAAAAATAACAAATTTCAGTACAAATAGTACATACTATTTATAGTAAAATTGGTTGTTTTTGTTTTGACTTGTACAAGTAGAATTTGAATTTACATGCATGTTTGTGGAGTGATATATCACATATTGATATATGTTATCACTCTTTTTTCATGTTTTTATGCCTTTTTGTGCGACATACATAAAACAAGGGGATCGATATCCCACAGGGACGATGAAAATCCATCTACGATATAGTTATATACCAGGGAAAGTTAGAGTAAATTGAGAGAATGGACACCTTAATTTACGCACTGCAATTATTGTACTCGGCAGTTAGCAAACTATCTATGAGGCTATGACAACACCAATTTGCATTACATTTTGTCCGTTCAAAAAAAATAAATATGTACGTTCAAAATAATCATTAATTTTTAAAAATTTGCAATTTGCATCACATTGACCAGATGTATTGTCAGTTCTACCTTACAATTTGCCAATTGCTTAATAATAAACATTTGATACAATCCGGGGGGCTGGAACTCGACAATGCGAGCACCCTGAGAGAGAAACTCGAACATGTAAACGAATTAAATAGTGGTCAATCAAGCTGACGGAGCTCGAAAATGTCAACATAAATTCCGACAGAAAAATTTAAACTCGAAGTCGCAAACAGCCCTAGAGAACTCGAAGATGCATTTACCCTGGGAGCTAGAAACTCGAATCTGCGAGCACCCTGACGGATCTCGAAGAGGTGTGTGTTGAGAATTACGTACTCGAATATGTATTCGCATTATTGTATATTTGTATAAGCACAAAAATATTCAGTAATAATGTGAATGTGTGACGTTTCAGAACTTTAAATTTGTCCTGTTGAAGAATCATCGGCAGAATCGGTCAGGCACGCAGCAATGGGAAGGAGTAAGTGGTAGAAAATATTTTTATGTTGTGACGATACATCTGAATTTAAGTGCATTTTTCAAGTGATGCTGATCTGTCGTCAAAATGTACAGTGTCAACTCCTTGTTTTGTCGTCAACGCCATGTATACCAATGAAACTGAAAGTTGGAATTGATGACTACCGAGAAAAAGGTGAATTTTTCCAACAAACATGATACTATTATTGTGGGGACCTATGAATTTTCCTTCTGTAAATTAAAACTCCTCATCATCGATTAAGCTCAAAAGTTCACTGTTCAGTATGCAGAAGTATCGTCCTATAGGTAGCAGTTGCATGATATTATTATTGTGGGGACCTGTGAAATGTTCCTGGATCTACCTTCTATTCAAGCATGTGACCAGTAGCTAGAGTAGTTGATTAGCAGCGCGCTCAGTTTCAGCTAGCAACTAACTTTGGCTACCACTCGTTTAATCAGTGGCAAATTCACAAATTTTTTAGAGCCCAAATAAAACTATATATGTTAAGTATTTGCTACTAAAAAGATTATTTTCAAGCACTATATTAACATCAAAATTCTATTACGCATTCGTAAACAAGCCTGATCGGTCGCTGGGTGGTGTCTCCGCCATTGATATATACTCCCTCTATCTCTAAGTTCATTTTTCACTCATCCTGCACATATCGATAAAAAAGCTGCAATACGGTAAACTATTTATTCCTTGAGGGGTGTCTCCTTATTTTTCATGTCACTTAAAAGGTCATAAAAATTTGAAAAAAAATTAGTAAGATAAATCAATATGTGATATATCTTTCTACAAACATGCATGTTCAAATTAAACTTATACGAGTAGAAACAAAAATAACAAATTTGACTATGAATAAAACGTGTAATTCGTGATCAAATTTGTTACTTTTGTTTTGAATTGTATAAGTCAAATTTCAACTTGCATGTTTATGAAAAGATACATCATATATTGATCTATCTTGACAACTTTTTTCAATTTTTTTGATGAATTTTTAAGTGCCATACACAAAACGAGGCAATGTTCTTTATGGACAAAAATCCACTTCCCTACAATACCCTTACTTTATCGAATCTCAATGCAATTATTCTTTCACTTTATCTACTCCCAATCCAATCATTCTATAATTTCACAAACTCTAACGAAATGATTATTTTAGAAACAAACTTATTTTTGATATAAATGAATGAAATTAAAAATAAACTTATTACGGTTACGGATGTATTACTACATGCACTGCACGTCAATATTGCAGTGAAATTCTCACACGTGCTCATATGTTTTTATCAATGTAAGTGTAATTAAGGCAGTATGGGTCCTAGGTAGCTAGCGGCTAAATGCAAGCTCAATCAGTGAGGTGATCCACAGTCCACAGACACTCTGGCAGACTGGCTGTCTGGATAGCCTGCACCTGAGCATATCGACCAGCATATAAGTCTTCTCCAACATGATCTGAGCTAGGCCCCTCCAAATTCTACAGTAAAATCATGTTTACATCTATATGCATGTGAGACAATATTGAGTGGAATCTGCAAAGAATCTGATAGAGACTGTGTGGAGCCATGCATGAAAATTCAGCACAAAGCAGCTGACTTGGAGCTTTGTTCCTTTGCATCAGATAGGGTGACAGATCTTATATCCAAGACAGTTTAGTTTACTTCTTAACTAACTAGTAAAAATTGTAGAAATGGACATGCAGATGTTTGTTTGTAAAAAAATGTAGAAATAGAGAATTCACGACTAATGTTTTTATGAAGTTTTGGGGAAGTTAGCCACAAACTAAGGATTTTTTTTAGGTAGATCACATTGTATGAGGACTAATGGACTGTTGATTTATTTTGATCTGACGAGGGACGACTGTCATGAATCTTACCTTGAAGGGGGTAAGAGACAATCCTATTGCTTCTATACTTGACACCAATTCTCATACTGATAGATTTGAAATAAATTAGATTTGAAAGGATAGGAATTATAATACAATTAATTCCATCTTTTTTACTCTAGGAAGTTGACATTCTTTGTCCATTTCCAAAAGAAGACTTTCTTTCAATAATTTAAGAGCGAAAAATGCAAATAATGATGTAGACTTTTTTTTCGAGTACAAGTTGGATGTACGCACCACACTCGTACGTGTACATGTGGGTGTGTTCTAGCACACGTTTATTTTTATCAAATTTGTCTCATAGAACTTTCATATCACACCGTATGAGATTTGGTTCATACACACATAGAACTTCCGAGTCATGAAACATATGAGGTGTACGTGTTAGGAGAAAAATCCTCTGACATAACTTTCCACATAACATGGTCAGTGATACGTGGATCCGTCGGTGGTGGGATCTATATGTCAGCAATCACGTTCCTCTAACTTTACGTCGGAGGATCCTAATCAAAGTGTTATTAGATATAGAAAGGTATTTTGATTAGCTTAGCTGGTTTCCTTGTTTTTTTTTTTTTTTGCGGGGAGCTGGTTTCCTTGTTAATTAGCTATATATTTACATGGAGCCAAAACTTACCTCTTAATCAGTTGCTTAAATTTAATCATGCCCTTAACTCTATATTAGTAAGACAATTAAAGGAGAGAGCTGTAAAACAGCTCAAGAGCCAAACAGCTAGGTCGGCACATCACAGGCAGGGAGCTGGAAAGAGATAAGGAGAGGCAGGTTCAGAGTCATCCACGGTGGAGTCGATTGAGCTGATCATACACAGCTTCACAACAAAGCTGCTAACGTCAACGCGTGTCGCTGTATGAGAGAGCTATAGCTTGCCTTGCTGCCTAGCTGATGCTGTCAATTCAGAGAAATCGACATCGTCTGAATCTGAATTTCTGTTCGTGTCTTCATCTCAAGAAAATACTTCTCAATATACGCCGGCCGTACACTCGTCGTAGTACCACTATACGTTCAATGCGAGGTAGAAAGATTCAGGTTCAAATTGTTGTTGCTACCGACTAATTAATCTGTTCATCTGAATCTGAATTTTTGTCATTTTGAGCCCTCCAGTTTCAAATATATCGATCGGACAGTGGTTTTAACTGAACTAATGTACTTAAGAGGAGGATCAAAATAAAATTAATGATCTAAAAGCTGAAATGCATGGGACGAACCTAACTGTGAGGCTCCTAGTTACACGACAAATCAGAATCTCATGTAGTGAATATTTTTCTCCAAGGGGGTTAGTAGTATCTTTCAGATTCACACGCATCTCTTTGCCCTACAAACACTTCACCTTTTTTGCAAGATGCTACTACTAAACATCACAGCCTCAGAGAATGGGCAGCACACATTGATCATATCACACACTGTTTCCTGCACATAAAAAGTTTCAGTCAAAAATTAAATAAATCTTGATACACAGTAGTCAAGATCACTTGTGTTCCATCAAAATTGTATCTGCTCCTAGTTTCAGAACGTCTCTTGACTGCAAAATCCAGTTTGTCCACAAATATTCTCCAAATTTTCCAAGTGTGTAAACTGTGGTAGTTGAGATTAACGTTGTAACCGTCCATTGTGGGAAACTGCCATCATCTCAACTTTCTGACCAACAACACACACATGTTGTAATTAGTCAAGGAAATCCTGGAGAAGTAGTAGTAAATCCTAATCCAACATTTGATCCTCCACTAATCCTACCAATTAACGAGTCGTACTCAATAATTGCTCGAGAGCGATTAAATTAACGAGTGCCAGAGTCATGGGAGAAAGAATTAGAAAAATGGAGGAGATACTGATTCCCCCACATAACACCACTTGATACTACTATTTTTCTTAATTAATTACTCCCTTAATTAATCAATCACACCTATAATTACCCAGTGCACGAATCCCGATGCACCACCCCCTCTCCTTCCCGCCTATATAAGGCCACCATTCGGACACGGTGGCTTCATCACAGCATCCATCGCCGCCGGCCACCACCGCCACCGCCGCCGCCGTCGTCTCACTCTCTCGGTCTCGAGCTCGAGCTTGTTGTTGTTGATATGGCGATGGTGTTGCCGGAGACGGCGGCTGAGGGGAAGGCGCTGACGGACGCGTGGGACTACAAGGGGAGGCCGGCGGGGAGGGCGGCCACCGGCGGGTGGGGCTGCGCGGCGATGATCCTCGGGGCGGAGCTGTTCGAGCGGATGACGACGCTGGGCATCGCCGTCAACCTGGTGCCGTACATGACCGGGACGATGCACCTCGGCAATGCCGCCGCCGCCAACACGGTCACCAACTTCATCGGCACCTCCTTCATGCTCTGCCTCCTCGGCGGCGGGCTGCGGCCGCCGGCGTGCGGCGACCCGAAGGGGGCGAGCGCGGAGTGCGTGGCGGCGGACGGGACGCAGCTCGGGGTGCTCTACCTGGGGCTCTACCTGACGGCGCTGGGCACGGGGGGGCTCAAGTCCAGCGTCTCCGGCTTCGGCTCCGACCAGTTCGACGAGTCCGACGCCGACGGCGAGAGGAAGAAGATGATGCGCTTCTTCAACTGGTTCTACTTCTTCGTCAGCCTCGGCGCGCTGCTCGCCGTCACCGTGCTGGTGTACGTGCAGGACAACGTCGGACGCCGGTGGGGGTACGGCATCTGCGCCGCCGGCATCCTCGCCGGCCTCGCCGTGTTCCTCTCCGGGACCAGGAGGTACAGGTTCAAGAAGCTGGTGGGGAGCCCCCTCACCCAGGTCGCCGCCGTCACCGCCGCCGCATGGAGCAAGCGGTCGCTGCCGCTGCCGTCCGACCCCGACATGCTCTACGACGTCGACGACGCCGCCGCCGCCGGCCATGACGTCAAGGGCAAGCAGAGGCTGCCACACAGCAAGGAGTGCCGGTAAGTTCAGTTCTCTCACTCTGCATCTTTAGTATTCAGATGAAGTTTTTTTTTCACATTACCCAAACACAAAACTAGCCGGTAAGTTCAGATGAATTTTGATGAAATTAATTTGAACGAGTTATATATAGGATCAAGATGCATATGCGTCCTCATCCTCCTCACATTCATGTGGGCCACGCATCGACACAAATCTAGTAATAGTGCTACTAGTAGTAGCATATATAGCAGGCCAGGTTGTAGGAAAATGAATGAAATTAAATTAAATTCATAATATATACGACCTCCATCTCATATCATAGCAACTTACTACATGATGAGACATGTCATATAACTACGAATTTAGATATAGTATCCAAATTCGTAATACTAAAACATATAAAACCCAGATTCCGATTTATATTACTAGGATATATCGATCGAGCTGAGACTCAAATTTATATTATTAGGATATATTGACCGAGCGAGTATATTTGGGGAGCTCATGATTGGTGGCGCGCACTGTTTGGCCCGCTGCTGTAACATTTGCAACCACACCCCTCTTAAGAAAATCATCTTCATTTTGACAGCTGAAACCACTCCAGCCACTCACTATCACACACATGCAGGCATATATAGACAGATAGATATACGGTCTCGCAAGCCTGTAGGTGTGTATATACTTGGACCAGCACTACTAGATATCTAAACCATTAAGGTAGATCAAATCAAGTTATTTTTAGGACATTTACAACAGTAGTTCTTACTCCGGAATGGAAGTACATACTTAGTATTATATACCGCATACACATACATACATGCGTAGATGGGAAAGCCTACCTCCCTAGTTTTTGTATGTCATCTAAAAACCATAAAAATTTTGAAAGAAATTGGTAAGGTAGATCAATACTAATCAAGTCGAGTGTGCCGACTTCTATATTAAACGGTTTTTGGGTTTTTTTTTTTAGAACGGAGGAATTTTGTGGAAATTGAATTAGGCTACAGTGACACTAGACATGTACACAGCCCATCGCCACTTGTTCGTGCAGTACCATTATTACTGCTTGGTCATTGCTTGCTTATATATCTCTGACATCGATGGGTCGATCAAACCATTGGCAATCAGAAAGTCCGGGAGAGGAGAACGTACATGTATACGTACATGGATAAACAGAGACTATGAACTTTATTTACGGAAGAAATTAAAAGACTTGTAATGTACTAGTAGTACAGTACCGTTCTGTTTACAAGTCAAAATGAACTTTTTCAAGCCCCTAGTTCAACAAAAAAAAAAGTCAAAATGAGCTTTTTATATGGAGTTTTTTTTCTCCCAGAAAATCCTGCAATGATCTACACACATAGGAGAATAACCCAGAGTTAGGTAGCTAATGGAAGTCTTAAGTAGCCCAGTCCCAACGACGTATGGTCGCAGCCATCTGCCAGGTATATAGCTAGAGTCGACATACATACACATGCCCATAAGTAAGTGGAGTACGTGCAGAAAGCAAAGCCCCTTTGACCCTGAACATTAAAACAAAGTCGGTAGAGGCAAGATTCTGGCACGATACGATGGACGAGACAGAATCAAAACCAAAGCAGAGTGGTAGGAGTTGCTAAGTGAGATGAGCACTGGGCGAGGTAGCACCTCCTCCTCCTCCACATAGTGACATCTCCCATGCGTACACAGTGGCTTAGCCAGTACATGTACAAACACAAAGGTTGTGTTTAGTTCACACTACAATTAAAAATTTAGTTGAAATTGAAAGGATGTGACGAAAAAGTTAGAAGTTTATGTGGATAGGAAAATTTTGATGTGATAAAAAAGGTAGAAGTTTGAAGAATAACTTTGGAACTAAACACGGCCGAAGATGCATTTGCATGTGCCGCGACCCAGTGACCGATAGCTTTAGCTATTCTCCCAACAAATTCCTCCTTTCTCCAGTGGAAACTAGCAGAGCCCTGAATCTGAACCTGAACCTGAACCTGCCTTGGTCACGGGTCTTTTCACATTACCCAAACACAAAACTAGCCGGTAAGTTCAGATGAATTTTGATGAAATTAATTTGAACGAGTTATATATAGGATCAAGATGCATATGCGTCCTCATCCTCCTCACATTCATGTGGGCCACGCATCGACACAAATCTAGTAATAGTGCTACTAGTAGTAGCATATATAGCAGGCCAGGTTGTAGGAAAATGAATGAAATTAAATTAAATTCATAATATATACGACCTCCATCTCATATCATAGCAACTTACTACATGATGAGACATGTCATATAACTACGAATTTAGATATAGTATCCAAATTCGTAATACTAAAACATATAAAACCCAGATTCCGATTTATATTACTAGGATATATCGATCGAGCTGAGACTCAAATTTATATTATTAGGATATATTGACCGAGCGAGTATATTTGGGGAGCTCATGATTGGTGGCGCGCACTGTTTGGCCCGCTGCTGTAACATTTGCAACCACACCCCTCTTAAGAAAATCATCTTCATTTTGACAGCTGAAACCACTCCAGCCACTCACTATCACACACATGCAGGCATATATAGACAGATAGATATACGGTCTCGCAAGCCTGTAGGTGTGTATATACTTGGACCAGCACTACTAGATATCTAAACCATTAAGGTAGATCAAATCAAGTTATTTTTAGGACATTTCCAACAGTATTTCTTACTCCGGAATGGAAGTACATACTTAGTATTATATACCACATACACATACATACATGCGTAGATGGGAAAGCCTACCTCCCTAGTTTTTGTATGTCATCTAAAAACCATAAAAATTTTGAAAGAAATTGGTAAGGTAGATCAATATAGAAGTCGAGTGTGCCGACTTCTATATTAAACGGTTTTTGGGTTTTGTTAGAACGGAGGAATTTTGTGGAAATTGAATTAGGCTACAGTGACACCAGACATGTACACAGCCCATCGCCACTTGTTCGTGCAGTACCATTATTACTGCTTGATCATTGCTTGCTTATATATCTCTGACATCGATCGATCGATCGATCAAACCATTGGCAATCAGAAAGTCCGGGAGAGGAGAACGTACATGGATAAACAGAGACCATGAGCTTTATTTACGGAAGAAATTAAATGACTTGTAGTGTACTAGTAGTACAGTACCGTTTTGTTTACAAGTCAAAATGAACTTTTTCAAGCCCCTAGTTCAACCAAAAAAAAAAGTCAAAATGAGCTTTTTAGATGGAGTTTTTCTCCCAGAAAATCCTACAATGATCTACACACATACTCCCTCCGTTCCAAAAAAAAAACTCAATTCCTGGATTTCCGTATATAACGTTTGATCGTTCGTCTTATTTGAAAAAATTATGAAAAATTTTAAAAAGATAAGTCATGCATAAAGTATTATTTATGTTTTATCATCTAACAATAATAAAAATACTAATCATAAAAAAATTTCACATAAGACGGATGGTCAAACGTTGGACACGAAAATCAAAGAATTCGGTCTTTTCGGGAGAGTGGGAGTAGGAGAATAACCCAGAGTTAGGTAGCTAATGGATGTCTTAAGTAGCCCAGTCCCAACGACGTATGGTCGCAGCCATCTGCCAGGTATATAGCTAGAGTCGACATACACATGCCCATAAGTAAGTGGAGTACGTGCAGAAAGCAAAGCCCCTTTGACCCTGAACATTAACAAAGTCGGTACGTAGAGGCAAGATTCTGGCACGATACGATGGACGAGTCACACACAGAATCAAAACCAAAGCAGAGTAGTAGGAGTTGCTAACTGAGATGAGCACTGGGCGAGGTAGCACCTCCTCCTCCGATCCTCCACATAGTGACATCCCATGCGTACACAGTGGCATATTAGCCAGTACATGTCCTGATGTACAAACACGAAGATGCATTTGCATGTGCCGCGACCCAGTGACCGATAGCTTAATTAGCTATTCTCCCAACAAATTCCTCCTTTCTCCAGTGGAAACTAGCAGCTCGAGCTGCAGCTTTTCCTAAAAATTGCTTCTGCTAGAAGCTGTCCTAAACAGTCTATAGCTTCTGAGAATCTGTAGTTACAGATTCTGGAAAATAAACTAAGAAGCCAGAAACTGGAGAAGCTGGGTTTCAGAGCTTTTCCAGATTCTCAGAAACTGGCTACCAAAAAGCTGTTTCTCAGAATCTAAAGCTCCCAAAACAAGCCCTTAACCTGAACCTGAACCTGAACCTGCTTTGGTCACGCCTGAACCTGCTTTGGTCACGGGTCGCGGCAGCATCTCGCGTGACAAATATCACATGCGACGCGACGCGGCGCTGCATACGCACGCACGCCCGTGTGCGTGTGATTGATCAGCTGCTTGGAACTTCTCCCTCTTGCCTATCTCAACTCTCATCTACTAGCTCTTTGCGTCTGCGTGATGCAACGTACGTACGACACATCGGCCGCTACTAAGACTTGGATCTTGCGGTGGCGGTAGCTACCGCGCTGCTACGTGCGCATGGCTGCTCCCTTGTTTGCACGCGCCTACTATACCTTCCTCTTACTTAAGTCCAGCGACTATTAGATCTTCCCGCAAAAGAAAAAAAAAAACTGTTAGATCACTAATGTATGAGACTGTAGCAAAGTAAATTTATATGTCAGCGACTCAAAATTAAGTAACTTAAGTCGAAGAATCCGCATCCATGAATAAACATTGTGTGGTTTATCTTAGCTAACACAATTCTAACTCATCTCAAAATTTAAATGCATTTTTTAGGTTTTTAATATTTGATTCATCCATTTCTGCCTTTGGAAAAATAACATGACAAGATGAGAATAATCTATAATCTAGTTGATGTCACCTGATGATCTGAAATAGCACTACAAGAATCCGTAATTTTTTTGTGGTCAAAAACCGTCAAGTATAGCATGAAAACCGCTAAAATTCATTATTCCATCGGCCGACCGCCAAATCTAGAAATCCAGGGATATTCATATTTGTTGGCTGCTAACCATAAGAGAATATCTTTTTGTTAGTCGGACCGCTAAGCAAATTAAAAATATTACTGACTTTCGACACGCCCAAGAAATATAACTTCGTTGGTTTGGACCTATAAGAATAATTTTGTCGGTTTGGACAGATAAGAATATATCTTACTTTGGCCGCCAAGAAACACCACAGGAAAATTACTTATTTTTGACCGTTAGAACCACCAAGGTAATAATCATTGACGTGTTTGGTTTGTAATATGGGTGCAGGTTCCTGGACCATGCGGCGATCATCGACAGGTCGGCGGCGGAGTCGCCGGCGACGGCGAGCAAGTGGAGGCTGTGCACGAGGACGGACGTGGAGGAGGTGAAGCAGGTGGTGCGGATGCTCCCCATCTGGGCGACCACCATCATGTTCTGGACCATCCACGCCCAGATGACCACAAGTCGAGTGTGCCGACTTCTATATTAAACGGTTTTTGGGTTTTTTTTTTTAGAACGGAGGAATTTTGTGGAAATTGAATTAGGCTACAGTGACACTAGACATGTACACAGCCCATCGCCACTTGTTCGTGCAGTACCATTATTACTGCTTGGTCATTGCTTGCTTATATATCTCTGACATCGATGGGTCGATCAAACCATTGGCAATCAGAAAGTCCGGGAGAGGAGAACGTACATGTATACGTACATGGATAAACAGAGACTATGAACTTTATTTACGGAAGAAATTAAAAGACTTGTAATGTACTAGTAGTACAGTACCGTTCTGTTTACAAGTCAAAATGAACTTTTTCAAGCCCCTAGTTCAACAAAAAAAAAAGTCAAAATGAGCTTTTTATATGGAGTTTTTTTTCTCCCAGAAAATCCTGCAATGATCTACACACATAGGAGAATAACCCAGAGTTAGGTAGCTAATGGAAGTCTTAAGTAGCCCAGTCCCAACGACGTATGGTCGCAGCCATCTGCCAGGTATATAGCTAGAGTCGACATACATACACATGCCCATAAGTAAGTGGAGTACGTGCAGAAAGCAAAGCCCCTTTGACCCTGAACATTAAAACAAAGTCGGTAGAGGCAAGATTCTGGCACGATACGATGGACGAGACAGAATCAAAACCAAAGCAGAGTGGTAGGAGTTGCTAAGTGAGATGAGCACTGGGCGAGGTAGCACCTCCTCCTCCTCCACATAGTGACATCTCCCATGCGTACACAGTGGCTTAGCCAGTACATGTACAAACACAAAGGTTGTGTTTAGTTCACACTACAATTAAAAATTTAGTTGAAATTGAAAGGATGTGACGAAAAAGTTAGAAGTTTATGTGGATAGGAAAATTTTGATGTGATAAAAAAGGTAGAAGTTTGAAGAATAACTTTGGAACTAAACACGGCCGAAGATGCATTTGCATGTGCCGCGACCCAGTGACCGATAGCTTTAGCTATTCTCCCAACAAATTCCTCCTTTCTCCAGTGGAAACTAGCAGAGCCCTGAATCTGAACCTGAACCTGAACCTGCCTTGGTCACGGGTCGCGGCAGCATCTCGCGTGACAAATATCACATGCGACGCGGCGCTGCATACGCACGCAGCCACGCACGCACGCCCGTGTGTGTGTGATTCAGCTGCTTGGAACTTCTCCCTCTTGCCTATCTCAACTCTCATCTACTAGCTCTTTGCGTCTGCGTGATGCAACGTACGTACGACACACCGGCCGCTACTAAGACTTGGATCTTGCGGTGGCGGTAGCTACCGCTGCTACGTGCGCATGGCTGCTCCCTTGTTTGCACTCGCCTACCTTTCCTCTTATGGTGTGTTTAGTTCACGTTAAAATTAAAAGTTTGATTGAAATTGAAATGATATGATGGAAAAGTTGGAAGTTTATGTGTGTAGAAAAGTTTTGATGTGATGGAAAAGTTGAAAGTTTGAAAAAAAAAAAGTTAGGAACTAAATCAGGCCTTACTTAAATCCAGCGACTATTAGATCTTCCCGCAAAAGAAAAAAAAAATTGTTAGATCACTAATGTATGAGTCTGTAGCAAAGTAAATTTATATGCCAGCGACTCAAAATTAGGTAACTCAAGTCGAAGAATCTGCATCCATGAATAAACATTGTGTGGTTTATCTTAGCTAACACAATTCTAAGCTAGCTCTTAACATACCCTTTTCTTCAAAAAAAAAACTTTATACATAGAATTTCCTTACAACTATTTTAAATGCATTTTTAGGTTTTTAATATTTAATTGATTCATCCGTTTGTGCCTTTGAAAAATAACATGACAAGATGAGAATAATCTATAATCTAGTTGATGTCACCTAATGATCTGAAGTAGTACTACAAGAATCCGTAATTTTTCTGGTGGTCAAAAACCGTCAAGTATAGCATGAAAACCGTCAAAATTCATTATACCATCGGCTGACCGCTAAGTCTAGAAAGCCAGTGATATTCATATTTGTTGGCTGCTAACCATAAGAGAGGATGTCTTTTTGTTAGTCGGACCGCTAAGCAAATTAAGAAGATAATGAACTTTCGAAAACGCCAAGAAATGAGTAAGAATATATCTTACTTTGGCTGCTGAGAAACCCCAAGAAAATTACTTATTTTTGACCGTTGGAACCACCAAGGTAATAATCATTGACGTGTTTGTGCGTTTGGTTTGTAATGGAGCAGGTTCCTGGACCATGCGGCGATCATCGACAGGTCGGCGGCGGAGTCGCCGGCGACGGCGAGCAAGTGGAGGCTGTGCACGAGGACGGACGTGGAGGAGGTGAAGCAGGTGGTGCGGATGCTCCCCATCTGGGCCACCACCATCATGTTCTGGACCATCCACGCCCAGATGACCACCTTCGCCGTCGCCCAGGCCGAGCTCATGGACCGCCGCATCGGCGGCGCCGGCGGCTTCCTCATCCCGGCGGGCTCCCTCACCGTCTTCCTCATCGCCCCCATCCTCCTCACCGTCCCCTTCTACGACCGCCTCGTCGTCCCCGTCGCGCGCCGCGCCACGGCCAACCCTCACGGCCTCACCCCGCTCCAGCGCGTCTTCGTCGGCCTCTCCCTCTCCATCGCCGGCATGGCCGTCGCCGCCGTCGTCGAGCGCCACCGCGCCACCGCCTCGCCCGCCGCGCTCACGGTGTTCCTCCTCATGCCGCAGTTCCTCCTCGTCGGCGCCGGCGAGGCGTTCACCTACATGGGCCAGCTCGACTTCTTCCTCCGCGAGTGCCCCAAGGGGATGAAGACCATGAGCACGGGCCTCTTCCTCAGCACCTGCGCCATCGGCTTCTTCTTCAGCACGCTGCTCGTCACCATCGTCCACAAGGTCACCGGCCATGGCGCCCGCGGCGGCGGCTGGCTCGCCGACAACCTCGACGACGGCAGGCTCGACTACTTCTACTGGCTGCTCGCCGTCATCAGCGCCATCAACCTCGCCTTCTTCACCGTCGCCGCCAGGGGGTACGTCTACAAGGAGAAGCGCCTCGCCGACGCCGGCATCGAGCTCGCCGACGAGGAGACCATCGCCGTCGGCCACTAATAGTGACCGATCGATGCGTCAGCATGACGTACGCAAAGCTAGCTACCAGTTAGCTGCACGCGTCGTGTGTACGTCGTCCCTGTAATAACTTTGGTTTTTTTCTTTTCTTGTATTTTGAATTTTTTCTTCTTCGTGTATTATATTCGACGTATTTCGCCGGGTATATATAATTTGGGTGTATTCTCATCGCACGTAATTAATTAATTAACCAACTACGTAATAACTACGTGGAGTTAATTAATGTGTACGTACGTGGGGTGTATGTAGAAGGAAGATATATACATACGTACGTAGGGAAGGGGGAGATTTATACGGCAATGTATAATTTGCCACAAAGTGTACTACTGCTGTATATGTTTATACGTCTTTTATACTGATAGTGTGCAGGGCAGGAGGAAATTCCTGCATATGCGAGGTGCGGGCGCACCTCTCAATCTGATCAATAAATTAAACACAAAAAAGTTTTTGTTCATATGAGAGATGTGTGTGTACTAGTATACTCCACATAAATTGATTGAATCAGTGTGGGTCATGATTTCCTTTGATATGGAACAGTGTTAGATGCTGCTCTTTATGTTTGATTGGTCCATTTGTTCGATCGACCGGCGACGACGCCATGCAATGGCCAGCAAGCGATCTCGATCGATGGACGTAGTGCTCTCTCCAGTACTCATCATCATCCTCACGATCCTTCGGCCTCGTCTTTTCGCTTATACTTATGTTTATCAGCTAAAATTTAAATTTTCAACTTTAAATTTAGAGTTGATTTTAGGTTTTTTTTTTCAACGAAGTTTATTTTTAGCTTGTGCTTTTAGATCGCTAGAACATGTATATAAAAAATTTATTTATAAATTATTTTTCATTTATAAATATACCACGCCTCGTATCATGCATCACGAGGAACACGGGAAGCGAAGTGAAAGATCACACCTCATCGATCTTCTTGTAAGTATCACGAAGATCACGAGGCACTTGGAACTAAAGCCAGCAAAAGGCAAAGAGATCATATCGATCAGTTTTAGTGGCATTATTAAATAGTATTGTTACGAGAGGTTCATGAGCTAAGGGCGGCTCGATCGAACTGTCTGGAAGCCTCCAAGGTGGCTCGATCGGCAGCTCATCTGCATGCTGCCAATGAAAGAAGAGAAAATTTTAAGGGTTCGGAGAAGAAAACCCCGAACCCTCTTGACCGGCTCAGCTAAACCAAAGTAGCCGATCGAGGCGGCCCAAATGAAAGCTGAGCACGGCCCAGTCCACCACAGGTGAGGCCCAGCACGTATGCAAAGGTCGACGTGTGATTTGGCCTGACTCGACTACATGATAACCGCTGCTCAACCACTATCCCAAAGGAAGATGATTAGAGGCCCCACGAGAAAGGAAGATATGATTGATTAGGGCTGAGTCCGTTTCTTAGAGTTCCTGTTTCCCTCTTTCGTTTTCTGCGTACATATTTTTTAAACTACTAGAGGAGACCATCGCCGTCGGCCACTAGTAGTGACCGATCGATGCGTCAGCATGACGTAAGCAAAGCTAGCCACCAGTTAGCTGCACGCGTCGTGTGTACGTCGTCCCTGTAATAACTTCGGTTTTTTCTTTTCTTGTATTTTGAATTTTTTTTTCTTCTTCTTCTTCGTGTATTATATTCGACGTATTTCGCCGGGTATAATTTGGGTGTATTCTCATCGCACGTAATTAATTAATTAACCAACTACGTAATAACTACGTGGAGTTAATTAATGTGTACATACGTGGGGTGTATGTAGAAGGAAGATATGTACGTACGTAGGGAAGGGGGAGATTTATACGGCAATGTATAATTTGCCACAAAGTGTATTACTGCTGTATATGTTTATACGTCTTTTATACTGATAGTGTGCAGGGCAGGAGGAAATTCCTGCATGCGAGGTGCGGGCACCTCTCAATCTGATCAATAAAACACAAAAAAGTTTTTGTTCATATGAGAAATGTGTGTGTACTGTATACTCCACATAATTAAATTGATTGAATCAGTGGGTCATGATTTCCTTTGATATGGAACAGTGTTAGCTGCTGCTCTTTATGTTTGATTGGTCCATTTGTTCGATCGGCCGGTCTACGACGCCATGCAATGGCAAATTGGCAATGGCCAGCAATTATCGACCGATGGGACGTAGTGCTCTCTCCAGTACTCATCACCATCCTCTCGATCCTCCGGCCTCATCTTTTCGCTTATTCTTATATTTATCAGCTAAAATTTAAATTTTTAACTTTAAATTTAAAGTTGATTTTAGTTTTTTTTTTCAACGAAGTTTATTTTGCAGCCTATGCTTTTAAGTCACTTGAACATATATATTTTTTCATTTGTAAATATGTCACGCCTCATATCATGCATCACGAGGCATACGGGAAGCTAAGTGAAAGATCACACCTCATCGATCTTCTTGTTAAGTATCACAAAGATCACGAGGCACTTGGAATTAAAGCCAGCAAAAGGCAAAGAGATCATATATCGATCAGTTTTAGTGGCATTATTAAATATTGTTACGAGAGGTTCATGAGCTAAGGGCGGCTCGATCGAACTGTCTGGAAGCCTGCAAGGTGGCTTGATCGACAGCTCATCTGCATGCTGCCAATGAAAAAAGAGAAAAATTTAAGGGTTCGGAGAAGAAAACCCCGAACCCCCTTGACCGGCTCAGCTAAACCAAAGTAGCCGATCGAGACGGCCCAAATGAAAGCTGAGCACGGCCCAGTCCATCACAGGTGAGGCCCAGCACGTACGCAAAGGTCGACGTGTGATTTGGCCTAACCTGACTCGACTACATGATAACCGCTGCTCAACCACTATCCCAAAGGAAGATGATTAGAGGCCCCACGAGAAAGGAAGATATGATTGATTAGGGCTGAGTCCGTTTCTTAGAGTTCCTGTTTCCCTCTTTCGTTTTCTGCGTACATATTTTTTAAACTACTAAACAGTCTATTTTTTAAAAAAATTATAGAAAAGATGATTTAAAAATCATATTTATCTATTTTTAAGTTTTTAACTAATACTTAATTAATTACACGCTAAATGAACAACCTTGTTTTCTGTGTCGGAGGGGAACGGTACCAACCGGCACAAACGAGAGCAGCCTTGATGAACTAGCTAAGCAACGGTAGCAGCGAGGCCACATTGGATACTGATGAAGAAAAAAAAACCCGTAAATATCAATATATTAGCCTCTTAATTAATCTGAGCATTTTGATATTCGTAAATCGTAATAGGAAATGAATATATTAATTTGGCATTTCTATACAGGACAAGATTACTCGCCTGGCTTGCACAGGGGTCAAAAAAGAAAGATGGAACGTCCATTATCCATGACCATGAGCATAGAAGCTTACATGATCAATTACAATTAGGAACCAAGTATATAACTCAGCATCTCTGTGGAACAGTACAAAGATTGAAAAAATGGATAATCACTGAGAGTAATAACAACATTGTTAGCTAGCAGGCCTCACAGTTAAGTATCCCAGTATCCACATAAATGTCCCAGTGTTTCTATATGACAAGAGGAGAGCATGTTAGCTCTTGTTTGCATGGTAGCAACGGGAGCAGCCGATCAACTATGTACCTTCTTCAATAATTAATGGGGGTGTCAACGACTACTAAACAGAAGTCTCTCTATATACTTGCGCTGGTGCAAAGAGTGGACACATTATTGCCGAATATGTCATTGCAACCAACCCATTTCCTCTGCTCCCTTGCCTCCCAGTAACCTCCGACATAACGGAATGTTCCATCCTCTGTGTCCCTTTGGAACCATCTTGGCTTCCAACCACTCTCCTGCATCTTCCTTGCCTGTAGAGGAAGAGATAACCGCTGCAGTTAGAGCAGATAATAACTGCATTTTTTCATGAAGGAAATAGGTGTTCTGGCCGCACTTTGTAACGAGAATCAAGATTCTCCGGGGCAGTGATTCACTCCCATCAGATGGTGGACATATATAAAAGTGCAGTGATAAAAGACCATAAAATTCAGTGTAGTTCGATGTACAAGTACAGTGAAGCAGGTAAGAATATAAAAACTGTGATTAAAAAAATTAAGGAAATTTTTAGAACAAGAATGCTTACCATCCTCTGCCTCGTCTCCAGGCGCAATTTTTCAGAGTTAGCCTTCTCGTACTCCCCATTCTCTAGATGCCGCTGATCTGGCCTGAGTCTTGAATCCGTTGGTGGAAGCTTCTCCTTAACAAATCATCAAATAGTACGTTAGGCTTTGCACTACAAAAAACTAACAATAGGCGAATTATATGCTTTGCGCATACCTTAAGACCTGGTGTCAGCTCGTTCAAAGTGATTGCAAATGATGACAGGTTATATCGAGTGGGATTGGCTGGAGGCACATTTTTCTCCCACAATAAAGTGGCACCCGTACTCTGATTTGCATTACGGGAGTTCACTTTAGAGGCATCATCACCAATGATGCAAGACATGCTCTCGTCCCACTTTCCCATCAAGAATGCAACTTTGGTCCCATTAGCATCCGTAACAAGTCCTTGAACCTTTCATACGACCATACATTTTAGTAACCTCTACAGGAAGATGAAAGAAACAAGAACCTGGATGGAAAATTGTTCATCATACCTGGCGAGGATTACGATCGAGGAAGGATTGCTCTTTGAAAGTCAGCTTACATGAATATTGCCTGTTTCCACTTATGTTCATCGTGCCATGGTGATGGCAATAGACTCGGCCAATGATAAGGTTATTAATTGTTGTCGTAACCTGCCATGGCAAAATAAATAAATGATAGGTGTTTATTGACAAAAGGATATCCAAGACCTTCTCCAGATCTCTAGACCAAGCATGCACAAACATAATGGAAAAAATGGAGAGAAAATATGCATAAGAGTTTTGCCTCCAGTGAAGAATTTGTACCTTACTCCACTGGAAAGTTTCTCCATCATCAAACTGTAGAGTTAGCACACCGCTAGGATCGAGTTGAATGGACTGCCCCCAAAATTTGCTCTTTAGATTGCTGTCACCCCAAAATTTCCAGCCTTTCCCTTCACAATGGCATGCCATGACCATCGGATGATGACTAACCTGGTGACAAGAATAAACTAACAAATTAACTCATATGTTGTGTGAAATGTAGAGAAGAATATTAATGTGCCTGGCATCAGAACAGTGTCTGCCACTTTTATGCTTTCAAACTTCACATTGCGTATCTCCCAGTTATTTACAGAAGAATTTGACAGTGCTAGACTAAATGGCAACAAATTCTAACCTGAACATGAATGGGCTGGATGCCAAACTGACCTTTTCAGAGAAGAAACGGATCCCTTTTTCAGGATAATCAGCTTCGTATGTTTCCCCCAACAATGGATTGAAAGGTTTGCAGGGGCGAGAATCCGTGGAAGCATATCCAGAGACAGCAAATGCAGCAACATAAAGAATTCTCATCAGCCCGTTTCCCTGATGTATATGCAAATTAAGATATGAGTATCAACTCAACACAGTTGAATAAATTGAGGTTAATTAACTGCACCAAAATACTGATACAGCAATTTCGTGGGTTTTTTAGTACGACAAAGTTTATGCTCCTCAATTGTGATATACAGAATGATATAATATCTAGCAGTTTATTTCACAATAAAGGTGGAAGTTATAGAAATAAGCATACCCTTGAACCATATTCATATGCACGATCCAGTAAATTGGAATACTCCAAATCTTCAAAGCACTTTTGAAGAGAAGACAATGGTTCATTAAAGTAAACAGGAAGACAGACTCTTGTAAGATCCTTGCCAACATTATCTTTGATCATTGACCAAAGGCTAACACCTTTCTCCTTTTCTATTGGTACGGGTAACTCTGAACGGCGTTTTGAAGATGACAATAAGTATTCATTCGTCTTGTCGATAGCTAGTAATTCACCAAACTTGTGAGCTCCACTCCCACTATTTGAACATCTCATTTTCAAGTCAGGACTTGCAGCAGTGTCACTGAAACTTTGCCTTGTATCATAGAAATGAAACTCATCCTCATCTGACAACTGCCCTACCTCTTGTTTGCCAGCATCATCAGAAGATTCAGTGTTGCTGTACTCTGATATAATAAAAATAAAAATATCAGAAAATAGCCATGTTTCAAACCTCTCGTGAAACAAGAACACAAAAAGGAGCATGTAGTTGTGGGCAAAATGCGGCAACACAGAACTAAAGGAAGTGGTTTATTTCAAGATGTTTCCATCCTTTCATTTTCAGATTAATCCAAGGAGAATAACATAAAGTGCAATGATGTACCAGGACCAGATATAGACAAGTAAAGCAATATAAATATGCTTGGAAAGTGCAACCAACACCATTTCATGCACATGGAGCATCTGATATAATGCTAATCAAAACAGTCAAAAGAAAACAGGACAACTAAAATAAAATCAAGTACCACTACATTTTCCAGAGCTGGAACAGTCATGTTTGAACAACTCCGACTGTGGCTTCTCAATAGCAGATGCATCTCCCGAATTAACTACCTAAAAGAACATAATACAATCAGCAGACAGTTTCAGACCACCAGATAACATACAATCAATTTATTACTTGACTTTCAGGCTAGATTCAAAAGTCCTAACAACCTATCTATTATTTTAGTGATATCGTATATTAATCCCATTAAATTGGAATATATTCAGAATTACTATCAGAAATGGGAACTTAATGAGTTGCTTATATAAATCACTAAATGAGCTCCAAGAACGAATTACCTCAAGTTCCCTTGGAAGACTGCCAATGAAGTTTAAATAGTCTTCACACCGTTGCTTCATCTGAGTGTGATACTGTGAAAATTCTGAGTGAACGATCTGTTCACAGTCTTTAATAGTTGCCTCACCAACACCTTCAGCATGCAAGCGATTCCTAAGCTTTTCAGTGGAAAATGATCCCTCATTCTGGTCACACGGTACACCCCCGTTAAGAGAATATTCACTCCTCGCAGAAACAAGTGCTTCAATCCAAGCCACACGGTCCTTAGCAGAGCCAGTCCTCAGCTGAAGCGTCTTGGTTGGGGTAATGATGTAGAACCGTTTATCATCCGATTTACTTTCGCTAAACGATGAGATCTACAAACAATTCAAAAGAATTACAGAATCAGCAACCAGAGTAGCAACACTACACCAAAATGCAATCTCTTCATCAAATGCACATCTAGTATTCGTCTGTGCTGGCAATCCACTATCCCAGAAATAGATTTTTTACAAACCTATAGCAGTACACTTAAATCTCGACAGTCTCCTGCATTGTAAAAAACCCATAACTGAGCACTGTAAAAAAAAACAGATGCCTAAAAGACAAGCGAACATAAAACCCGCTGACTGAAGCAGGAGCCAAGAGGAAGAGGGGGGAAAAGCTCCCAGGCCAATATAAATGGCTACAGACAGTGTGGTCCGTACCACCTTACATTCCCAACAACTCACGGACATGCAATGCCATCCAAGTGGAGGCGCCATGCCATCAATCCTTTCTGAACAAAGTCCAGCTGGTGATCCGGTCGTTCCCGTGCCCTAATCCTCTCCTTCCCCTGAGCACGCCATGACAAAGATCGCCACTGTAGCTCGCTAAAAGTCGATGCGAAGACTGCTCTTTCACAGTGAGTGAGCTTTGCTTGCGCTTGAGAAATGCCAGCTCCAGCTCCGATCCAAGCAAGGCATCTCTTTATCCGACAAGCGTTAGGCAGCAGCAGCAGCAGCCATTGTACTATGCTACTACTACCAGTGTGGATGTGATGCTGCTGCTGTTGCTTGCTAGCGATCTCGGCCGTAGATCTTGGCGAACGTACGGCTCGTGGCGCGGCCACGCCGCGTCGGGCTTTGCGAGATGCAGCATCGGTTGGACTGGACTGTTCCGATCTGTGCGCGGAAACCGGCGCACCAAACTCGTGGGAGATATTTGATTCGCGGAAGCAAATGCGCAAGTAAAATTTGGCTGGAGAAATTGGTGCTCTACTACCGGTAAACAGATCAGGTGATGAAATGCGTGCAGTTGAATTGAATTGAACGAAACTTTAATTTCGTCAATCGGAAGCAGTAGGGTGTCGAGATCGATCGAAATGGACGGAACAGAAAAACAAAATGCGAGAGGATTTGGAGGGAGGCGGCGTCACCTTGAGAGGGACGAATCCGATGGGCTGGTCCCCGACGCCCCCGCCACGGGGCACGCCGATGAGCCTGACGCCGTTGGCGGCGGTGGCCTCGGGAGGCGGCTCGGCGGCGACGCGGCGGCGGATCTTGGAGTAGGCCAGGACGCCGCCCCGGATCGCGAACCACCGCGGCCGCCACCCCTTCCCGATGTTGGTCCACTTGTACAGCACCCCCGCCACCGCCACCACCTCCTCCTCTCCCCCCGCCGCCGCCGCCTTCGTCGGCGAGCAGTCTCCTCCCCCCTCGCCTCCGCCGCCGCCGCGCGCGCAGTCGGCGCCGAGGGCAGTCTCCTCCCCCCTCGCCTCCGCCGCCGCCGAGCGCGCAGTCGGCGACGAGGCAGCACAGCGGGTGCATCTCCCTGGCCCGCATCGCGCCTCCCTCCCCCGATCTCGAGCACCGACGACCTAGTTAGCTCCTAGCTAGGTGGTAGGAGGCAGAGTACGCGTGGTGATGCTCCTCGTCCTCCTCGCGGTGGTGGTGGATGCGGTGGCGGCCACCATTTGGAATTGTTTATTCGCGGCGAGGGTCGCCGTCTTCCCCCCCACGCGGCGGCCGGATTCGGACGCCGAGTTGGCCTCTTCGCCTTCGCCTTTATGCGAACCCCCCCTTGTGCCTAACGCTTCCGCGCGCCTTCCACCACCTGGGCCTGTGGGCCCCACATGGCAGCGGCCGGGCAGGCAGGTGGTCCCCACGTGTCCGTCACCGCGTCAGGCTCAGCTGCCTCCGGCCTGTACTCGTGCTGTCCGGCGGGGCCCACCTCGCGTTGACTTTTTCAAAGCACCGGATGGGGTTTATTAGATGGGCCGGGTGGGAGGACATGTTGGGCCGGAAGGCGAGGCGGCCCAGAGATGTGGGAGTCAACATCACCGGGTTCTTGTTCTTGTTCTTCCTTGAGATTGGGTTGGGGTGCGTGTGTGCATTGCATTGGCATATGGAATGGCATATTTTGGTTTGGGTTTTTGGGCATGGGATTCCCCTGATAATTTGGACAGCAACAGGTAGCTTAGCCAAAAAAACGTTGTTAATCCTTCACCTTCCAATGTGCGATCCAGTACACATTAGGATGGCCGGCAACTAGTAGTGGACGGACAGCATTAGCCCAGCAGCAGCAGCAGCATCGAACTCTCTTGAAAATCTCCTGAATTTTTGAAGCAGATTACTACTACTATCATATCTCCATCTCTCTGAGTAAAATTTGGCGTTCCTCCGCATGATTCCCTGAAAAAAGTTTGTATCTGTTCATTGCAATAGCTAGCTAGCTTCGTCCAAGAACGTGAGGTTGTTGCTGTCTTGCTCTGTCGACGATGTGCACTGAACATTGCATGTTTTAGATGAGCTGCAATCTCTGACGGGGGACTTTTGTACAGCATATGCAGGCGAAAGGAGAGCTGCTTTTTTGGTTGCTGGCAGGCAGATCAGTGACAGAATTGGTGGCCAGCTCTCTGCTCGCATGTAAAAAGATGACAAGTCCGTAGTATATATGAACTCGGTTTTGGTGTTACCATGCACGCGTGCTGCTGAATTTTGCAGTAGCACAAATGTAACCAATAGGTTATCAGTTCACCTATGACTGAGTAAAGGAGAAATCTAGTATTTCACACGCGACGTTTTCTATGATGCAAGAAAGAGAAGGAGAAGACTATCTGTATCATTAAAAAAATACATATTTCCTTTCACTAAAATTATCAGATAGGATATTTTCTAGTATTACGAATTAGAGCAGACTTTTTAGTACTACGAATCTGAATAGCCTATTTGGATTTGTAGTGCTAGAAATTATCATATCCTATCTGATACTTTTTGTACAGAGAGTAGTGGTGATCAGAAATGTATGTCTGCGAGTGATGATCTGATCAAGCCAAACTAGATAGTACTATTAGAGCAGGTACAATAACAGGCTATAAGCCAGCTGCAAACATATTTGAAGGAGATAAATAAAGAGGGAGAAGAGTAGTGGGCTATAGATTTATAGCCAGCTATAGCACGGATTTCAAGACGCAGTGAGTGTATGACAGGTGGGACCAGGTGTTAATATTATAGTCTATGTAACTATTGTATTGATGAGCTAGATTGGCTATAAATGAATTAAAGCTGGTAGTGGGTTATACTATTAAACTTGCTCTTAGCACTAGAGAAGGCTTTATGCAGCCCAATGCATGCAGGCAAGGTGCAAACTAAGCTTTATTACGAGTGGTAGCTGGGCCAACCAAAACACCAACAAAAAAAGCCAGCTCGGCCCGAATTCCGAGGCGATCCCCCCCACCAACCCGCGTGCCGGCCGGAGGAGCTCGCCTGTCGCCTCCAAATTCAGGCCGCCGCCGGCCCACTTCCCGGCCGTCGTCGTCCTCCTCGGAATCCCCAGTTACATATATCCTTCTCCATTTCCATACATACTCCTACTACTGTTGCTGCCACTAGTAGTAGTAGAAGAAGAAGTATTCTGATGCTCTCCATTCTCCAATGGCGGCAGCCACTGCATGGCTGGGCCAGTGAGACAGTGGCACGAAAACTAAAGCACATTTTTGGTTCAGTAGTCCATTTACTCGGAGGGTCATATGTGGTCTTTAGCTGACGTTGCCGTTTTTGGGACTTGTTGGGAGTATAGCGTAGATCGGCCCCTTCCCGCCGCTTAGAGTTTGTGTTTAGCCGTCGTAGTTTTCTTAAGCTTCAGTTTTTTATTTTGCTTTTTCTCCCTTCCCCTGCCATAAGCCGGTCTGGCTGATTGCGTTGTGTAACTATAACTCTTTTCTTTTAATATATTAACGTGCAATTTTTTTCCGCGAAAAAATAAAGCACATTTTGTTTTTCATTACATGTACAGATGCTGTACTGTAGGATACACTCCTCTTTAACAATCTGTGCTCGTAGTTGGTTCCAAATTCTGATGCTTTCTTTTCTGTTCTGAAGACTGAAGAGTAGGAGTACTATAGCTGCAGCTGCTGCTGCTGCCTTTGCTCGCATCTTTTGATCTTTCCTTCCAGGCTCTGCTTTTGTTGCCATCTCTCAATCTCTTCCTTTTCCATTCTCTCCCCTTTTTTTATATTACTTGTGTATCTTTTGAATATTCCCATCCCATCTGCTGCCCTCTAGCATTTGCTCCCTCTTCCCTCTCGAATCTCTCTCTGTGTGTGTCAAAAAATGCAAAAGTTGGTGCCTTTCTCGTTGGCCTTTTGCAACCTGACCTGCTTCTGAAATGCTAGTGTATGCCAACTTTTGCTTCGTTTTTACCATTCCATATCTAATTTACTTACCGTGAAAGGAGTTGAAGCATATGCATATGCACTTGCTCCCCGTTTACCGATAGATGATGGATGCCTCTTGTCTTACCTGACATCGACGCTTTCGCTAACCGCTCCAATTCTCTGTCTAAGCAACGGCCATTATGTACTACTACTTCAATTAGTTACTTTTCCTGACTGTTTACCTCTGGTTATCCATATCTGAAGCGACAATCAGTGTGTGATAATCTGGGGAGCAGTAAGCAAACCTCGTTAAACTACAGTATCCACGGAGAAGCTGAAGTGCAGAACCATCCATCCAATCCAACTACCCCAAGGCATTGACACACAATTGTCTTGTAGTGTTAGTACTCTACTACAATAAGACCAGTGCATTGTATACAAAGAAGCTGATCAAACAGTAGATTAGATTAGATATGCTGGTGCATGTACATCAGCTAGCTAGCAAGCACAGTACACTTCTCTTGGATACCAAGCATAAGCAAAGGCAGCTGGGATGCTGTACAAGTGTAGCACATTGGCTGGAATCAATCTGTATACATATATTGGTTTGTTTGGTCAGACCACAACATCCTGATGTTAACACTTGCACACATTCTCTTTTCTGAATAATACTTGCCCTGCTAGGAAAAACTCTTGATTAGGTCGTCGTTGGCAAATGCAGGTGACTAGGTGAGCATCATCTGACTTGCACATCAGCCAATCAGTCTACAAGAGGGCAAAAGATTAGTAATAAGAGAGATGCCATCCTTAATCTGCAAGGGGACAGGTTCTTTTAGCTTGTGGTGTTCAGAGACCGACATGTTTTGGTCAGTGTTTTTTTTTTTTTTTTTGAGGTGTCAAGATGAGCCTGAATTCTGAAGGAATTGTAAAGAAGTGGTCGATGTTAGGTGTGGCATAAGTTGGAAGGCCACTTTCAGAGCCTATCACTGCATTAAAACATGTCTCCAATGGCAAAGATTGAAAGATACCAACCAATTGAATTAGCAACAATTAAAAACAAATTGCACTAGAATCGTACTGAAGCTTTACTGAACTCGGACAATTATATTGAGGATTCGAGATGATAGAACCGTGCTGAGAAACACTGCGTGCATTTTCTCCGGTTCTTGATGCCGCAATGATTCGGTGAGATCTTTGCGGCGAGGCGTTGGAGGAGGATTCGATCGATTGATCGAGTCGAAGTGAGTGAGTGAGTGAGTTTTTTCTGACGATATTGATCATGCATCCATGCAGCAATGTCTTCCCTTGAAATGAGCTTTCTCGGTACTAGCAGTTGCAGAGCCATGGAATGATGGCAACTGCTGCATGTCCAAATGCGTCTCATAAGTTAAGTTGCATCTTATCAGGGTCAGCTTAAACTACTAATTAACGCGTTGGTTAGCTGCAGAAACATCTCCTCAGTTTTTTATGCATAAGCAGCAGAGATGATCGGGTAGCAAATCTGAAAACATGTATACAATTGCATGTAATATGTTGAGTGGAAGTACATTTATATTGGCGATGCAATTAGGTTGTCGTCGGTTCAGAGACTCCAGGCACTTGTTAATTGCAAGGTATCGAGGTTAATTAATAGAGACTTTTTAATGTGCTTGGAATATATGAGATCCGTTGATCACTTCTAATCTAACGGTTAATAATTAAAGGTACCTATTAGGAGGTAGTCAAAATGTGGCCCAGGTATTAATTTCAAATCTCAGCGAAAGGTTAGATAAGTAATTTGATCCTAATATCATAACACAGCGAAAGTAAAGGGCATGCAGATCAATGCTAACGCAATTTTCGCTTAGTCTTGTTTGGCCGGTTGACGGACTGAGAGATGGCGAAGGAACATAATAGATGATACAACTGAGTGATTGGCTGCTTGGGTAAAACTAAATAAATGACTCTGATTTGTTCTATGGTCGTGTAACTAATGTAAAATGTATATATAGTACTTAGTAATCAAGTAGTTCTTTTTTTTTGGCACAGCAGTAATCGAGTATAGTAGATTTGTAAATGTTACTGTGTATAACCCCGATGAACCAAATTAATGATTATTTCTGGAACCGCGAGTAATATTGTTGAATGTTTTAGATACAACCATTGATAGGTATCTGCATGCCATACGTGTTTACAGATTACGTAAGTGATATACCCAATATATAGATGAGGGCAGCAAACGGATGAATTTGGATCAGAAAAATATGTGAGAAACAACAGAGCAATCAAACATGTTGGGAATTAGCTAGGGCGAATGGGAAACAATTGATCACAATCGGAACCCGATCGATAGGCAATCGTTCCAAATATTACTAAACTACCCAGCTTAACTTTTTTCTATCCTAATTTACCCTTGAAGGAATCAATGGTGGAGATTTAATAGCGTGGGAGTTACCTCAGGTACCTTCCAAGCACTGTAGAAGGCCTCTAATTAATAAGCTAGTAATGTGGACTGGTAATTTAGTGTCATGTTACACATGCAGTTGGAGACCTCCATTTGTCAACTACGTCAACTCTTTAACACACAATTAATTCAGAGAAAAATAGGAAAATTAATAAACTATTATTAGTACACGATTTGATCAGTTGGCCAAGTGGTTGTTGACGAATGAGATGTCGCAGCTGCATGCTGGGCAATAGGGAAATTAATTCGATTCAGAGAGATCGAATCTTTGTGCTCGTAATCTCAGAAAATCCGACCCGATTAATTAATCATGCGTGTTGAACATATTGTTTGTTTGTAACGTGAATAACGCGAATATTCGGAGGAAAAAACAAAATAGGTGTGCGATTTAGGGGGATTTTTATTTTGCAGGTCAGCGCTAACACATGCTAACCGTCAAATTAATCATATTGCCGCGTTGCTGACAATTTTAATGAGCCGCATATGCAGAAATGATTACACGGTAGAAGTTAATAAAGAAACCCCGGAAAAATGCAGGCGTATTCGAACTGAAATTTTAACTACTTTCAATTGAGGAGCTGTTCGAAGCTGAATTTTGGACGCGCTGTAAATGCAAATGATGAGCATTTAGGTGATATGTACCTCTTCAATTCAAAGTTTTTCGTTGAAAAAAACAGAAAAAGAGTTCATGTCCTCTTCTTGCTCCTACAAAATTAATAGTTGCGAAATAAATAACAAAAAGTGGTGGTCACTAGCATGGCAAGAAAAAGAAGAGACAGAGATAACAAAAAGAGATGCATCTTTTTTGCAAATTCTGACGAGAAATCAGAAGCACCACGAACGAACGAACAGACAGATCAAACGCGTGCCTGCAACCAAGGGAGAAACTGGACTCCACATCCACACACAGAAAAAAGATGAAAGACACCGACCACACAAACACACACACAGCTTCATCACAAAAAAGGAGCTCTGAAAAACACAAAAGAAAAAAAGAAAGATACAAAAGAAGGAAACAAAAAGGAAAAGAAAGAAAACCAGTAGAAAGAGAGTGTACTGAGAAGAAATTCTTGGACTAAGACTGTGTTTAGATCCAGAGGTAAAAAGTGTCACATCGGATTTACAGACATACATTTAAGATATTAAACGTAGTCTAATAACAAAACAAATTATAGAATTCGCCTGTAAGCCGTGAGATGAATTTATTAAGCCTAATTAATCCGTTATTAGCAAATATTTACTATAGTATCACATTGTCCAATCATTGAGCAATTAGGCTTAAAAGATCCGTTTCGCAATTTACACGTAATATGTGTAATTAGTTATTTTTTTATATTTAATACTTTACATATATATCCAAATATTCAATGTGACAGGGTGAAAAATTTTACTAGGGGATCTAAACAGGTCCTAAAGGCATCCAAATCCAAATGATCATTGCCACACTTCACTCAAAAAAAAGAAAAATGGGCCCATTCCCCCCAAATCATGAGCCCAAATGAAAACAAATTTCGAAAAGATTTATCCCAAATCAAATCTCTCTCATTCAGTACACCACACCACAGCTCAAAAGAGTACCCAACCCAAAGCTGCAGTACAAACCATATTGCAAAAATGCCCACTCACTGCCACTGGGTCCCACAATGTAGCTTCAGTGGTGGGACCCACCTGTCATTGGGGGTGAGGTTGGGAGTGTGTGGGTGTGATAGGGGAGGGAGCTTGGAGGCAAGCAGTGCAATGCCAGTGGCACAGTGACCCAGCACAGGGTAGGAAGCAAATAAATCCACCCTCCCCCATAATAACGCCCAGAGCTAAGCCAGAGCTCGCGGCCATCACCACCAATCCGTCCACGCCGAGCTCAACCGCCGCCGCTGCCGACGACGTCGCCGGCGAGGTCCGTGTCCTGGGCGTGTGTGCGTTCGCCGTCGTGCCAATGGCGACGGCGTGGGTGCGGTCGCTGAGCTGCAGGTCGTACGGCGTGGCCGACGCCGTCGTGGCGCCGTCGCCGAGCAAGAAGCTGCAGTCGCCGCCGGTGTCGTGCGCGGCGGCGAAGGATGACGTGAGGGACTCGGTGGCGTTCGTGCGGCACAGCGCCGCAATCGGGAGCAAGTAGGGTGTCGAGATCGATCGAAATGGACGGAACACAAAAACAAAATGCGAGAGGAGGCGCGTCACCTTGAGAGGGACGAATCCGATGGGCTGGTCCCCGACGCCCCCGCCGCGGGGCACGCCGATGAGCCTGACGCCGTTGGCGGCGGTGGCCTCGGGAGGCGGCTCGGCGGCGACGCGGCGGCGGATCTTGGAGTAGGCCAGGACGCCGCCCCGGATCGCGAACCACCGCGGCCGCCACCCCTTCCCGATGTTGGTCCACTTGTACAGCACCCCCGCCACCGCCACCACCTCCTCCTCTCCCCCCGCCTCCGCCGCCTTCGTCGGCGAGCAGTCTCCTCCCCCCTCGCCTCCGCCGCCGCCGAGCGCGCAGTCGGCGACGAGGCAGCACAGCGGGTGCATCTCCCTGGCCCGCATCGCGCCTCCCTCCCCCGATCTCGAGCACCGACGACCTAGTTAGCTCCTAGCTAGGTGGTAGGAGGCAGAGTACGCGTGGTGATGCTCCTCGTCCTCCTCGCGGTGGTGGTGGATGCGGTGGCGGCCACCATTTGGAATTGTTTATTCGCGGCGAGGGTCGCCGTCTTCCCCCCCACGCGGCGGCCGGATTCGGACGCCGAGTTGGCCTCTTCGCCTTCGCCTTTATGCGAACCCCCCCTTGTGCCTAACGCTTCCGCGCGCCTTCCACCACCTGGGCCTGTGGGCCCCACATGGCAGCGGCCGGGCAGGCAGGTGGTCCCCACGTGTCCGTCACCGCGTCAGGCTCAGCTGCCTCCGGCCTGTACTCGTGCTGTCCGGCGGGGCCCACCTCGCGTTGACTTTTTCAAAGCACCGGATGGGGTTTATTAGATGGGCCGGGTGGGAGGACATGTTGGGCCGGAAGGCGAGGCGGCCCAGAGATGTGGGAGTCAACATCACCGGGTTCTTGTTCTTGTTCTTCCTTGAGATTGGGTTGGGGTGCGTGTGTGCATTGCATTGGCATATGGAATGGCATATTTTGGTTTGGGTTTTTGGGCATGGGATTCCCCTGATAATTTGGACAGCAACAGGTAGCTTAGCCAAAAAAACGTTGTTAATCCTTCACCTTCCAATGTGCGATCCAGTACACATTAGGATGGCCGGCAACTAGTAGTGGACGGACAGCATTAGCCCAGCAGCAGCAGCAGCATCGAACTCTCTTGAAAATCTCCTGAATTTTTGAAGCAGATTACTACTACTATCATATCTCCATCTCTCTGAGTAAAATTTGGCGTTCCTCCGCATGATTCCCTGAAAAAAGTTTGTATCTGTTCATTGCAATAGCTAGCTAGCTTCGTCCAAGAACGTGAGGTTGTTGCTGTCTTGCTCTGTCGACGATGTGCACTGAACATTGCATGTTTTAGGCTGTGTTTAGATCCAAACTTCAGATCTAAACTTCCGTCTTTTTCCATCACATCAACCTGTCATACACACACAACTTTTCAGTCACATCATCTCTAATTTCAACCAAAATTCAAACTTTGCCATCAACTAAACACAGCCTTAGATGAGCTGCAATCTCTGACGGGGGGCTTTTGTACAGCATATGCAGGCGAAAGGAGAGCTGCTTTTTTGGTTGCTGGCAGGCAGATCAGTGACAGAATTGGTGGCCAGCTCTCTGCTCGCATGTAAAAAGATGACAAGTCCGTAGTATGAACTCGGTTTTGGTGTTACCATGCACGCGTGCTGCTGAATTTTGCAGTAGCACAAATGTAACCAATAGGTTATCAGTTCACCTATGACTGAGTAAAGGAGAAATCTAGTATTTCACACGCGACGTTTTCTATGATGCAAGAAAGAGAAGGAGAAGACTATCTGTATCATTAAAAAAATACATATTTCCTTTCACTAAAATTATCAGATAGGATATTTTCTAGTATTACGAATTAGAGCAGACTTTTTAGTACTACGAATCTGAATAGCCTATTTGGATTTGTAGTGCTAGAAATTATCATATCCTATCTGATACTTTTTGTACAGAGAGTAGTGGTGATCAGAAATGTATGTCTGCGAGTGATGATCTGATCAAGCCAAACTAGATAGTACTATTAGAGCAGGTACAATAACAGGCTATAAGCCAGCTGCAAACATATTTGAAGGAGATAAATAAAGAGGGAGAAGAGTAGTGGGCTATAGATTTATAGCCAGCTATAGCACGGATTTCAAGACGCAGTGAGTGTATGACAGGTGGGACCAGGTGTTAATATTATAGTCTATGTAACTATTGTATTGATGAGCTAGATTGGCTATAAATGAATTGAAGCTGGTAGTGGGTTATACTATTAAACTTGCTCTTAGCACTAGAGAAGGCTTTATGCAGCCCAATGCATGCAGGCAAGGTGCAAACTAAGCTTTATTACGAGTGGTAGCTGGGCCAACCAAAACACCAACAAAAAAAGCCAGCTCGGCCCGAATTCCGAGGCGATCCCCCCCACCAACCCGCGTGCCGGCCGGAGGAGCTCGCCTGTCGCCTCCAAATTCAGGCCGCCGCCGGCCCACTTCCCGGCCGTCGTCGTCCTCCTCGGAATCCCCAGTTACATATATCCTTCTCCATTTCCATACATACTCCTACTACTGTTGCTGCCACTAGTAGTAGTAGAAGAAGAAGTATTCTGATGCTCTCCATTCTCCAATGGCGGCAGCCACTGCATGGCTGGGCCAGTGAGACAGTGGCACGAAAACTAAAGCACATTTTTGGTTCAGTAGTCCATTTACTCGGAGGGTCATATGTGGTCTTTAGCTGACGTTGCCGTTTTTGGGACTTGTTGGGAGTATAGCGTAGATCGGCCCCTTCCCGCCGCTTAGAGTTTGTGTTTAGCCGTCGTAGTTTTCTTAAGCTTCAGTTTTTTATTTTGCTTTTTCTCCCTTCCCCTGCCATAAGCCGGTCTGGCTGATTGCGTTGTGTAACTATAACTCTTTTCTTTTAATATATTAACGTGCAATTTTTTTCCGCGAAAAAATAAAGCACATTTTGTTTTTCATTACATGTACAGATGCTGTACTGTAGGATACACTCCTCTTTAACAATCTGTGCTCGTAGTTGGTTCCAAATTCTGATGCTTTCTTTTCTGTTCTGAAGACTGAAGAGTAGGAGTACTATTTCCATTTCAACACCTTGCTCTCCGTGGGATGTCCAACAATTATAGCTTGGCATGAACCCCGAATTAAACAAGTGGAAATGAATAGTCCTGGATGCAGAATACTCCTTCTGATTCTTACACTTATTGCATGGACAACAGATAAAACCCCTTTGCCTGTTAGCTTCGGCCATTCTCAAAAAATAGTGCACGCCGTCAATAAACTCTTTGGACCGCCGGTCAGTGTACATCCATTGCCGATCCATCTACATGAGTCAAAAAAACCGTACACAAATAATTATTCTTACAATAATGACAGTCATACAATACTTATAAGATATCTTTATTCATACAAAAATCATAAAATATTACACCAAATAATTCTTAAAAACTATTTGTAAAGTTTTAATCTAATTTTAATGTGTTTTACTTCTTTTAATTTTCATTTTAGTTTGTTTTCTATTATTTAAGATTAACTTTCACTAGAGTTTTCCTTCTCAACTATTTTATAAAACCTTGTTTAGCAAATGAACTAAATTTCTATATATTCTTTCTTCCCCACACACATTTTCTCTCTCATCAACTTACAACTAAATTTTGGAGACAAAAAAAGTGTGCAAAACATAGGTGCAAATGTAGTATGACAAAAAAAAACATTGGAGGATGAAGTTGCAAACCTTTTAGGCACCTCCGATTTGTATGTAATCACCAAAATAAATTCAATAGAAATTTTGGCATGACCTCCCCTCTTTTTTGAAGAAATTTTGAAGCTTGCTCGGGCAGCTGGAGGAGGAAGAAGACATATATATAGGGGTGGGCCTGACATGACCTGACAGCATTCGAACCGGGACTAAAGATGATCTTTAGTCCCGGTTGGTAACACAAACCGGGACTAAAGATCAAATATGCTCGTTACCCTTTTGAACCGGGACTAAAGATCATCTTTAGCCCCGGTTTTTATTGCATCCGGGACTATTGTGGAAATCGGCCGACCGACGAAAGATGGTTTCTCCACCGGTGCTTGCTGCCGCAGCAAGAGTGAGGCAGTTGCCCATGGATAATTAAGCTTACCTTGTACTCAGTACTTCACCTCTGACAACGAATATATGAGGAGCTAGCTCTACCCGCTCTACTTAATTTGTTATGCAACTGGAATAATCTTTACTGATAGCAACCGGCACAACATTCAGGTGTGAGTGAGATGCTTAATCATCAGAAACAATGGGAAGATGATAGATTAAATAAAAAAGATACGCCTAACTCCTTTGGCCTTGAAAAGAAAGGAACACCGATGGCAACCAACATATTGGTAAAGGAAATTTGCATAGGAAGAATGCAAGATGCTAAAGATGAGGTGCAAGGTGGATTTACTTTGTGCTTAATTAAGTATGTTTGGCTTCATGGCTTTGTGTGACAAACATCCAAATGCTAAAGCCAATTAGATCATGTGGCTTCACAAAAAAATGAAGAGCCACCCAAATACTAGAAAAAAATGGCTAACGTGGCTTTACGAGAGAACGAGAAAATTAACATTAACACTACTTAGTGCTGGCAATTGTATAAATGTATAGGCTAAAAGATGATGCCAAATCCAACATAACACTACCTTACTAATTAGAGATTTATTCTGGTCCAGCAAAAAGTACCTCGCGGTACTTTTTATTGGATCGAAGCAAATCTACAAATGATGTGTTTTGAAGTGCATTTCGAGGTGTTACTGACCTGATTGTTCAGGGGAAAAAAATCAAATGATATGTAGACTTCTGAACGCAGTGTGCTCTCACATACACCATATTTGACCTCCTATCTACATTCAACCAAATATCCTTGTTGAATATCTCTGGCTGTGGAAAGTGATTGCATAGTTGGGACTTAGGACAAGGACACTACCAAAACAGAGACTTTTTAATGTGCTTGGAATATATGAGATCCGTTGATCACTTCTAATCTAACGGTTAATAATTAAAGGTACCTATTAGGAGGTAGTCAAAATGTGGCCCAGGTATTAATTTCAAATCTCAGCGAAAGGTTAGATAAGTAATTTGATCCTAATATCATAACACAGCGAAAGTAAAGGGCATGCAGATCAATGCTAACGCAATTTTCGCTTAGTCTTGTTTGGCCGGTTGACGGACTGAGAGATGGCGAAGGAACATAATAGATGATACAACTGAGTGATTGGCTGCTTGGGTAAAACTAAATAAATGACTCTGATTTGTTCTATGGTCGTGTAACTAATGTAAAATGTATATATAGTACTTAGTAATCAAGTAGTTCTTTTTTTTTTGGCACAGCAGTAATCGAGTATAGTAGATTTGTAAATGTTACTGTGTATAACCCCGATGAACCAAATTAATGATTATTTCTGGAACCGCGAGTAATATTGTTGAATGTTTTAGATACAACCATTGATAGGTATCTGCATGCCATACGTGTTTACAGATTACGTAAGTGATATACCCACTATATAGATGAGGGCAGCAAACGGATGAATTTGGATCAGAAAAATATGTGAGAAACAACAGAGCAATCAAACATGTTGGGAATTAGCTAGGGCGAATGGGAAACAATTGATCACAATCGGAACCCGATCGATAGGCAATCGTTCCAAATATTACTAAACTACCCAGCTTAACTTTTTTCTATCCTAATTTACCCTTGAAGGAATCAATGGTGGAGATTTAATAGTGTGGGAGGTACCTCAGGTACCTTCCAAGCACTGTAGAAGGCCTCTAATTAATAAGCTAGTAATGTGGACTGGTAATTTAGTGTCATGTTACACATGCAGTTGGAGACCTCCATTTGTCAACTACGTCAACTCTTTAACACACAATTAATTCAGAGAAAAATAGGAAAATTAATAAACTATTATTAGTACACGATTTGATCAGTTGGCCAAGTGGTTGTTGACGAATGAGATGTCGCAGCTGCATGCTGGGCAATAGGGAAATTAATTCGATTCAGAGAGATCGAATCTTTGTGCTCGTAATCTCAGAAAATCCGACCCGATTAATTAATCATGCGTGTTGAACATATTGTTTGTTTGTAACGTGAATAACGCGAATATTCGGAGGAAAAAATAAAATAGGTGTGCGATTTAGGGGGATTTTTATTTTGCAGGTCAGCGCTAACACATGCTAACCGTCAAATTAATCATATTGCCGCGTTGCTGACAATTTTAATGAGCCGCATATGCAGAAATGATTACACGGTAGAAGTTAATAAAGAAACCCCGGAAAAATGCAGGCGTATTCGAACTGAAATTTTAACTACTTTCAATTGAGGAGCTGTTCGAAGCTGAATTTTGGACGCGCTGTAAATGCAAATGATGAGCATTTAGGTGATATGTACCTCTTCAATTCAAAGTTTTTCGTTGTAAAAAACAGAAAAAGAGTTCATGTCCTCTTCTTGCTCCTACAAAATTAATAGTTGCGAAATAAATAACAAAAAGTGGTGGTCACTAGCATGGCAAGAAAAAGAAGAGACAGAGATAACAAAAAGAGATGCATCTTTTTTGCAAATTCTGACGAGAAATCAGAAGCACCACGAACGAACGAACAGACAGATCAAACGCGTGCCTGCAACCAAGGGAGAAACTGGACTCCACATCCACACACAGAAAAAAGATGAAAGACACCGACCACACAAACACACACACAGCTTCATCACAAAAAAGGAGCTCTGAAAAACACAAAAGAAAAAAAGAAAGATACAAAAGAAGGAAACAAAAAGGAAAAGAAAGAAAACCAGTAGAAAGAGAGTGTACTGAGAAGAAATTCTTGGACTAAGACTGTGTTTAGATCCAGAGGTAAAAAGTTTTGGCGTGTCACATCGGATTTACAGACATATATTTAAGATATTAAACGTAGTCTAATAACAAAACAAATTATAGAATTCGCCTGTAAGCCGTGAGATGAATTTATTAAGCCTAATTAATCCGTTATTAGCAAATATTTACTATAGTATCACATTGTCCAATCATTGAGCAATTATGCTTAAAAGATTCATTTCGCAATTTACACGCAATCTATGTAATTAGTTATTTTTTTTATATTTAATACTTTACATATGTATCCAAATATTCAATGTGACAGGGTGAAAAATTTTACTAGGGGATCTAAACAGGTCCTAAAGGCATCCAAATCCAAATGATCATTGCCACACTTCACTCAAAAAAAAGAAAAATGGGCCCATTCCCCCCAAATCATGAGCCCAAATGAAAACAAATTTCGAAAAGATTTATCCCAAATCAAATCTCTCTCATTCAGTACACCACACCACAGCTCAAAAGAGTACCCAACCCAAAGCTGCAGTACAAACCATATTGCAAAAATGCCCACTCACTGCCACTGGGTCCCACAATGTAGCTTCAGTGGTGGGACCCACCTGTCATTGGGGGTGAGGTTGGGAGTGTGTGGGTGTGATAGGGGAGGGAGCTTGGAGGCAAGCAGTGCAATGCCAGTGGCACAGTGACCCAGCACAGGGTAGGAAGCAAATAAATCCACCCTCCCCCATAATAACGCCCAGAGCTAAGCCAGAGCTCGCGGCCATCACCACCAATCCGTCCACGCCGAGCTCAACCGCCGCCGCTGCCGACGACGTCGCCGGCGAGGTCCGTGTCCTGGGCGTGTGTGCGTTCGCCGTCGTGCCAATGGCGACGGCGTGGGTGCGGTCGCTGAGCTGCAGGTCGTACGGCGTGGCCGACGCCGTCGTGGCGCCGTCGCCGAGCAAGAAGCTGCAGTCGCCGCCGGTGTCGTGCGCGGCGGCGAAGGATGACGTGAGGGACTCGGTGGCGTTCGTGCGGCACAGCGCCAAGAAGACTCGCCGGGGAGGAGGAGCGGCCGCGGCGGGAGCCCAGGCCGAGGCCGAAGAAAGAAGAAGCCGAAGCAGGTGTTGGCGGCGTCGGTGGCGTTCATGCCGTCGTCGCCCGCCGCATCCTCCGCGGCGGCAGCGCCGGTCAGCTCGGCGTTCCTGACGATGGCGGAGCTCCCCGAGGGGCATCGTCGCGGCGGGTGGTGGAGCTCATCTTCTCGTCGGGGTGGGGCGCCGCCGCCGCGGCCGCCGCCGCGCCGGGCCGACGGTGGAGGCGATGTTCCGCGTCACAGCGCGGCGCGGGCGGTGGCGCGGTTCGAGGAGGCCAGGGCGGCGGCGCGCGCCCACGGCGCCGCCGCGCGGTGCGGCGCCGACGGCAACGAGATGATGCGGTTCCAGTGCCGCGCGGCGGCGGGCCCGGCGGGGTGTTCGGCGCGGGCGTCGCCACCTGCCGCCTCGGCGCCGCCGACGCCGCGGTGCGCACGTTCGCCGGGAGCGGGCGCCGCGCACGCCAGCGCCGGCGCCGGCCGGGCGCAGGGCGATGCTGGTGTGCCGCGTCATCGCCGGCCGCGTCCGTTCCGTGCAGCACCAGCACGGCCATTCCCGCCACGCCTCGGATTACGACTCCGTCGACATGGCAACGGCGAGCTCGTCGTCCTCGACAGCCGCGCCGTCCTCCATGCTTCCTCATCATCTACAAGGTCTAGCCAAATCCCATCCATCCATGGCCGCCATTGCCATCAAACACCCATCAGTATTTAACCACTCGTTAATCTACTAGCACTAATCCTTAGCTTCTTCCTCTTAATCTCTTTTCCCCTCCTTTCACTTTCTGGCGAGAGAGTTGCATCGCCATTGCCATTGCCATGGCAATGATGCAAGATTGCAAGTACGTAGTAACAGAGCTGTGTGTAAAACAGTAAAAGATTGCTCATTTCTTCTTTTTTTTTTTGTTCTGAATGTTGAAATGGTATATAGAAACGGTTTTTTGCAATGCTTTTTTTTTCAAACATCTCTCTTTTCATCTTTCTCTTGTCCTGCATGCATGTCTGGATGCCTATGCCTTCTTTGCTTCTGCTCTCAATTTCATCTTTGTGTGTCAGTGCAGCAAAATATATGTTGTTTCTTGGCTGTGTTTGGATCCAAACTTCAGTCATTTTCCATCACATCAAACTGTCATACACACACAACTTTTCAGTCATCATCTCCAATTTCAACCAAAATCCAAACTTTGGATCCACTAAACACAACCTTTCTCTTTTTCCTCTCTATTTCCTTTTTTTTTTCCTTCACAGCAGAGACAGACAGAGAGGCAGAGAGATTTGTCGCCGTAGGTTTGAAGTGTTCTTGTCACAGCATGTGTGTTCTCTTCTCCTCTCAACCAATGCAAACATGTACTAGTATGAATGTATGATTGCCAATGCCATGGGAGGGCTTGCTTGTTTGCATCTGCATGCAATTGCAGAGAATTTTTTTTTTTTTGGCAGGTAGGGTATAAAAGGATGTTGGCAACATCTTGAGAAGCCAGCCGCAGCAAAAGTTTCCGGTCTCGTGGCTGCTCTCTCTGGTTTTTTGGAGAGGGGGGAGATGAGAGGAAAATGTACTTCTTGGATGCTAGCTTCTTGGACCCTTGCTATTGTATTTGTTGTCTTCCTCTTCCAACCCCTGTTTTGGCTTTGCTTGCTATGCTACCTTATGCTCATGCATTGCTGTACATGATGCTGACTTTAGTGTATACTATATAATAGTGATATATTGTGCATGATGTTCAGGCATTGTATTTTTTGGATAATGGAAAATCTTATATTTCCGGCCTCTCGGTGTACACGGCCAGTGATTATACTGTTTATGGAACAGGAAATTCCACTCTGCAGGATTTTTTTTTAGGAATCAATTCAATTTTCGTAGGAATTGGAAAATTTGTCGCGTCAAGGAAATACCTTGCTCAACTATTTTGGTGCAACCTTTTCCCTAGATTATTGACACGGATTGTTTAATGATTAACACAATGAATGCATATTTTCTTGAAAAAAAAACTTTGCAAATAACTTAGAATAGATGAGAAATATGGTAGAGAAAAGTTTTTTTTTTGAAAAAATGTATTTTTTTAGAAACGTGGAATTAATAATCTGTAGAAAAATCTGTGAGGAAAAATATGAAAAGAACATGGCCAAGTTAAAGAAAAAATGATTGATTGTGATAAGAGGGTTCTTCAGATAAAGATGGAGTACATCTGCTGTGTTAACTACCAACAGATTGGTTATACATGTTAATGCGTATTGAATGTGCGAGGTAGAAGCAACAGAAAGGAGTACTCCTGCTTGACAATGCAGCTGAAAACTACTGTAGGAAGCAACAAAAAAAATCCCCATCAGTAACATTACTTGCTTGCATGAGAAACCTTCATTGTTCGGAAGAGCTAAAAGGAAACTCTGCATGATCTTGTGCACGCATGGTATAAGATGCTAATTAACACCAAAGCTTAAAAAGATCTGACACGACCATCAGAAGTTGACAGCCTTAATTGTGCAGGAACAGGAGACCATCCCCTAATGCTATAACGATTTCTATTAATTGATTGATGCTTTTTTCATGACAAGCCAGTACTGTAATATCCATGTCCTGAGTTGTTAGCCCATAGTTGTCATTGTTCTTCTGATCATGACTTGTGAGCAGTTATTTAGAGGACATGATTTTTCCTCTCATGGTTGCATCCCATGGCTGACAGGTGGGACCCACCCCAGCATACTGCCACAACATTTTCACACTTTGCCTGGATCTTGTTGCATGTAGTAGGGCTGCAGAGTAGGGGTGGCTGTGGATTATATTGGCATGTTACAATGTCTCTTGTGATCAAAGCACCTAACAAGAGTGAGAGAGTACTCAAGAGATGGCCATTAGCCAGCTCACTGTAGCCAGCACTATTGGACCATCCTACTCTCTCTCCCTCCAAATGGATGATTGATTGGATGGTTACAGGTACTACCTCCGTCTAACTTTTTGGTGATATATCCTAGTACATCCCTCTCAAAATATATTGATTTTTTCTATGTTAACTAAAAATTACTACTCTCTTCATCCAAAAGTGTTAGGTATAGTTTGTTTTTCAAATAAAAATAGTTATATTTTATGGCCTCTGCATCCAAAACTTATTGTGTTTTCGTTTTATAGTTCTAGACTAAATTATTCATCGAAACCCAAGCATACATCTTAATACTCGTTGCATGCATGCATACAATTCATTTTAAGCTTCCGCGTTGAATTATTACTCGTATACATGTGGGATGAATTAATTTCTTCTTAGTCTTAATAGCATAAGAAATAATCTATCCATCCTAAAGTACAAGCAGCCCCATCGTTTGGCCTAAACAGCCAAAGAATAAGCCAAAATTTGAATTTTTGAACTTGATTTTGAAGTTGATTTTGAAATACTTTTAACGTAATTTTTGTTAATATTGGCTTTTAAGTCGCTACGAACAAATCTACAAAAGTTTTACTTATAAATTAATTTTAATTTTCTAATAAGCCAAATAAGCCATTTTGGGCAAAATGGCAACCGATGGGAGCCAAGGGATTTTATTTAATGTGACATATCCATGTCTAGATTTGTAGTACTGCGATAATTTGCATCCAACTAAAATCTCTTATATTTTAGGACGAAGAGAGTACACACGTGAGATTTTTGGATGGAGAGAGAGTATATTTTCGGAGTAGGACAGAAGTGTATTTTGCACTGTTGTTCTTGCCTCAATTTTCGGGCATGGTGAATAGGATGAGTTCTGAATTTTCTTCTTGTTTTCCCAAGGAGTGTTTTTTATGTGTATTCTGAATATCGCAGCATTTTTTGCGAGGGAGAACTCACCTTTGGAAACAGTGCATGCTGCAATGCCATGAATACTAGACCTAACTGACACTCAGAAACTCCAGGCCTGAAAAGAATGGTCCAGTAGCCCAGTGGCACTGCATGCCGTAAGCTGTAAGCCGGTACTAAGATTATAAAAATGCAGTAATAAGATTACTACATTTCCAGTATATTCAGTCATAACTCATAACTAATGAACCAAATCCTATAAATTATTGTAATTCCAGTATATTCCAGTCTGAGCTGACGAACTAAATCTTACGAAAATCCTGTAAAATTCATGCGTCCAAAAGAGGGAAGAAGGTCATTTTATGTATTGCCGGTTGGGAACATGGCAACATGCCATTAAGGTCGCCATGCATGCCTGTCGCTAGCATTTCAGCAAGCAACACTGTAATTGCTGCAGCTGATGTCTGTCTAAATTGTTGCCTAATTGTTGCCAGTACAGGTAAGACTGTAGCTTTGACCTGCCATTAAAAAGGATTCAGATACTAGGGCTCCTGAATGGCTGGTTAACTGCCTGCCTCAACTGAACATCTCCATGTGGTCAAACAGATGCAGTAATAAACCTTGGGCTTGCTTTTGTTTCAATCCAAGCCTACCGGTGTCTCTGTATTGATCTCTGGAGCCCACACCAGTTATTCGTCCTCTGCAATCATCATGCCACATTGCTACTGTTGCTGGTACAATTTGCAGCAAACAGCCGTATATACACTATCTATCTGCACATTTTATAGGTATTCTAGATGTATGGCTCCTTGATCATTTGACTGCCTTAACAGTGAATGTCCTTGCTGAAATACTAGTACTGCTATACTACCTTTTATTCAAAGAAAACCTGAAATAGTACTATCTCTATACACAAATATGACGATTTGTGTCGAAATCCTTATATTTATGAACAAATTCCTTGTATTTATGGACGAAGGGCAATCGACACGCATAGCCACAAAATTCTTGTACTTGTGAACGAAATCCTTATATTTGTGGATGGAGCAAAATTCTTGTACTTGTGAACGGAAATCCTTATATTTGTGGAGGGAGGGAGTACTGTGTCTTGGCAGTTTGACTAGCTTGGCCATATCAGGTCTCCCTGAAGATTGGGCTAGCTCTGAATCCGATCTGATCATCTGATGTGATGATCATGGGGAGCGAGAGGGGATGCATGTCCATCTGACGACAGGAGTAAATCTAACAATGATGCAGGATGTGCAAGCACTTGCCTTTGCCCACCGACCATGGCCAAACCTTTATTACTAGACCGACTAGATGGCCAATGCAAAGGTCATAAAGGCTTTAGTATACTTCTACTTCTACAAGTAGCTCAGGCCATCATGGTGAGATCTTAGGTCTTCTCCAACAGTAGCAAATCATTTCTTCTTCCTTGTGCACACCAGTGGCACTAATGTATGTCTACACTTTCTGAAGTTTTCTTGCACTGATCAGTTTACTGAACATGAAGCTTAAGCCTTGTGTACAGATATACTTCCTCCGTCCCAAAACATAGCTATTTTAGGATAGGAGACGGAGGGAGATATATACTTGTGAAGCTTTTTTTTTTTGGATAATGGGGATCAATTCAACCTCTAAATCGAGATAAGAAGATTCCGGGTGATCTAGGCTGTGTTTAGTTCAGCGCAAAGTTTGGATTTTGGTTGAAATTAGAGATGATGTGACTGAAAGGTTGTGTGTGTATGACAGGTTGATGTGATGGAAAAGGACTGAAGTTTGGATCTAAATTTTGGATCTAAACACAGCCCTACCCAAATTTTAGAACAATCAGCAAAGCTTCTGTTTGTTGCAGGCTGGATTATGTACCACCATAGCTGCTGCAACCTGGATTCTTGGGGATTTTGGGTGAATTGTAAAGGCAGTAGGTGTATGAGGTCACTCAGATTCTAGCTGAACTGGTGAGCATGGTGTTAAATATAACTGGATGCATCATAAATTTTACTCAATTGCTGCTGGTCTCATCTCACTCAGTAGATGCATTACTCCATGGAACTGGCCTTCGATCTGATGTCCCGTGACACCGGGCATTATGATCTCTGCACTTGCTCATCAATGGGTCAAAGATCAAATGAACCACAGGAGAAACCAATGCTTTGCTTTCTTCTGGAGTGTGAAATTTGCATGCAAAAACTGATTAGTAATGTCTTGCACAGGAAATTTGGGACCATCAGCACAGCCCAAGCCCAGGTCTCATCATTGCAAGCTGTAACAGACAGCATTAGATTTGATCCACAGGGCAGTGATGCAAATCACCTGAGAAACAATATTCTCACTGACTCAGTAACTCTACATGTTTCAAGAGAAAAAAAGCCATATTATGATCAAAACAAACAGTGACTCCATTCATTTTTATAAGGTGTATTTTAATTGTAAAAAGTCTCTAAACTTTGCCCAATGATTTCTCATAAAATGTAATTCTTAATATCTATAAAACCAATATTGTGCGAATGTGTTTTGAAATATGGATCTATTGGTACAATTTTTATTTTTATATACAGCAAATATACCTGTATATTAACTACTGTTTATTTAAGCACACAAAGTTTTGACTTTTAAAATTAAAATCCTCATCAGAATCAGATCACGAGTACTTAAGATTCTTAGGAAAGGGTTAATACTTAAAAGATCAAAATTCTGAGATTTTATAATGGTATGACTATGCCTTCATTGCCAATGCTGAACTCAAATTTGAAGCTAACGGCCCACAGCACTCCCAAGAGGTAAAAGGAATAAAGAAAATATCCTCAATTTAGTGACTAGTAACAAACCGAGTTTGAAGATGCCCATAACACACATGAATATTCACAAGGTTAAAATTATATTTCATCTTCTGAATTGCTCATCTCGTGGCATCCTAGTATGAACTTGAAATGCTGTCGATCATTTCCTGGCAGTGGGACGATGTTTGGGCGGCCTTCCTCTAGTTGAAGATGAACCTTGAGCCCCAAAAGTTTTCCTAGATCGAGTTTTCCGGGGCTCGTAACCTATAGCATGCAAATCATCGCATATCTCATGCCGTGAAAGAGAAACAAGTCCAGGCATTATCTCCCTCAGAAAATTTCTCAGTCCTCTTCCTCTTCTTAGCTTGATCCCACAAGACGGTCCATCCTTATCAGGTGGAATCACAGGGATGGATTCCCCGTCATCTCTGATCTCTTCTACATTCAATACAATTTCCTCATAGGAATCCAACGAGTGCTGCGGTTCATCATTTACATCCTCAGCTGCTGTCTGACTGTCAGTTCCTGGGCAATCTGTAGTACATGCAGAACTTGAGAAAATGGAAACGAGTGTCTCAGCTGCAATACAAACCATTTTGTCACAATTGCCTATCAAGGTCTCTTGAGGACTTGATGCTCCATCAGGAGATGCTCGCAGTTCTGGACACACAATATTGTCAACATGAGGAGTTTCTGCAATCAAATGTTTGCTGCTAACACTTATAAGGTCTGAAGACTGTGCCTTATTAATTTCATTGTTTCTTGATTCTTGGAAAAATGTGGTGTTTCCATCCTTGCTGACTGATATATGATGTTCTCCAACAGTTCGTTCTTCTATAGAAGTTTCAGCATGCACACCGTTTCTCTTGGAGAAAGAATGATCGGTTACTGTTTCTTCACTTCCATCATTTTTCACTAGCTTATCTCTAAAACTATTACTGGTTATTGTTGATTCCATGTCAATGCTTTCAGCTGGCACATTAAGGTCAAAAAGGACCTTCTCTTCACCACTGGATATTACAATAGAAGCATCATGTTGGAGCTCAGTATGCACAGCCAGAGGTGGTTGTCCTGATTGGCAGGCAACATGGTTGTCACCTGATTTTTGTAAGGCCGAAGATGAGTCATTTCTGCCGCAGGAACTGACAGAAAATCTTTGCTGTGGCAAGAAATATTGACTGCTTGATCCACATAACTTATCCACTGCATGTTCATGCTGGCTGTTTTCTCTTGCATGCATATTACCTTGCAAATTCTTAGGATCATGAAATTGGTATGCAGCTACAACTTCCCTCGAACTATCAGGAGCAGAGCTGGGTGCAACCACCGTAATGGAAGATCCTTTTGATGATCCAACACCAGAACCACGTTCTTTTTTGTAAACATTGCTGGAGCCATTCCAAAATTCTCCAGGGTGTGATGACGAAGAATTAACTAAAGTTGGACAAGTTATTTGAGATGGAGCATAGAAAACATGTAGACTTTCTTCTTGAGGTACATTCAGGTCGATCAGCAAATGCCTGGATTCTGAATTATCAGGCTTGATAGGTGACTGGCAGTCCGGAGTATCACTTGAACCAACTGAACCTGAAAATCATCAGGGTTGAATAGTCATATGAATGCTCGATGACCAGGTAAAGTTGTAGGATTACTAGAGGTTTCAGTGAAGAAAGCCATACAGCAGACGTCCATCAGAAGAATAAAACAAGTAAATTGTTTCCAACAACCACATGTTGTTTATGGCCATGTCAAATTTGCAACTTTTTTTTTTTTGACTAACTCACCGGGGGGGAGAGATTCCCCACCTGAATTGTCATTGCATTAATTAAGGAAGAATTGTCTTATTACATCGGATGTAGAGTCTGGAGACTAGAAGAGAAAACACCTTTCCAAATATCTATTACAAATCTATCATCAGGTGTAAAAGTTTCAGCCCATAAGGTGGATTCCGAAATTCCGCGTTGCAACAATTAGTGGCACTAAAGGTCCAAATCATCAATGATGCTGAAGAGAGCATCCTCTCCCACATGAATAAGTTGTGGAAATTTAGTTAGGGCACAGATGTATTCAGAGGCACTAGAGCAGAGAAATGCCTCGCCGTAAACCATCTTGACAACATCACAGTCTGCCCTCATTTTTGAAAACCGTAAAACCACGTTTTGGTTTCTTGCAAGTTACCTCTCTTTTGTTAAGTTTAATAGAGAGTCTCCTGCATGATTGCTTAAAAGATATGTCATCCCTATTCTTGGTTTATCATAAACCAAATTTCAAATTATTATAGGTCCAGTGGACCTGACATGCAACGCAACTTTCTTACAAAAGAAATGAGCTTACGCTATTAGGAGCTAAAGAAGGGCATGAATTGCATATTTGTGATTTTTTTTAAAAAAAAACTGCAACCTTACAAACTCAAGTTTATATGCACCCATTATGTGAGCATAATTGTCAAAGTTTCTACATGTAGACAACACTTGATGAACACATATTATTATGTTGTCAGTATTATTAAAAAAATGATGCCCAGTATGTTTGAACATGTGCACCTGTAAATAATCATAGAAAAAAAAGATCCTATGTGCTCTGCAAAAACAGAGAAAGTTATATCACAAAAGATGCATCTACAACTTGTCCTTTTTGTGCGATGCACATATATTTGATCACAGAACCTTTTCACAAATGCCTATTTTAGATTCTTTTGGCGAATTGGTGTACAAATAACAGGTTGGTTGCAAGTGCATATATTGTAGCAGCGTTGAATACTAGACAAGATGACTGATCAAGATGGAATTTCATTCTGCAAGAGATGATGGTGTTGATGGAACAAGGTAGCTCATGAACTTGATCAGACTATTAACATAATCCATTGCTTTGTTTGGCATAATCAGGCTGTGGTATTTGTTAACCATACACTTGAGCATTGCATTCCTAATACTGTTATGTAGTCTATAAAGCTCCGCTTTCCCTTGAAAGGGAAAAGGAGAATCCATAACACCAAGCAGAGATCACTGATTCTACTGATATATAGCAAATGCATCATCAATTTGTAGCAATTTACATTACACCATGTATGTCCGCGTCAATAATGAACACTAATACAATAGTAGCACCCGCTACAAGTGAAAAGCGCATACTTCTAATACCCGTGGACAGTCATATACAGTAAATAGGCTGTACTAGAATAAGAAGATTGGATATGTGCAACTAACAAGCGCATTTGTGAAATACCCAAGCAGTATGTTTCCACTACGAATTATCCAAGCAATTCAACATAAACATTCAGAAGCTACACAAGACACTACATTTACTAACTAATTAACTATATAATATACAAGCGGAGGAGGAGCAATTCAGAACTCACCAGGGCTTACACGGGAAGCATTCCGCTCCACACAGAGCTGACTGGATCCCGCGGTCGAGCAATTCTCCGCCGAAGCATAGCGGCAGTCCTGAGACCGGTCACCAAAGCCGGCATAAGAAACAAACTCCACATCATCGTCGGACGTCGCCGGCTTCTCCAAATCGATCACGTAGCGATGCCCGCTGCCGCCACCGCATTTCTCCCGCGCACCGACGACGACGCCGGGCTTTATCCGGATCGAATTCCTACCATCCATATCCCGCTCCGCGAAGCAGGAGCCCCTCTTCCGCTTACTAGAATTGCTGGAAGCATCTGGGCTTCCCAGCCCGGACCTAACGTGATGCATGGGGGTAGTTCAGCTGAACCCCCCGCAAAAAAAAAAAAAAAAAAAAAAAACCTCCTCTTTTTTTTTTTTCCTACCCTCCTCCTAAACAGAAGCTGCTACTACTATTAGTACCAGGTGAGGGCATGGGGATTCAGTTCAACCCCCAAACTTTTGGATGAACAAACAACAAACTGGTACTCGTATTAAGGTTTTAAGGCTCTGAAATTAAGAGAAGGAGCTTCTTCCAGATCTAGAAGAGGAGAAGCTAGGGTTAATTCGAGACAAAAAAGCACTCCCGGTTGGGGAGAGATGATGAATCGGAAAGAGGATGTGGATGGATGCTCACCAGGATCCCCTGCTCTGCTCTGCTCGCCCGATGGAGATCGGCGGCGAGATGGCGCAAGGAGCGGAGGAGACGAGAGACCGGGAGATTTTCTTTTACGCCGAGGGAAAGGGGGGGGATACGCGAGGGCGGCGTTATTACAACTATATAATTTTGTCCCAGTTACTATACAGTTTTATATCCTAATGGCCGAAATACCCTTTGTATGAAAACTTCTCAATTGTGGTAAAAAAAATTTGAAATATCAGATTGTAAAACTTTTATTAAAGTTTAAGACGAGCGACTTATGTGGTAGTTTACAATGATATTTCGGAATGTTCAGTCTGATTTTGGAAATTGTCAGCTCAAACCGACCTAGAGTGAGACCAAACTACCGGAAATCATCGTAGAGGCTCACCTATCAGTCCCTGGTGAAAAGGCGGTGAAGAGAGGTGGTGTCGAGGGTTCAGCCGAACCGCCTTCGGCACCCCTCATCTCCACCCTCCGCGTGGCAACTCTTGGTTGGCTCCGAATGACGATCATGGGAGTTACCGACCTCCCTAGTCATTATAAGCTACCTACTTAAGTAGTTGAACTTCTCACTTCATAATATACATATCAAGGAGCAATTATTTCTCTCTATCTCATAATACATTCTCTATAGTTTAGTAGAAATAAAACTTAGGAGCTTTAGTCCTATTGTTTTCTCGGAGTTTCGGATGTCTTTAGTAGTTTACTCTTCTTGTAAGACTGTAGTTGAATTAATAGAATTATATTCTTTATTTATTTATGCTCATAGCCTATGTCTTTCTTTATTGAATACATGTTCTATGGGTAGTATATACTTCTTATCTGCTTCATCCTAGGCTAGTTGATCCATGCTACGGTAACGGTCCAATGACCTTTATAGGTTGCTCTAACTCAAATGTGTCCATTCGAAGGGTGGGAGTCCCAATGGAGTTACTGATATTATTTACTAGCATAAGCATGGTGCTTATATTAGATAAATATTTGTTGGATATGGGTGTGCCCCACGAAAAATGAGGTAGGAGGCAAGTAGTGATAGCCCTATTTGTCCTTTGTATTACTCCATGTTCGGGTATGACGTAAAAGTGCATAAATACCATAACCTACGCTGGTATACCAACAGAAAGTGGTCTCTTGATAGTATCAGAGTGCCCGGAGCTAGGTCCTTTGTTGTAAGTACGCACTGTATATGTTAAGCGTATACTAGACATAAATAGAATTGAAGTACAAATGCATGGTGGTTATCTAATGCTCTTTTCTACTCAACATTATTATAGAGGTAAATCTTATAGGTATCCACTACCTTAATTATATTATCCTAACCCCTATTAAACTATGGTAAATTAATTATAGATTAGTTTATGATGAACAAACTGTATCATATACCGCCACCTTCACTGTGGAATATAAATATGATACCAGGAGAAGAGAGACAACACTAGTAACAGATGAGGAGGAAGGGGGGTGAGGGGTATATTAGTCATTCATTGTCATTGAAGGAGTAGCTTTTTATTGTCTGGTGTTAGTGACATTGGTCTGTCTCCCTGGCTGCAATATGTGGCTCGCAACTGCGATTGATTAAAAAGGCTTTGGGTGCAAACCATACCCTGGTTGAAAAAAAATCTTTATCTATTGGCTATTTGCCAAGTTAATATTTATCATCTGAATATATGAGAAATAAACATCCAAAATTGTTGGGATCATTATTCGGTTCAGACCAAAGTCACCATAAGCAATTCTATGACGGTTCTTTACGAGCGATTAATAATTGAGAACTATTTTAGGTGTGTAAAAGTAATATTACAATAGTTCTCCATGGGTGATAGATAATTGAGAATCTTTTTCTGATTAGGTGTGTAAAAGTAAATAGTATAACGTTCTTCGCTTGATATTTTCTTTTCCTTGATAGGGTATGCAAAAATGTTCACATGGGAGTAATAAATTAGGGTTTGGTTAATTAAGGTTTGGTTATAGTCACATGAATCATGCATCAGAACACCACAAAGTCAGTCTCCTAATTATTTGTTGTTCCAATATACTCCAGTACTAATGGAGAATTGACACCAGTATGTACGAAATAAAACTGACAATTGAGAAGTAAAAATATATAAAATGTTCATACATGACTAGTAGTACTAATAATTAGGGTTTGATTAATTAAGGTTTGGTTCTAGATCACATCATGCATGTATGGAAAAAAAACCCACAAAAAGTCTCATATTTGGCTATTAATTCCAGGATGGTACTACTAATGGGGAATTGACATCGGCATGTACGAAAATGAGATGGAGAGCTGCAATTTTTAGATGAGATTTAAGCTGCAGATAGTACTGCACTGCCTTAACACAGGACCATTTCACATGTGTGGTTGAACAGGACAGCATATATGGCGCACTAATAATGGAGGCTAACACATGGCCCGCTTGTCTATCACAAAACAGGTGTGTGTGCACATCAACAAAGTTATGTGGGCACGTGCAAGCCTGGCCGGTTTCACTCTCATGCCGACCTCAAAACTGGCCCGGATTGAAAAATGTTTATGCAATTATATAGATTAAAGTTTTCTTTTAATATAAACCTCAGAAAAAAAAAGGCTAAAGTTTTTCCATATATAGAATCATTGAAACAAAACGTTTTTGTAGTTGCAACTTGCAAATAGTCGTGGCCAGGAAGCACCCCTGATGACCACGAAGAATTTCGATGTTGCTATAGAGATTTTTTTTTTCTCCTTTATTTGTCTGGACTATATCATACGATATGTTAGAGGTCTGGATTAATTATAACCGGTTGTTCTACTCTCTTTGTCAACCAACTTTTTCTTTAAAAGGTAAAATAACTTTTATACACGAATTTGAATATAACATGTGTGTTAGATTTATGTGTATAAAGGCTGATTTATTTTGAAACGATTAGAGTATCCTCGGAGTGTTTACATAGTGTTTATCTGAAAGTCGCTAAGGTCATTTCCAACCCAATGACTAGGATGGTGTCCATAGCATTAAATAAGCTGCCACCTAGGATTAAAAATGATGTGGCAAGTGAATAAATGAGGAAAGAAAAGAAAACCATGTCTTACATAAGATATGGTTTCTACACAATATCTAAGACATATGTGAGATAAATAGCATTAAATTTAAGTATAAAATAGTGGTACTTGTATTAAAAGAGTAATGTCTAGCACTAGTTTCTTGATGATGTAGAGATTATGAAAACTACGTCTAATATTTTGGGTTGGAAATGGCCTAAAAGAAGAATCTTTCAAAAGGAAGAGATGAGGAATGAAAAAGAATCAAAGCTCATGAAGGGACTCAAGCCAACGCAAGGAGGCCAAGTGACAGCAGCCGGTAGCTGTCCCCATCTCTACAATATCCAGCACCCAGCAAAATCACACACGATTCTCAGCTTCTTCCCCTTCCTTTCTAAGGGTGTGTCTGATAAGAAGGGGATTGGGAAGATTGGAAAGATACGCAAAACGAGATGTGCCATTAGCACATGATTAATTGAGTATTAACTATTTTAAATTGCAAAAATGGATTAATATGATTTTTTAAAGCAACTTTCCTATAGAAAATTTTTACAAAAAACACACTGTTTAGTAGTTTGGGAAGCGTGCGCGCGGAAAACGAGGAGCTTTCTCACCCAATGTCACCAAAACGAACACAGCCAACTCATCTCCATCTTTTTATTTACGCGCACACTTCTCAAACTCGCAAAACGATACGGCTGAAAAAAAGTTCCCTTTATGAAAATTATTTAAAAAAACATATTAATCTATTTTCTAAAAAATAAGATAATACTTAATCATGTACTAATAAGTTACTTTGTTATACGTACGTGAGGATTACTCCCTCTATCTCAAAATAACCAATCTCGTATAGGATGTGACACAATCTAGTACTACAAATCTGAACATCCTATACTACGAATCCAAGCATGCGTATGTTTATATCCGTAATCCTAGAACATATGTCACATCTTATAATGAGATACTCCATTCGTCCGTAAAAAGCCAACATAGTACCGGATGTGACACATCCTAGTACTATGAATTTGGACATAGATCTGTCTAGATTCATTGTACTATAATATGTCACGTCTAGTCTTAGATTCGTTTTTTATAGGATGAAGGGAGCAGGTTTATTTTGAAACGATTAGAGTATCCTCGGAGTGTTTACATAGTGTTTATCTGAAAGTCGCTAAGGTCATTTCCAACCCAATGACTAGGATGGTGTCCATAGCATTAAATAAGCTGCCACCTAGGATTAAAAATGATGTGGCAAGTGAATAAATGAGGAAAGAAAAGAAAACCATGTCTTACATAAGATATGGTTTCTACACAATATCTAAGACATATGTGAGATAAATAGCATTAAATTTAAGTATAAAATAGTGGTACTTGTATTAAAAGAGTAATGTCTAGCACTAGTTTCTTGATGATGTAGAGATTATGAAAACTACGTCTAATATTTTGGGTTGGAAATGGCCTAAAAGAAGAATCTTTCAAAAGGAAGAGATGAGGAATGAAAAAGAATCAAAGCTCATGAAGGGACTCAAGCCAACGCAAGGAGGCCAAGTGACAGCAGCCGGTAGCTGTCCCCATCTCTACAATATCCAGCACCCAGCAAAATCACACACGATTCTCAGCTTCTTCCCCTTCCTTTCTAAGGGTGTGTCTGATAAGAAGGGGATTGGGAAGATTGGAAAGATACGCAAAACGAGATGTGCCATTAGCACATGATTAATTGAGTATTAACTATTTTAAATTGCAAAAATGGATTAATATGATTTTTTAAAGCAACTTTCCTATAGAAAATTTTTACAAAAAACACACTGTTTAGTAGTTTGGGAAGCGTGCGCGCGGAAAACGAGGAGCTTTCTCACCCAATGTCACCAAAACGAACACAGCCAACTCATCTCCATCTTTTTATTTACGCGCACACTTCTCAAACTCGCAAAACGATACGGCTGAAAAAAAGTTCCCTTTATGAAAATTATTTAAAAAAACATATTAATCTATTTTCTAAAAAATAAGATAATACTTAATCATGTACTAATAAGCCTCGCGTCGCCCACATACCTGGTAATCTCCTCGTCACTAGCAAAGTTGCAATCTATTCAATTTTGCTTGAACTACTCCTAATCATGGACAGATTCAAGGAATTAAATAATTTGGTACTTCGTACTGTTGCCAATGTATGGTTGCAATGTTGTGATCGTCGAATCCAGGAAGGTTAATTTAACTCCAAATTGAACTCAACCGTTTGAAGTTTTAAAAATAGATTGGGATTGATTTCAAATCTGTATTTTTTTTAACACTGTTATGATGATCATCAAATCCAGGAAGGCTAAGTAAACTCAAAATTAAACTCAACTGTTAGGTTGGGATTGACTTCAAATCTGTATTCTTTAAACACTGACAGGGGTGGAGGCTTGGCCTGGAAAGCAGATGCATAGCCACAATTACCGCGTTCCAGAGCCTTTCCACGATCAAGTAACTGTCTTTCTTTACCTGTGCAATCTTTCCTATCATGCATTTGTGCTTAAATGGCATCTTGGTTGATGCGTTGCACTTGTAGGTAGTGATCATAATCGGGGCATCAGCAAGTGCAGTAGACATCTCAAGGGACCTTGCAGGTGTTGCAAAAGAGGTTCATGTTGCTGATAGATCAGCACCTGCCTGCACTTGCAAAAGGCAGCCTGGATATGATAATATGTGGCTCCATTCCATGGTAAACGCCCTTTTCTCGTGGTGAGTGATAGCATATGGTAGCTTTATCCGCTGAAAGGGCTGCCACATTTAGCACAACTAGAAAACTCATTTTCAAGCTGCAGATTGATCATGCACAAGAAGATGGCTGCGTGGTGTTTCAGGATGGCAGCTCAATCAAATCCGATGTCATCATGCACTGTACTGGGTATGTAAACCTGCACTACCCTGCAACCCATTTCTCGGCTTCTTGTGCGAAATTGCATTTTTGTTACTACCTCCGTTTCAGGTTATGCCTAGATTCATTAACATTAATATGAATGTGAACAATGCTAGAAAGTCTTATAACCTGAAACGGAGGAAGTACTTCAGTTGAAACTAACAATGTGTTCCCTTCATCTGCCTGTCGACTAGCTACTTGTATGATTTTCCATTCCTTGAGGATGATAGCGCCATCACCGTTGATGACAACTGTGTTGATCCACTATACAAGCACGTTTTCCCACCAGAAGTAGCACCTCACTTGTCCTTCATCGGATTGCCATGGAAGGTCGTTATGTGTGCAAAAAGTGCTGCCATTCACTTTAGATGCATTTGTAATTAAGTTGTCTTGATCTTGTGATGATCATAGGATGTAAAACATGCCCCTGCCTTGCATCTTCCAGGTCATTCCTTTTCCATTGTTTGAACTTCAAAGCAAATGGGTTGCCGGCGTGCTATCAGGACGAGTCAAGCTTCCTTCGAGAGAAGAAATGATGGAAGATGTGAAAGCCTTCCACTCGAAAATGGAAGTGCGTGGATGGCCTAAGAGATACGCCCACAACTTTTCAGACTGTCAGGTAGCCTGGAGATGCTTTGAGTGTCAGTTACCAAAGTTAGAATGTTTTGAAACGAAATTAATAAATATGATTGTCATCTACCTGCAATTTTTCAGTAGTTTCGTTTATGTTCCCTTGATAAGCATGTTTTCATTTCCAGTTTGAATATGATGATTGGCTTGCGGAGCAATGTGGTCATCCACCAATTGAACAATGGAGGAAGCTGATGTATGCTGCTAATTCAGAGAACAAGGCTGCTCGTCCGGAGAGTTACCGCGATGAGTGGGACGACGATCATCTTGTGGCAGAAGCAGCAGAAGATTTCAAGAAATACTTGTAAAATCTCAAGAAGATTTCATTCAATGTACATGATTGCAAATTTGCAATGCAGAAAACATCACAGAGAAAAATTCTGTACACCCGAAACCTCATTCATGTCTGGAATGGGCACAAATGCTCGTCATCAGATAGTTGGTTTACTTGTGTATTATTTGATCATTTGAGGCCTGTAGATTGTAATAATAACCTGAAGCAAAAACAAGAGAATAATTCTGTGCATGAGAAAGGAGAAGCCTTGAGTCTGGAACGGATATGCTGGTCTTTTATATAGTCTCTTGGGAAATGAATTTATCATTTGAGCTTTGTAGGCTGTGTAAGATGGCAAAAAAATGGTAAAAATGCACCAGCCGGGAATCGAACCCGGGTCTGTACCGTGGCAGGGTACTATTCTACCACTAGACCACTGGTGCTTGTCGTGTTAGTGAGACAATTTCTTAATTAAATAGTCTATATTTTCCCTGCAAAGCGCACACAAATGGTTACTCCCTTCAATGTCTCAAGGGACCAAGGCTGTTCTGCTGCATGATTTCATTTAATCACCTCATCAACGCATACAATTATTAGGCAAATATCAATATTACCTTTCATTATAGCAGCAATTCGCATTGAACCATCAAAAAAACAACAAGAGGAGCAATAGAAAAGAAAATGAAAATCTAACAAAACCAATGTACTCCACATCCATCCGCCCAAGTGTGAAGGATGATTGGATGAAACATAAAACTAACTACTCATTCACTACAGGTGCTCAAATCCAAACTTGAGCATATGTCATCAAAACCATTTCTTGAGTCCTAGGGTCCAAAAAAGATCGCTGCGAAGTGAAAACTGATGCTTGCCTCCCTCCATCATGCTCAAGATTGTCAACTGTTTCATGATTTCATTTAATCACCTCATCAATTTATGCAAGTATAAGGCCAATATGAAGGTCGCTCAATTTATCTTTTTATCATAGCAGCAATTTGCTTTGAAACATCACAAAAAACAACAAGAGGAGCAGCAGAGATGAAAATGAAGATCTAATGTACATCCGCCCAAGTATGAATGATGATTGGAAGAAAGTAAAAAACTACCGCTTCCTCCGTTTCATCATATAAGATTTTCTAGCATTGTTCACATTCATATAGACGTTAATAAATCTAAATATGCATATATGTTTTTATTTATTAACATCTATATAAATATGAGTAATGCTAAAAAGTATTACATTATGAAACGGAGGAAGTACTAATCAAAATCCAAACTGGAGCAATATGTCATCAAAAACCATTTCTTGATCCTAGGACTCGACGGCGTCGTCCTCCAGCGAGTATATCCTCTCCGGCTCGCCGTCGTCCAGCGCGCGGACCCGCCTCCGTATCCTGCGGAGCGCGCCGTCGACGGCGAGGTCGACGGCGTCCTTGGCCATCTCGCTCAGCTCCGCCGTGCTCCCGTGCCGCCGGTACAGCACCCTCGGCGCCATCTCCAGCGCGCGCTCCCGCATCCTCCTCACCTCGCCCTCGCCCACCGCCGCCAGCGTCTCGGCGATCTTGACGCCGCCGAACACCACCGACTCCTTTGGTATGTACACCGAGAACTCGTCGTACCTCTCCGGGGGCAGGTGCCACCCGTACTGCCGCCTCGCCGCCGCGTCCTCGAAGAACACCGGGACGCAGCCGGCGAGGATGGCGTCGAACGTCGAGCGCCGCGTCGGCGTGTCCCCCGGCGGCTGGAGGCAGAACCTGGCGTGCAGCATCGGCCGCATGTACCGGATGGGGTCGTGCGAGCACCTGCCGCCGGAGCAGTCCACGACGACGCACGCGTCGGTGCGGTTGGCGCACTCGGCGAGGATGGAGCCGCGGATGTTGGGCCTGGAGGGGCGCGACACGCCGCCGGAGAAGAGCATCACGCGCGTGGCGCGCGTGTTGCGCGTGTGTCGTCGCAGCGCGCCAGCCACCAGCGCGCGCCGCGGCAGCGACGCCGGGTGGAACGACGTCGGGTGCGGAGGATCGCGTGTCTCCTGCCACGGCCACGCGCGGGACTCCAGCGTCAGGACGTGAGGTTGTCGAGGGCCGGGAGCCGGAGCAGCGACGTGGTGCCCCCAAGCCTCGCCTCGGCGGCGGGGCGGGCGGCGCGCACCGGCTGCGAGTAGTCCCACGCGACCCGGCGAGCACCAGGAAATGGTCGTGGCCATGGCGGCGCGCCAGGATCTGCGGCCTGTCCCGCGCCAGGAACTCGGCCACGCTCGCGCCGTGCTGGCGGAGGAGTCGAGGAGCGCCGGGTCGACAGCTAGGGGAGCGAGTCGAGGCCGCGTAGTAGGGAGGTAGACGGTCGGCGAGGCGGGGTCGGCGACGAGGCAGCGCGCTCGGCGACGCGGCGGTGGAAGAAGACCTCGAGGAGCGCGTGTCGGTGCGGTACCAGGAGCGGCTGCTGGCGTGGGTGCGCGGGCCGAGGCCGTGGTTGACGAGCGACTCGCAGGCGCGGACGAGGTGGCCGGCGTCGACGGGTCGGCGAGCGGGAACCCGGCGTCGCAGTGGCGGAGGAGGTGCGTGTTGAATCGAGGCAGGGAGCGCCGGATGTGGATCCGTCGGCCGGCGCACGGGTCCTTCCGTGTGGCGCCGCCTTCGCCGGCGGCGGCGGCGGCGACGGCGAGGAGGAAGAGGAAGAGAGGATTGGGCATTTTGGGAGGAGAGAGAATGTGTGGGTGGTCGTGTAACTGAAACTGCACGGTTATTTCAGCGGATGTGTGGCTCAGATTTCACACTTTAATATTTTCACCTGTGCAGTTATTCATCAGCGGTTAAATTGCACCGGTTAAAACTAACTGCCATCATGTCGTGGATTAAGCTTTAGTGCATGTTTTGGGGGAGTTTTTTTGGCGAGTTGAAACTTTTCTTATAATCTTTAGCTCAAACAGTTCAGATTTTTATCTAAATTTTAAAAAATTATAGTTGTAGAATCTAGAAAATAAAATAGAACTTATAAGTTAGGAAACTCAGTTTTTCTATATTCTCACCGGTAACTTCTTAAAACCTTAACCTCCCCAAACAAGATCTTAGCCTGGCCTACATACACTTTTCTCTTCTGTGGTCAAATTGAGTTTGATACTTTTTTCAGGGAAAAGCTTGTTCGCCTAATCTCTACGAGAAAGGAATTGTTGAGGAGGATTAGAGATGATTAATTTCACATCATCCCTCTAATTCCTCTTCAATTTTCTATTGAGGGAGGGATTAACTGAACAAGACGATAAATTCTTCATTTTCTTTCTGGGTGTAAAGCACTGAAAGAATACCAAACGTGAAGCAGTTTTGCACTTGTTCAGAAGTTCAGACGCTGGACGAACATCCGGTCAAAAATATTCCAAACTCACACGCTGCTACTCTATATATTGGATGATCTGGGCCTAGCAACTTCTTATTGGGCCATACACAGCATGTTGTTAGCTGGGCCTATTTTTTCCTTCGCTGATAAGCTGCTGGGCCAGATTGCCACAGGCCATAGAAGAGAAGCCCATTTAAATCCAGCACCTTTTTCGGAGTAAAGCTTCAGTGCTGCATTGCTTGCACGTTGCGAGCCGCCAATAATTCCACTTGCGCTACGCGACACGGCGCCGGCGGCTGCCTCTCTACTCTACTCCCCTCCAACGTGCTGTACCAGCAGTTTCATCCCAAAAATATACTACCCCTATGTTCCGTAATATTCCCAGTCCCAAAGAAACCCAATCCTAAATTTGAATCTGGATATAGTGTATGTCCAGATTCAAAACCTAGGATTAGGTTTTTTTAAGAAGGGAGAGAATAGTACAGAAAATTAACACCAGATGGGACACATCATATATTGTCCTACTCCTTCCATCCCATAATATAAGGGATTTTGAGTTTTTGCTTGTAACGTTTGACCACTCGTCTTATTAAAAAAAATTTGAAATTATTATTTATTTTATTTATGGCTTATTTTATTATATACAATACTTTAAGCATAACTTTTCATTTTTTATATTTGAAAAAATAATTGAATAAGACGAGTGGTCAAACGTTACGATCAAACTCAAAATCCCTTCTACGGAAAAGACATTCAGGTAGCACTCCGAAATCAGAAAGGAGAAAAACAAAAGGAGGCGGCGATCTTGTTGAACACGTGCGTGCAACGCAATTGGTTAAGAGTACATACACTAGTAGTGACAAGTGAGTGAGTTGATTCGTGAACAAACGATATGATGTACAGGTCGGATACACGTGTGTATCGTACGCACGTCGATGCGACGTTGCACACGTTAATTAGGAGTATTCGATTCTTGTCTTGTGCGTACGTAGCTGCTGGCTGCTGCTGCGTCAGCACATCGTCGGATCGATCGAGACGCGTGCGACGACGCGCTGGGTTTAATTTCGTCGCGTTGGTTGATCTCACACGTACGCCGGCATAATCTATCGCTAGATATTACTCCGATCCGTATTAACGTTTGGCAACCTTAGCATTTTATTTTTGGCAAAAGAAAGTGTTGCGCCACAGGTTACCCATCAAATCGTGTGATAAATTAATGTTGCGGTGAAGTTATTAGCTAGCTAGCTATAGCTAGCAGCAATCGGTTTTAAATTTTACAACCTCGTTTCGAAGCTAGTTTAACAGTGTGCTGGTCGCTTTCAATACTACACTATCGTTAACATTTGGAAAAAAATATATAAAAGTACCAAAAGTCTTACCTCAAATTGGTTTTGTTCCCATACCCTTGGTTAATAAACCGTAGCTAAAAACAATACGCAATGCATTCTAAGTTTATTTTTTATCCAGTACAATAGAAAAAAAATAGAATTCTCATATACTTTATCAAATCTCAATACAACTATTATCCACCCTATCTATTTCCAAAACAATTATTTATTGTTTTCAAAAACTTCGATGCAATAATTACTCTAAAAATAAATTTATTTTTGAACAAATGGAAGGAACTAAAAACGAACGAATTACTAGGACGGAGGGAATATGAGTATGTCTTACCAGTCAAGTCATGAACGGCGAAAACAAGAGTTCCAATACTAAAATAAACGGAATGGCTATTTATCAGTCGAATGATTTTTGAGGCCAAAATCATGCAGATTACTGACCTTGGGATTTGCTTCGCGATTCGTGCTCCGGCGACCTTAGCTCTTCTCCTCCAGCTCCGGCGACACCTTCTCCAACTCCGGCGACCCCGACGAAAGCAATGGAGTTAGGGTTTAGGGTCCCGGGTTAGGAGGAGGTTGGGGGGAGACGGCAGCCCGACGGCTGGCGGTGTGCGCCTCCCGCCTCGATTCAACACGCACCTCCTCCGCCACTGCGACGCCGGGTTCCCGCTCGCCGACCCGTCGACGCCGGCCACCTCGTCCCCCCCTGCGAGTCGCTCGTCAACCACGGCCTCGGCCCGCGCACCCACGCCAGCAGCCGCTCCTGGTACCGCACCGACACGCGCCTCCTCGAGGTCTTCTTCCACCGCCGCGTCGCCGAGCGCGGCTGCCTCGTCGCCGACCCCGCCCTCGCCGACGCCGTCTACCTCCCCTACTACGCGGCCTACTCGCTCTCCCTACGTGCTCGACCCGGCGCTCCTCGACTCCTCCGCGCAGCACGGCGCGGAGCTGGCCGAGTTCCTGGCGCGGGACAGGCCGCAGATCCTGGCGCGCCGCCATGGCCACGACCATTTCCTGGTGCTCGCCGGGTCGCGTGGGACTACTCGCAGCCGGTGCGCGCCGCCGCCGCCGCCGCCGCCGAGGCGAGGCTGTGGGGCACCACGTCGCTGCTCCGGCTCCCGGCCCTCGACAACCTCACGTTCCTGACGCTGGAGTCCCGCGCGTGGCCGTGGCAGGAGCACGCGATCCGCACCCGACGTCGTTCCACCCGGCGTCGCTGCCGCGCGGCTGCGCGCGTGGCTGGCGCGCGCGCGCCGCGCCCGCCGCCCCGCGCTGATGCTCTTCTCCGGCGGCGTGTCGCGCCCCTCCAGGCCCAACATCCGCGGCTCCATCCTCGCCGAGTGCGCCAACCGCACCGACGCGTGCGTCGTCGTGGACTGCTCCGGCGGCAGGTGCTCGCACGACCCATCCGGTACATGCGGCCGATGCTGCACGCCAGGTTCTGCCTCCACCGCCGGGGACACGCCGACGCGGCGCTCGACGTTCGACGCCATCCTCGCCGGCTGCGTCCCGGTTTCTTCGAGGACGCGGCGGCGAGGCGGCAGTACGGGTGGCACCTGCCCCCGGAGAGGTACGACGAGTTCTCGGTGTACATACCAAAGGAGTCGGTGGTGTTCGGCGGCGTCAAGATCGCCGAGACGCTGGCGGCGGTGGGCGAGGGCGAGGTGAGGAGGATGCGGGAGCGCGCGCTGGAGATGGCGCCGAGGGTGCTGTACCGGCGGCACGGGAGCACGGCGGAGCTGAGCGAGATGGCCAAGGACGCCGTCGACCTCGCCGTCGACGGCGCGCTCCGCAGGATACGGAGCGGGTCCGCGCGCTGGACGACGGCGAGCCGGAGAGGATATACTCGCTGGAGGACGACGCCGTCGAGTCCTAGGATCAAGAAATGGTTTTTGATGACATATTGCTCCAGTTTGGATTTTGATTAGTACTTCCTCCGTTTCATAATGTAATACTTTTAGTATTACTCATTTTATATAGATGCTAATAAATAAAAACATATATGCATATTTAGATTTAATTAACGTCCATATGAATGTGAACAATGCTAGAAAATCTTATATGATGAACGGAGGAAGCAGTAGTTTTTTACTTTCTTCCAATCATCATTCATACTTGGGTGGATGTACATTAGATCTTCATTTTCATCTCTGCTGCTCCTCTTGTTGTTTTTTGTGATGTTTCAAAGCAAATTGCTGCTATGATAAAAAGATAAATTGAGCGACCTCATATTGGCCTTATACTTGCATAAATTGATGAGGTGATTAAATGAAATCATGAAACAGTTGACAATCTTGAGCATGATGGAGGGAGGCAAGCATCAGTTTTCACTTCGCAGCGATCTTTTTTGGACCCTAGGACTCAAGAAATGGTTTTGATGACATATGCTCAAGTTTGGATTTGAGCACCTGTAGTGAATGAGTAGTTATTTTATGTTTCATCCAATCATCCTTCACACTTGGCGGATGGATGTGGAGTACATTGGTTTTGTTAGATTTTCATTTTCTTTTCTATTGCTCTCTTGTTGTTTTTTGATGGTTCAATGCGAATTGCTGCTATAATGAAAGGTAATATTGATATTTGCCTAATAATTGTATGCGTTGATGAGGTGATTAAATGAAATCATGCAGCAAAACAGCCTTGGTCCCTTGAGACATTGAAGGGAGTAACCATTTGTGTGCGCTTTGCAGGGAAAATATAGACTATTTAATTAAGAATTGTCTCACATAACACGACAAGCACCAGTGGTCTAGTGTAGAATAGTACCCTGCCACGGTACAGACCCGGGTTCGATTCCCGGCTGGTGCATTTTCACCTTTTTTTTTTTTGCCATCTTACACAGCCTACAAAGCTCAAATGATAAATTCATTTCCCAAGAGACTATAATAAAAGACCAGCATATCCGTTCCAGACTCAAGGCTTCTCCTTTCTCATGACAGAATTATTCTCTTGTTTTTGCTTCAGGTTATTATTACAATCTACAGGCCTCAAATGATCAAATAATACACAAGTAAACCAACTATCTGATGACGAGCATTTGTGCCCATTCCAGACATGAATGAGGTTTCGGGTGTACAGAATTTCTCTGTGATGTTTTCTGCATTGCAAAATTTGCCAATCATGTACATTGAATGAAACTTTCTTGAGATTTTACAAGTATTTCTTTGAAATCTTCTGCTGCTTCTGCCACAAGATGATCGTCTCCCACTCATTCGCGGTAACTCTCCGGACGAGCAGCCTTGTTCTCTGAATTAGCAGCATACATCAGCTTCCTCCATTTGTTCAATTGGTGGATGACCACATTGCTCCGCAAGCCATCATCATATTCAAACTGGAAATGAAAACATGCTTATCAGGGAACATAAACGAAACTACTGAAAAATTGCAGGTAGATGACAATCATATTTATTAATTTCGTTTCAAAACATTCTAACTTTGGTAACTGACACTCAAAGCATCTCCAGGCTACCTGACAGTCTGAAAAGTTGGGGCGTATCTCTTAGGCCATCCACGCACTTCCATTTTCGAGTGGAAGGCTTTCACATCTTCCATCATTTCTTCTCTCGAAGGAAGCTTGACTCGTCCTGATAGCACGCCGGCAACCCATTTGCTTTGAAGTTCAAACATGGAAAAGGAATGACCTGGAAGATGCAAGGCAGGGGCATGTTTACATCCTATGATCATCACAAGATCAAGACAACTTAATTACATAATGCATCTAAAGTGAATGGCAGCACTTTTTGCACACATAATGACCTTCCATGGCAATCCGTTGAAGGACAAGTGAGGTGTGCTACTTCTGGTGGGAAAACGTGCTTGTATAGTGGATCAACACAGTTGTCATCAACGGTGATGGCGCTATCATCCTCAAGGAATGGAAAATCATACAAGTAGCTAGTCGACAGGCAGATGAAGGGAACACATGTTAGTTTCAACTGAAGTACATTTCCTCCGTTTCAGGTTATAAGAACTTTCTAGCATTGTCCTCTACATTAAATATTAATGATCTAGGCATAACCTGAAACGATGGTAGTAACAAAAATGCAATTTCGCACAAGAAGCCGAGAAATGGGTTGCAGGGTAGTGCAGGTTTACATACCCAGTACAGTGCATGATAGACATCGGATTTGATTGAGCACTGCCATCCTGAAACACCACGCAGCATCTTCTTGTGTCATGATCAATCTGCAGCTTGAAAAATGAGTTTTCTAGTTGTGCTAAATGTGGCAGCCCTTTCAGCGGATAAAGCTACCATATGCTATCACTCACCACGAGAAAGGGCGTTTACCATGGAATGGAGCCACATATCATTATCCAGGCTGCCTTTTTGCAAGTGCAGGCAGGTGCTGATCTATCAGCAACATGAACCTCTTTTGCAACACCTGCAATGGTCCTTGAGATGTCTACTGCACTTGCTGATGCCCCGATTATGAATCACTACCTACAAGTGCAACGCATCAACCAAGATGCTGCATTTAAGCACAAATGCATGATAGGAAAGATTGCACAGGTAAGAAAGACAGTTACTTGATCGGTGGAAAGGCTCTGGAACGCTGGTAATTGTGGGCTATGCATCTGCTTTCCAGGCCAAGCCTCCACCCCTGTCAGTGTTTCAAAGAATACAGATTTGAAGTCAATCCCAACCTAACAGTTGAGTTTAATTTTGAGTTACTTAACCTTCCTGGATTTGATGATCATCATAACAGTGTTAAAAAAAATACAGATTTGAAATCAATCCCAATCTATTTTTAAAACTTCAAACGGTTGAGTCGATTTGAAGTTAAATTAACCTTCCTGGATTCGACGATCACAACATTGGCAACCATACATTGGCAACAGTACGAAGTACCAAATTATTTAATTCCTTGAATCTGTCCATGATTAGGAGTAGTTTCAAGCAAAATTGAATAGATTGCAACTTTGCTAGTGACGAGGAGATTACCAGGTATGTGGGCGACGCGAGGCTCCGTGTAATGGCCATTGCAAACCACGATGGCATCATACACCTCCTCCTCCTCCTCCTCTCACGCCTCCCCTTCTCCCGAGCTTCCTCGACGTCACCGCCCACCTCGCCGCCCATCCCCTCCGAACCCTAACCACCTCCGTCCCGAAGCGGACGAGGCCGTACAGGTGCGAACCGCCAGCCGAAACTCCTCCAGATACCGGAGCACCTCGTCGTGGCCGGGGAACCTGCGCGTGTCGCGCCGCCGCGCCGGCCTCCGCGGCGAAGGGAAGTCGAGGAAGCCCATCACCTCCGCGGCAGGTTGGTGCGGAGCGAGGCGTAGAGGCTGGAGTGGGCGGCGCCGGCGGCGAGCGGGTCGGCGGTGGCGGGGGCGGCGTCGTAGAGCACGTGCCGCCCACGGAGGCGGCGCGCTCGAACACCACGGGGGAGTGGCCCTCCCGGCGGAGCTCCCGCGCCGCCACCAGGCCGGCGGCGCCCGCGCCGACGACGGCGAGGCGGAGCGACGGGGACGGCATCGCGAGACGTGCGTGCGCGATTTCGCTTCGGATTTCTGTTGCGATTTGGAGGGAAGCGGAGGTGTGTGGTATTGGAGTTTGTCGTTTTGTGGGGGCTTCATTGGACAGCAAATTCCTGTGTGGGCTTGTGGTTACACTGGACTGGACATGAGGCTGCGTAGGCATGTGGTGTACTCTCTTCGTTTCAAAAATAAACCTGCTCCCTTCATCTTATAAAAAACGAATCTAAGACTAGATGTGATATATTATAGTACAATGATCTAGACAAAATCTATGTCCAATTCATAGTACTAGGATGTGTCACATCCGGTACTATATTGGCTTTTTACGGACGAAATGGAGTATCTCATAAATGATGTGACATGTTCTAGTATTACGAATATAAACATATGGCTTGGATTCGTAGTATAGGATGTTCAGATTTGTAGTACATAGATTGTGTCTATCCTATACGAGATTGGTTATTTTGAGAGAGAGGGAGTAATCCTCACGTACGTATAACAAAGTAACTTATTAGTACATGATTAAGTATTATCTTATTTTTTAGAAAATAGATAATATGTTTTTTTTTAAATAATTTTCATAAAGGGAACTTTTTTTCAGCCGTATCGTTTTGCGAGTTTGAGAAGTGCGCGCGTAATAAATAAAGATGGAGATGAGTTAGAAAGGAAGGGGAAGAAGCTGAGAATCGTGTGTGATTTTGCTGTTTGGTGCTGGATATGTAGAGATGGGGACAGCTACCGGCTGCTGTCACTTGGCCTCCTTGCGTTGGCTTGAGTCCCTTCATGAGCTTGACTCTTTTCATTCCTCATCTCTTCCTTTTGAAAGATTCTTCTTTTAGGACCATTTTTCAACCCAAAATATTAGACTAGTTTTTCATAATCTCTACATTATCAGAAACTAGTGCTAGACATTACTCTTTTAATACAAGTACCACTATTTTATACTTAAATTTAAATGCTATTTTATCTCACATATGTCTTAGATATTGTGTAGAAACCATATCTTATGTAAGACATGGTTTTCTTTTCTTTCCTCATTTATTCACTTGCCACATCATTTTAATCCTAGGTGGCAGCTTTAGTTTTAATGCTATGGACACCATCCTAGTCATTGGGTTGGAAATGACCTTGGCGACTTCAGATAAACACTATGTAAACACTCTGAGGATACTCTAATGTTTCAAATAAATCAGCCTTTATACACATAAATCTAACACACATGTTATATTCAAATTCGTGTATAAAAGTATTTTACCTTTTAAAAAAAAGTTGGTTGACAAAGAGAGTAGAACAACCGGTTATAATTAATCCAGACCTCTAACATATCGTATGATATGGTCAGACAAATAAAGGAGAAAAAAAAAATTCTATAGCAACATCGAAATTCTTCGTGGTCCATCAGGGGTGCTTCCTGGCCACGACTATTTGCAAGTTGCAACTACAAAAACGTTTTGTTTCAATGATTCTATATATGGAAAAACTTTAGCCTTTTTTTCTGAGGTTTATATTAAAAGAAAACTTTAATCTGTATAATTGCACAAACATTTTTCAATCCGGGCAGTTTTGAGGTCGGCATGAGAGTGAAACAGGCCAGGCTTGCAACGTGCCCACATAACTTTTGTTGATGTGCACACACACCTGTTTTGTGATAGACAAGCGGGCCATGTGTTTAGCCTCCATTATTAGTGCGCATATATGCTGTCCTGTTCACCACACATGTGAATGGGCCTGTGTTAAGGGCAGTGCAGTACTATCTGCAGCTTAAATCTCATCTAAAAATTGCAGCTCTCCATCTCATTTTCGTACATGCCGATGTCAATTCCCCATTAGTAGTACCACCTGGAATTAATAGCCAAATATGAGACTTTTGTGGGTTTTTTTTCCATACATGCATGATGTGATCTAGAACCAAACCTTAATTAATCAAACCCTAATATTAGTACTACTAGTCATGTATGAACATTTTATATATTTTTACTTCTCAATTGTCAGTTTTATTTCGTACATACTGGTGTCATTCTCCATTAGTACTGGAGTATATTGGAACAAAAATAATTAGGAGACTGACTTTGTGGTGTTCTGATGCATGATTCATGTGACTATAACCAAACCTTAATTAACCAAACCCTAATTTATTACTCCCATGTGAACATTTTTGCATACCCTATCAAGGAAAAGAAAATATCAGCGAAGAACGTTATACTATTTACTTTTACACACCTAATCAGAAAAGATTCTCAATTATCTATCACCCATGGAGAACTATTGTAATATTACTTTTACACACCTAAAATAGTTTCTCAATTATTAAATCGCTCGGGTAAAGAAACCGTCATAGAATTGCTTATGGTGACTTTGGTCTGACCGAATAATGATCCCAACAATTTTTGGATGTTTATTTCTCATATATTCAGATGATAAATATTAACTTGGCAATAGCCAATAGATAAAGATTTTTTTTTCAACCAGGGTATGGTTTGCACCAAAGCCTTTTTAATCAATCGCAGTTGCGAGCCACATATTGCAGCCAGGGAGACAGACCAATGTCACTAACACCAGACAATAAAAGCTACTCCTTCAATGACAATGAATGACTAATATACCCTCACTCCCCTTCCTCCTCTTCTGTTACTAGGTTTGTCTCTCTTCTCCTGGTATCATATTTATATTCCACAGTGAAGGTGGCGGTATATGATACAGTTTGTTTCATCATAAACTAATCTATAATTAATTTACCATAGTTTAATAGGGGTTAGGATAATATAATTAAGGTAGTGGATACCTATAAGATTTCCTCTATAATAATGTTGAGTAGAAAAGAGCATTAGAGATAACCACCATGCATTTGTACTTCAATTCTATTTATGTCTAGTATACGCTTAACATATACAGTGCGTACTTACAACAAAGGACCTAGCTCCGGGCACTCTGATACTATCAAGAGACCACTTTCTGTGGTGGATATACCAGCGTAGGTTATGGTATTTATGCACTTTTACGTCATACCCGAACATGGAGTAATCAAAGGACAAATAGGGCTATCACTACTTGCCTCCTACCTCATTTTTCGTGGGCACAACCCATAATCCAACAAATATTTATCTAATATAAGCACCATGCTTATGCTAAGTAAATAATATCGGTAACTCCATTGGGACTCCCACCCTTCGAATGGACACATTTGAGTTAGAGCAACCTATAAAGGTCATTGGACCGTTACCGTAGCATGGATCAACTAGCCTAGGATAGCATATAAGAAACGTATATACTACCCATAGAACATGTATTCAATAAAGAAAGACATAGGCTATGAGCATAAATAAATAAAGAAATATAATTCTATTAATTCAACTACAGTCTTACAAGAAGAGTAAACTACTAAGACATCCGAAACTCCGAGAAAACAATAGGACTAAAGCTCCTAAGTTTTATTTCTACTAAACTATAGAGAATGTATTATGAGATAGAGAGAAATAATTGCTCCTTGATATTTATTATGAAGTGAGAAGTTCAACTACTTAAGTAGGTAGCTTATAATGACTAGGGAGGTCGGTAACTCCCATGATCGTCATTCGGAGCCAACCAAGAGTTGCCACGCGGAGGTGGAGATGAGGGGTGCCGAAGGCGGTTCGGCTGAACCCTCGACACCACCTCTCTTCACCGCCTTTTCACCAGGGACTGATAGGTGAGCCTCTACGATGATTTCCGGTAGTTTGTGTCCCACTCTAGGTCAGTTTGAGCTGACAATTTCCAAATCAGACTGAACATTCCGAAATATCATTGTAACTACCACATAAGTCGCTCGTCTTAAACTTTAATAAAAGTTTTACAATCTGATATTTCAAATTTTTTTTACACAATTGGAAGTTTTCATACAAAGGGTATTTCGGCCATTAGGATATAAAACTGTATAGTAACTGGGACAAAATTATATAGTTGTAATAACGCCGCCCTCGCGTATTCCCCCCTTTCCCTCGGCGCTAAAAGAAAATCTCCCGGTCTCTCGTCTCCTCCGCTCCTTGCGCGCATCTCGCCGCGATCTCCATCGGGCGAGCAGAGCAGAGCAGGGGATCCTGGTGAGCATCCATCCACATCCTCTTTCCGTTCATTCATCTCTCCCCAACCGGGAGTGCTTTTTTTGTCTCGAATTACCCTAGCTTCTTCTCTCTAGATCTGGAAGAAGCTCCTCCTCTTAATTTCAGAGCCTTAAAGCCTTCATACGAGTAACAGTTTGTTGTTTGTTCATCCAAAGTTTGGGGGTGAACTGGAATCCCCATGCCCTCACCTGGTACTAATAGTAGTAGCAGCTTCTGTTTAGGAAGGAGGGTAGGAAAAAAAAAAAAGAGGAGGATTTTTATATTTTTATTTTTATTTTTTTTTTGCGGGGGTGTTCAGCTGGAACTACCCCATGCATCACGTTAGGTACCGGGCTGGGAAGCCCAGATGCTTCCAGGCAATTCTAGTAACGCGGAAGAGGGGCTCTGCTTCGCGGAGCGGGCATATGGATGGTAGGAATTCGATCCGGAATAAAACCGGCTGTCGCGTCGCGTCGCGGCGCGCAGGAGGAAAGC